>JAINUW010000602.1:0-141719 GCA_020205615.1 Panax quinquefolius | reverse complement strand
ACTCTTAGATGATGACATATGAGCCCCCATAAAATAATCAAACTTACCACAAATCATTTTTTTTCATCAACACATATTTAATCTTCAACAATTATTAATCATTTATAACTTGTCGTCTCGATTATTGATTTAATACTATAACATATTATCTGATGATCTTGTGTGATAATTGAATCAATAATATAAGAGATATGATCACGGCAATTCTTGTAGCAATAATTGAGCATAAATGAGTGACTTCTCGTAAGCATCAATAATCAATCTTAGTGTCTTCTTACGCAACTACGCGTAGATATCGTGTACTTTTACCATAGGGTAGTTCAGCGAGTTTTAATCAGTAACACCTCCGTAGTTATTTTTATAAAATATTTTTGTCGTTTTCTCAATCCAAACAATAATTACATTATGGGGTCCACCATGATTGAGCCATTATACGAATATTCACTAACAAAAGAATATTCCCCAAAACGAATATTTTATAACAACTTGCATACTTTCAAAATTTATAAATATTACCCACAACTATAACATTATATCAAATTTATTCCATAATATTCAAAAATAATATTTATAGAAAAATTCATCTTTATTTATAAAAGTTTGAGGTCTTACACGTTATTTGGTGAACACCCTTGACGATATAGGGGATGGCACGAGAAATGGTTTTTTTCGTCAAAGGCCACGAGATTTCTTCTTTCTGAAATTGGGCAATGACGAAAAAAATATCTGGCGACTTTGGAGCGTTTACGAAGAGCGGGAAGTGGAAATGATGGAGCTATTTGACAACTTCCAGAGGAAGGTGGAAATCTGGGACTCCTCTCGAAGCAAGCATGGTTATTCACCGTAAGTGTAAGTACCGACTTATTTCATATATGTATATTTTTGAAAATATTCTATGATATATAATTTTAACATAGAATTGTTTGATTTATGCGATATCTTTGATCGAATGAGCTCCTTAGAAATAAAGGAGTTCGAAGATTTTTAATGCAGGAAGTCTTGGAGGCAATTGAGGCTACACCAATGAAAATTTACCCAAAGTAGATCGACACCGAGAAATTAATACGGATGAATTTCAAAGCGGAAAAAAAGCAGGTAGAAGAGGTTCTCGAAACGGAAGAGACCCTTCATCCTCGACAAAGAGGAGAGCTACCGAAAACCGAATTGACCTCTCTCAGAACTCCTCCGAACCCACACGGAACAGAACCACCCCTAGAACCATTCCTCGACCCGAGGCGGTTTACTTGATCGTCGATCGAAGGAATATACTTAGGATCAAAAATTAAAAACAAAAATAACCCCTCTAGCAGTAGAAAGAACTCGGGGTTCCTAAGTCTTGGTCATTCCACCCTTCGTGCCCCACATAGAAATCTGATTGAAGAGGGCGGTGACGGGGCGAAGGGATTAAGCGCTTATCTAGGAAGAGAAGCGTACTCCCGATAGCCATCCAGAGTTCCGCCTCTGCTTCATCACCGAAAGGACCCACTCTCAATAAATCTCCCATAATTGAAACTATACATACCGGACCTACACCTCCCGACATTATTCCACTCCCACGAAAGGCCAGAGACCCTCTCTGAAGACCCCGGTCCATCAGTCGGAAGTTACCATCTTTGAGTTGTGGGATCCCAAACCCATTGGCCCGGGTTCAACGCTTGACTTCCCTTTGACCTCTTGAACTTTACGTTCGGCTGCTGACGACCAATAGGTTCGATGATCATCTGACGAAATCTTCTTGACGAGGGATGAGTTATTTAGCGAGGTAAATAACGATCTCTTCTTCCTCTATATCTCTGTTTCCCTTTGAATATTTGGACATTTGACTTGAATGTTTTGAAAATATGCGAAAGCTAATCTTCGTTTGTCTTCGGACATTGCGTCAAGAGACACATAAATGGAAAAAGCGAGGAAGATTTCATGCGACAAGAGATAAATATCTTTGAAATCGACCTTGGACCCAGAAAAGAAAGCGATCGTGAAGATGCTTTTCATACCATCAATGGTCTCCGGATAGAATTAGATCGGGCTAAGATGGATTTGAAGACATCGATGGCGAATTAAGGGCCACGAGGGACCAGTTGGGGTGCGTCCAAAACCCGACCCGACAAACTCGACTAACTTTGAATCTTTGGTTTGGTTGAAAAAACTTACTCTGAAGGCAAAAATGAGGAGTTTTCTTGATGATCAAACTAATCCTACACTTGGTGAAATTTGGCGACGAAGATCAAGCGAAACCGAAGGCGTAAGGCCAAAGCGTCATGAAACTCGCCGTAAGATAAAGGATCTTGAGGGCGAGGCCTGATACGGCCAAGATCTCCGGAAGCGATTGAGGCGGACTACTGAGGACTTCAGACGAACTCAATGTTGAGATCATGAAGGTATACTCGGAGGGGTATGAGGATTTAGAGGAAGCGAGGAAAAGAAAAGCTATCATTTTTCAATTTGGACCCGGCATTTACTTTCGACTCAGATGATGAAGGCGGTGCTGAATATCTATCGTATTTTTGTTACATGTAAATATTTAACTACTTTAAGCTTTTCATGTTCATGTAATTAATTTATGATTGACTTAAATGAATGAGCATTTTATATTATTGATAAATCTTTAAGCTGTCTTGATTATGACTTACATTACGATCGACTTCTTGTTAATAATTTAGTATTAATGAAATTTGGACTAATGAATTAGATATGACATATAACAGATTAACTTATGCAATGAAGTGAATTGAATTTTACAGACGAGGATTGACTTAAGCGAATTGAATAAAGCTGAACTCAACACTTAAACAAAATGAAGTAATGTACACTCATCGATGCAAGAGTGAGATCGATCGTGTGTGAGGTAAATTTGGCTAACAAATATATAGGGACCAAGATATAAGGATCGATAGTGTCCATTGACTTACCACCTGATAAGATCAATATGGGATCAAAAGGACACTGGGCTACCATCGAATGGCCGGTGAGTCCTACCATTCCTCCTTACACCATAGTGACCTTCGGACGATAGTGACCATTGACTTACCACCACGATAAGATCGATATAGGATCAAAAGGACACAGGGCTACCATCGAATGGCCCAAGTCCTACCATTCCTCCTTACACCATAGTCCTACCATTCCTCCTTACACCACGATAAAAGATCATATATAGGATGACCTTGGACCCAATATAGTGACCCGACCTCCTTACACCACCTTGAACCAATAGTGACCATTGACTTACCACATAAGATCAATATAGGATCGAAAAAACACAGGGCTACCATCGAATGGCCGTGAGTCCTACCATTCCTCCTTACACCATAGTGACCTTCCGGACCCAATAGGACCAGGTGACAAATTAAGGAAAAGTGACCTTTTATTAATATCAAACAATGGTATGCAGACTTAGATAAAGCGACTTAATCTTTATTAAAAATATTTACGAAGCACCTTGACGTACCAAGTATTCTTGATCTCGGAACCATCGAGTGCCTTTAAGCCGATAAAGTACACGGCTTTGGTACTTGATCACCTCATATGGCCCTTCCCGATTCGGCGTTAGCTTTCTTGTGTTTTGAGGCGTAGAAGCTTGGCTTCTCTGAAACGAAGTCTCCCACTTGAATCTCGAAGTTTGACTCCTTTGTTGTAATGTTTGGCCACCCTTCTTTGATAAGCGACCAATTTGATCAAAAGCTTCCTCTCGACTTCATCTAGCGAGTCGAGTTAACTTTAGGTCCTTCGTCGTTGTAAATTTCTTTAAATTGAGTTACGAAGACTTGGAGATCCGATTTAACCGGGACTAAGGCATCGATTACCATGGGCGATCGGAAGGCGAATCCCGTAGTAGTCCTTGGTGTAGTTCGGTATGCCCACAAAGACGCTCGTGAATTCTTACGGCCATCTTCCTTAGCTTCATCCAACTACGGCTTGATTAGTTCAACGTCGTCCTGTTGGTCACCTCGACTTGCCCGTTCGATTGTGGATGAGCCACGAAGTCTTCTTGTCTTGAATCCCCAAATCGTTCAAAAATTCTTCAAATTTTGAACCCAATGGCGTCCATTGTCGATATCAATACCTTAGGGATCCGAAGCGAAACACCACAGACTCCTTTATAAACTTTAGGCACTCTTGTTAAGTTATCGTATCAAGTGGTTTTGCCTCTACCCACTTAGTCGTATAATCAATAAGTAATTATAATGAAGCTAACGACCTTTAGCTTTAGGTAACGGTCCCAATATATCCACCCCAGACGGTGAAGGGTATAGGAGATAGAATCGAGTATAACTCTTCCGGTGGTGATAATGGACCGGGACTATTGGTGGCATTTTCACATTTCTTGGCGTACTCTATAGCTTCTTTGAAAATTGTAGGCGATAGTAACCTTGTCGAAGTACTTTATGTGCGAAGACTTGGCGACCATATGATCACCTCAAATCCCTTCATTTGAACTTCCAGAAGAGCATACTCGACTTGACGGAACCAAACATTTCAACAATGGTGAGGAAAATGCCAATCGATAGAGATCCCCATCAATAAGACTAAAATTAGTGCTCTTGTATTTAATCTTCTTTGCCAGCATTTGATCCGAAGGAAGGACGCCATCTGCCAAATACTCGATGTAGGGGGTCATCCAACAGTTAGTTCGTTCGATACACATCAACATTTCGTCTTTGAACACTTGGTCTGCTTTGAAAATTTCCAAATATCTGATCCGTGAAAAACATACGCATCTGTAGTGGCCCGGCTTGGACAATGCATCGGCGATTGAGTTGTCATTACGTTCTATACTCTAAAACTTCTCATATGAAGCGAAAAATTGAAGTTGGTCTCTTAATTAGCGGATATTTGATCATTCGGGTTCCACGAGCTTCGTAATCTCCGACAAATTGTTTAACGACCAAATGAGAATCACTATAGATAATCAAGCTGTTGGACTTGAGACTCTTTGCCAATCGGACATTTTCTAACACCGCTTCTTTACTCGGCTTCATTGTTCGTTGCTTTAAAAGCGAATCGATGGCTGTTGGACCTTGAATCCCTCTGGACTTATTAAAATAATTCTGCTCCACTACTAACGATCATCGTAGAGGATCCATTTGCATCTGACGTCCGCGCCCCGACCTGTTGAAGAAGCGGCCCTTTGCTCGTCGGAAGATTGACTTAGGTAACTCATATCTGCTTGGTGAGCGAGCATTCTACCGTAAAAATCGGCCGGGCTTGGCCTTTGATGGCGATTCGGGGATGATATTCGATAAAAATTGTGATAACTCCATAGTCCGTGCTTCTTTAGTCTGCAGAGACCTCTGGCTTTGCCCATCACCTTCTTGATGGGTGATCCGTGTAGGCGACCGAGAGTCGACCTTGAAAATCTTGCGAAGCTTTCTCGGCAATTATTAAAAGCGAAGGCAAATTTCTCAATGTTTGGATACACGGTTTGACATCTCGCGGGGCGTGGTGGCGTAATAGGCGGGATCTTGCCTCCCCGCTGATCTCCCGAACCAACCTTTGCTCCATTGCTAAGGAACTTGCATGAGTACAAATATAAAGTCTCCATTGGGGCGGGGCTTTACCAATAAAGGGGTAGAAGGCGAATCGTCTTTATACCTTGGAAAGCATCTTCACACTCCAAGTCCACTTTGGAGCGTCTTTGCATTCTTGGTCCCTTGATGTGTCGAAGAAAGGAAGACATCTCTTTGCGATTTGGCGGCGAACCTCCTCAAAACCGCATGATCCTACCGATCAGACGAGCGTCCTTGAATGGTGAGGAGTCTTCATGTCGAGGATGGCTGGATCTTCTCGGATTGGCCTCGATGCCCTCTGGTGACGGATAACCCGAAACTTTCGGCACAAAGTAGAAAGTACATTTAAGCGGGTTGAGCCTTAGTTGGCGATAACGAATAGTTTGAAAGCACTCCTCCGGATCGTCCAAATGCTTACGAACTTGCATACTCTTCACGATCATGTCATCTACATAAACCTCCATGTTCCTCCCCAGGTTACTGTCGAAGATGAAGTTCATCATCCTTTGGTAGGTTGCTCCGGCGATAATGAGGCCAAAAGTCATTTTTGTGTATACATACACGAGCGGTGCGTAATAATATTTGTCTTTGGAATGTCTTCTTTGCATGGATATTTGATGATAACTTTGAAAAAGCATCCATAAAACTTAGTAATCGTACCCCAAAGTGGCATCGATGAAATGATCGATATGGGGTAGAGGATAAAATCCTTCGGACAAGCTTTGTTGAGGTCGGTGTAGTCGATGCAAACCCGCCACTTTCCATTATGTTACGCACCAACACTACATTTGCTATCCATTACGGGTAATCAATCTAATATATAAAATCGACATTTAGTAATTTATGAACCTCATCATCGATGATCTTACGGCCTTCTGGAGCAAATATCCGCCTTCTTACGAGGCGGCTTCTTGAAGGATCTATCTCCGATTTATGCTCGTTGAATCTTTCGGCTAACTCGAGGCATGTCTTGTGGTTCCCATGCAAAAATATCAACATAACATCGTAAGAGTTCCATAAGATTTGTCAGAAGAGGTTACGGTGAACTGAACCAATCCTCACCGTCTTGTCAAACTTTAGATGACCAACTCGATCTCCTCCCGTCCCTCTGGCGGGTATTACGAAGGGTTCTGAGCTGCTCTCGGTGAAGGGCTCGATCTCAATTGCCATAGTCTTTTTCTGTTTACTAACCCCCATTCCGGATGAAATAACAGCGTTACGATAACATCGCCGGGCCAGGTCTAAATCACCCACCACTCTCTCTACTCCATGCGGCGTGGGAATTTGATTTTGAAATATGGGATGGAAATCGCGACTTGAAAGAGGCATCAACGTGGAATCTTCGAATGGCGTTATAAGTAGAATCCACATACCTGACATAAAATTCTGAGTTATCTCTACTGGCGAGGGGCGCATCAAAGATAGCAGGGAGTTCAATAGTGCACCGCCACTTTGGTTGGGTCGTTCTTAGAAACCATATAGAGGAGCCTCCTGTCCAACCTCCATTTTGTGCCCATCGAGATGCATCCTCTGAAAAGCATGGGCATAAAGAATGTCCATAGAAGATCCATTGTCTATCATCATGCGTTTTACATCCATCGAACTCTTTGCTTTGTGATCACGGTGCCCCCGTCATGCGGTTCGATGGGCTCAAGGATAATCCGCATCCGTAAATGATATAACGGTTCTGAAAAAGGCTGTCGATCTTAAAGTAGCATCATCATTTGACATGGCCGAATCAAGATAAGACCTTCTCTTCTTCCTACTAACTTCCCAGCGGACCCACGGTTATTACATCAACGACTTGCCTTGGCGGTGGTATGGGAGCATTTCAGAAGTGGGTGGTACTTGAACCGTTTGAGCAGTGCGATTGACAACCTTCTTTGACCACGGCGATCCTTTTCAACCACATATTGAATCGACCAAGCCGCTTTTAATCTTGCTCTCCACAAAATCCTTTAGATTACAACACTTTCATTAGTGTCGTGACCAAAGACTTGATGATAACCACGGTTTTGCGAGGGTTGCAGTGTCCGTTTTGTAATTATCACGAGGTGGCTCAAAGAAAGGTTGGTTTTAAATTTGATCCAAAATTATCGACCTTTACGTATTCAATTGGGTGTAGACCTTATTAACCTTCGGTAGAAGAAATAGGTGTCTGTTCTTTGCCTTGTCGCCACGAGTTACTGTACTTCTTCGAACTACCTTCCGCCCCTTGGTTGTACCCTCCCACTCTTCTCCGATCAACATCAGTCTTGGGAATGTCTACCTCCTTTAATTGGCTCGAAAGAAGGATTTTTCGAGACTATTCATAGCCTCTTACAACAATATAGCCCTCTTGCCTTGTCGAAGGCTTCTGCTTGAAGCTTTTCGGATGGTGAAACATCAACTTCTTTACCAATTTCTCGATTTAACGGATCTAGCCCATTACGGAACAACCCAATGACTTGGAGATCATTAAGATCGGATACTGTCCGTAGCTTCCTAAAACCTCTTTACATATTGGCTAAAGATTCATTGGTGAAGCTACGGACTGTCTTTAAAAGAGCACAGTAGGCTTTCCCCTTCTTCGGTTGCTTCCAAAACGTGCATGGAACTTATCACAAAGTTCGGTCCACGAGGAAATAGAATCCGATGGTAAAGTCCCCATCCACTGTCTGGCGTCTTTTCTCAAAGTAGTGACAAAAGTGTGACACTTGGCAGCATCAGTGAAGTCATAGTAATCCATTAATTAAATTGACGCTTTGTTATGGTCATAAGGATCTCCGGTCCCATCATAGCTTTCATCATACGAGGCAACTTTTGGTAATATCGCGCTTACTCCTTGAGAATATCGGAGGAAAAAGGGGCGCCTTCTTTCCGTAAGTGTCCTTCACTGTTGGACCTCGGCCGATTATTTTTCGAGTTCTTTCAACTCCACTTACGGAAAATCAACACCTTGGGTTGTGATGAGATCTCCTTCTCTGGGTGACGTTAGGCACTTGGAATGGATCGACCTTTCCTGCCGATCCCACTTTGCCTTTGCGGGACTTCTTGATTTACTAGGGGCGTCTGATCTCCTCCTCGATGATGAAGCGGTTGTGACGGTACTCTCCCGCCGGTTTCGCACAATTTCTCTCGACCTCTTTGTTTTGCCTTTCATCGTCGCGATGAATTGATCCCACGGCTATCGATTGCTTTTTTCGATCTTGGGAGGCATTCTACTCCTCGATCTCCTCCCTACTGCGAGAATGATCTCTCGGACATATGCATAGAATGTTCCGGCTCCTTGCCCTTCCGACGGGGTATCTCCTTATACCTATTCCGTCTTTCGAAATGAATATGGCTAGATCTTCGTCCCTCGACTCATTTACCCGAAGCATCTGTTGGGGCTTATATCTTCCCTTTGTTTTAACGGAACCTCAAAAGCCTTATCTGCTTGCGTTCGTCGCCATCCTCGCCAACTTGGTAGCTCTATCTTCTTGACCACTTGGCGATGAGTCTGGTGGGAGAACCTTCTACCGTTCTGATCAAGATCACGCCTTATCGGCGTTGAAAACCAACTTCCGTCTGGCTCCACCACGGATCTTGGACGAAGTTCTTCCGAGTGTGCTTAGAAGCGTGTGCTTTCGTGAGCACTTTTAGAAGGACCCGCGATCATCCTTTCTTAATCTGACGGTGTACCCATCTCTACTCCTACTCATCATCTCTCCGAAGCAAATTTAAACAATTGTGATTGAAAAAGGAGCCCTTCTTCTAGCGCTGATGTTAACGCCAAGATCTTCTTGACACGTCCCAATCACATAAAACGTCTTTATCCTGCAGCGTAAACCTGATAAACACCACAAGCTTGGCGGCGGTTCCGTCGGGGGATAAATTTCGGCGTGAGAGTCGATTATATGGGTTCCACAAGGTTTATCAAAACGGAGGCTATATCGCCTTAGTATATTGAGATAAAGAAATAATAATAATTCTTCTGTGTGTATGTGATTACGAATGAAGAAGAAGTGTGAGAGCGTACCTCTTGGTGAAGATTTCCTTGCTAAGTTATACTCTCTTTGCACGAATTCTTCGTACACTTCTACTACTACCTGACACCCAATGTTAACGCCAAGATCTTTTGACACGTCCCAATCACATAAAAGCGTCTTTATCCTGCAGAACGTAAACACAATAAACACCACAAGCTCGAAGGCGGTTCCGTGGGGGATAGCTCAAGGCGTGAGAGTCGATATATGGGTTCACAAGGTTTATCGAAAACGGAGGCTATATCGCTTAAAGATATTGAGATAAAGAAATAATAATAATAATTCTCGTGTGTATGTGATTACGAATGAAGAAGTGTATGAGAACGTCACTTCTTGGTGAAGACTTCGCTTGCTTTAAGTTATACTCTTCTTCTGCACGAATTCTTGTCGTACCACCCACTACTACACGACACACCCTTTATCGATGGGTCCCGCCTTGAAATTGCGTATAGTTTATCCATTGCCTTTGGTCATCAAGCATTACCGCCGACCTAGGTTATGATCCCATCCACATTAATCATGGCAAGTTCTTTAGTCAATGATCATGCTTTTTTCATCATTCTGGTCGAAGATGTAGATATTAAAATATCCAAAAGGATTGATCCAATGACCAATAATTCTTATAGGTTGAAATGAAAATAATATGATGACCCATTTAATGACTTTCGTAGATTCAATAATAAAAGTAGATAGAATAATTAAAAGAATAAAATTTTCAATACACCCAAAAAAGATAAAATATAAATATCGCGGCCAACAGAAAGATATATATCAAACAAACAGTTACGTACGTACATGCATGTGGAGCTAGGGGATATTATGGAGCATATTAATTAATTATAAAAATTAACATTGCATCATATATCTATATATCTACATACCTTTGGAGCGGAAAGTCTGAGAACGGCGACGAAAATCATTGAATTGATAGAATTGGACGTTCAAGGAAAAGGGACTGACACCGCTTTGATGGAGGGTTGTATTTGGGGGTCTAATGGTTGAGCCGGCAGTCGCAAAGTTGGCTCCATGACTGAAGTTGGACCCAACTGAATCAAGGAAAGCGCTCAAATATGCTACTCCCACGCTCTTTGCTGATCGAGGATGACCAGACCAGACCACCACATGAGTGAGTAGTGAGTACGTACCATCACTAAATTCTTATTAATTCAAATAAATTGCTAATTAATTATATAAGTTTAATTTTTGATATTATCCTCTATCATAAATAAAAGATAATGATTGATTGATCATTAGTTCACAACCATTCTTATTTTTTAATATTAAATTAAGTCTTATATTTCGGTACAGTACTCCTCCAGAAATAAATAATGATATTAATTCTGATTTAATGGGAGAAAGAGATAATGATAATAAAAATATATAAAAAATGAAGACTTTCCGTTTCATTTGAAATAGACATTATCCTACAAATGAGTGATAGCTTCTAAATTAATTACTGTAAATAATAGTCGTATTTAATTATTGTTACTTGTAAAAGTAATTACCACGTGTTTACAAAAGTTAAAAGTAAGTAGAGACATACGTTAGCTTTATCAGAGTGATAGTTAGGGGTGCAAAGCAATAAATTTGAAATAATATTTTTATGTTCGGATTAATTTCGACTCAAAAATTGAAATTTCGATTCGACTCGTTATAAGACACGAACTTTTTATAAATAAAGATGAATTTTCTATAAATATTATTTTGAATATTATGGAATAATTTGATATAATGTTATAGTTGTGGGTAATATTTATAAATTTTGCAAAGTGTCTGAGTGGTTATATTATATTCGATTGGTCGGAAATATTCGGTTTAGCGGGAATATTCGTATAACATACCAATCATTGGTGGACCCCTAGCGAAATGTAATTATCATTTGATTGAGAAAACGACAAAAATATTTTTATCAAATAACTACGGAAGTTTTACTGGTTGATCTTGTTGAACTACTTCGAAGAAGTAAAAGTGCGATGAATACGCGTGGTTGCATAAAAGTAGCACCAGTATTGATTATCGATCTTTATGTGAGAAGTCAAACCGGTTTGATTATTTATTTATTAATAATATGAATTATTATAATGATAATGACGTTTTGTTTTATTCAGATTATTAACGTAATAAAATGCGAAACGTCTTTTTATATAAAATGAAATACTTTATTAAAGTTATTCTATAAATAAAATATATTATATTTTATTATGACATGTAGTGTTTTTTAAATAGTGTTTTTGTATAGTGTTGCGTAGTGTTTTGCATAGTAAAATATTTTTATATAAATAGAATATATTATATTTTATTTAAAAGATTTTACTTTAAATATGGATCCGTCGTATTAAAATAAATCAATCTGAGACTGCTTCATTGGATTAATTACTATGCATTCTATTTTCCTATAAATGAAGCTCATTCCTTCATTATTTTCTTACAATTAATTCAATCTAACTCTGAGAGAAAAATATAGAGAGAAAGAAGAAAAGATTCTCTACTTCACTTCGCCAATATTCGATTCTTACAGGTAGGGAATATTATTTGTTGTCTTCGTAAGTGAAGTTATTATTCTTTCTTATTCATGAAGAGAAGCTGTTGTTATTCCATCGCTTATTATTCTGCTGGAATAACTCAGATACGCTATTTACCCTATACTTGGTGACATTCTTCTATTATTACATTGGAACATCACTGCTCATACGTGTGTTTTACACCTAACACTGATTCCGCTCTTATTATTATTCATTGGAACATCACATGCATGTGTTTTTACACCTGACCTGGTTCCGTCTTTATTATTATTCTGTTGGAACATCCATCTCGGTATGTTTTTACACACCCATTCGGTTCCGCTCTTTATTATTATTCTGTTGGAACATCCTGCGCATGTGTTTCTGTTGGGACTGGGTTCCATTATTTATTATTCTGTTGGAATAACACCGCATGCGGTCCTATCGCATGCATGGTGATTTCTTTTGTTATTCCATTCTTTATTATATCCAGGTTAGTTAAAACTTTGACTTCTACACTCCATGAAATTAGTGGAATATCCTCGACATTCAAGGCTTCATCCAAAGATCCTTTCATGAAAATATTCTTCTCGATTTCTTAAATTTTACTCTCTAAAAGCGATGTCGTGTTGACAGCTTTGGATGTTATTAGTTCTGAATAACTTAATTCTTGAATTTGTTTTATTGAATTCTTATATCATTGTCATCATCCTCATGTTTATATTTTTTAAAGTCATACATGACACATAGAGGCATGGATGGACTTGGTATGATTATGACCAGGGATTATTCGGTTAAATCACATAGTAATATTACAAATGATGTGGTAAAAATCCTCGGTGGCCATAGTGCATTGATGGGCCGATTGTTGGCATGATCATGACCATTAATGAATACATTTGTGAGACCCCGATTTTATCAATAAAGATTTAAATTTTGTCGTAATAATTTTTAATATTATGGTGTGAATTTGAGATAATATTATAGTTGTGGGTAGTATTTATAAATTTTGCAAAGTATGCAAGTGGTTATATTATATTCGATTGGTCGGGAATATTCGGTTTAGCGGGAATATTCGCATAACTACTCAATCATTGGTGGACCCTACAATGTAATTATTATCGGATTGAGAAAACGACAAAAAATATTTTATTGAAATAACGACGGAAGTTTTACCGCTGATCTTTGTTGAACTACTTTCGGTAGTAAAAGTATGCGATGTCGTGTGGTTGCATAGTAGCATTACGATATTGATTATCGATCTTTATGTGAGAAGTCACTCATTTTGATTCCATTATTGTCGATTAATAATATGAATTATTATAGCGATAATGACGCTTTTGTTTTATTCAGATTATTAACGTAATAAAACAAAACATCTTTTATATAAAATGTAATACTTTATTAAAGTTATTCTATAAATAGAATATATTATAGTTTATTATGCATAGTGTTGCGTAGTGTTTTGCATAGTATTTTGCATAGTGTTGCGTAGTGTTTGCATAGTAAAATGGTTTTATATAAATAGAATATATTATATTTTATTTAAAAGATTTTGCTTTAAATATGGACCGTCGATTAAAGTAAATCAATCTGGACCGCTCATGGATTAATTACTATGCATTCTATTTTCCTATAAATAGAAGCTCATTCCTTCATTATTTTCTTACTTAATTCAATTTGAAACTCTAGAGAGAAATTATAGAGAGAAGCTATAGAGAGAAAATCTATAGAGAGAAAGAAGAAGAGTATTCTCGTACTTCACTACTTTGATATCCAGGTGTCTTTTACTAAGTGGGGGTATTATTTGTTGTGCCTGTAAGGGGTGTTATTCTTTCTTATTCATGAAGAGAACTTTTGTTATTCCATTCATTATTATTACATTTGCAATAATCAGTAAAAGTGGTATACCTATACATAACTCAGATACGCAGCGGTATACCCTATACTTGGTGAAATCCTTATATTATTCCATTCTTATTTATTACGTTGAATAACTCAGATACGCTGCGGAATCCCCTATACTTGGTGATCTTCTTCATTATTCCATTCTTTATTATTCTCATTGGAATATCCTCGTCTCGTGTGTTTTACACCGGACCGGTTCCATTGCTTATTATTCCGCATTTGTTATCTCCGTTGGAATATCCTCGTCATGCGTGTGTTTTACACCGACACGGTTCCATTGTTTATTATTCAAAGATTTATTATTCTCGTTGGATCATCCTGCACATTGCAGTGTGAATTTCACCCGACCGGTTCCGTTATTATTATTCTATCGAATAACTCGTCTGCGCTGCGCAAGTACCGCATGCGTGGTGATTTCTTTTGTTATTCCATTCTTTATTATACCCAAATTGGTTAAAACTTTGACTTCTATACTCCATGAAATTAGTAGAATATCTTTGATATTTGCGTTTCATCCAAAGATTTTCATGGAAATATTCTTCCGATTATTCTTGAATTTTACTCTACAAAACAAAGATTACTCATGTTGACAATTTGGACGTTAATAATTCCTGGATTAAATAATTCTTGAACTTGTTTTATTGAATTATTATGTCATTGTCATCCTCCTCATGTTATATTATGTTATCTTTGGGCTTACGTGCATAGATGAACTTAGTATGATTATGACCGAGGATCATTCTAAGATAATCACGGCTTGATATAAATGATGTGATAAAAGTCCTCGAAAGGCTTCTGTAATGCAATCGATGGATGGTTTTTGTATGATTATGACCGTGGGTGATTCTAAGATATAGTCATGACCATTGATAATTTGATGAAAATCCTTGACCGTGGTACGAGGGATGAATAGATATTGTGGTTTATTCATTAAACCGAGTCTTAGTGATAAAAATTGATGAAAACCTTTTAAAACCTAAAAGATAGTAGACTTTTATTTTCTACTTGACTCTTTTAATGGATTGATATTCATTGCAGCAGCTTAAACGGTTTGTCTATTGTATTTTATCGCTTTAACATTGTTGAAGGCTAATGATAATTTATTCTCGCATTATCTTAGTCATAATATTTCTTCTTTAGGCTAGTTGAGCTCACCCTTTCTTTCACCGTTCTCTTCTGAAATGAGAATATAGCCGGGACGAGTTGGGGAAACGAGTGATGGTCCTGAAGATAGCATTAGTAGTCCTCACTATTCTGTGAAATAGTGTGATAATAATTGTAATGAGGACTCCTTGAGTATGGATATTGTCTAAATGACAATATTCCTATTAAAACTCTCAGTTTATGTATTGTCGTATGTTACACGGATGTATAATTAAGTTTGTATTTGAATTTATGTACCATGTAAGTGGCGACCCAAGATGGGTGACGATACCTAATATTGGGGTCCACGGTTGGTATCGAGCTTAGGGATATGTTCCCAGCTAAGATGCGAGATAAGAACTAGGAGGGTAGAGGCAGGGAATTCCTTCGCTAGTATGACCTACCTAAGTTTATTTGTTATTTAATTGATCGAATTCGTAGTATAGGGATAATATTTGATATATTAATTAAACCTTTTGCTTCACAATTTCTTTCGTGTAATAAGAGTGTAGCTAGGTCGAGCGGGGTAATAAAGGAATAGAATCATGGTCATCATTTAGTAGTTATATTTGGTGAATCAACTAGGGTGAGGCGAACCCAACGTTGGAAAAAGTGTTTTGCCACTATCATACAAGATGTCTAATGACATACAACCTCGTGTCATCATAAGATGTGGTCAGTGCTCATTCACTTCTTGAGTATATTTACAAGCACTACCTATATGATCTTGGTGTTTGTTTGAAGTATAATTCTCAATTTGAGACAAGGAGATAATGATAAATCAAGAGAAGACTCACCATCGGGAAGAATATGATAGAAACTTCTCATTTTTCTTTGGGGTCTATTGGGTAAACCAAGGATAATTCAGGCCATATGATATCTATCATAACCTAGAAGCATGGCCTCCCATGTACGGTTTCCTTGAGCACTTCCCAAAGATTCTAATTTCTAAAACAGCTTTTGACTATACATTTATGTAAGGTGTCATTGTGACGTCTTATCCAAAATTGGGATGAAAGTCACAACTGGTATTAATGTGACGTACTATCCAAGTCTTGGACGAAGAGTAATGCTTTTGAATGATATTTCTATCATTAATAAATTTCTTGACGTATTCTTGAAGATTTCCTAGCCTACCCTAGAGCGTGAAATCGAATTTTATATCGACCCCCAAAGACAAAAACCCAATTCTTAAACCCTCAAATATTTCTTCAACTAAAATGAACAGCTTTACGTGGTTTATGATAAAAGTCATAATAAAAGCATTGGACTAATGAAAACCATGGGTATAATGTAGTATTAGTAAGTGTTATGATGAGTTATGTTGGTTATTATGTGAAAACATGAAAGTTTCTTAGAAATCACAAAGAGTTGAAAATCAGATTTTGGAGAAAAACGTAACATAAAATTCAATTAACCATATCTCCTATTATATTTTGAATTTTTGAGTGTGGTCAAGTCCTAGAGTTAGATCTATGAGTTTTGTAGCTTATCCAAGTGGAATCACTGGAAAAGGTGCTGTAGATTTTCGTGTGGACTGAATTTAGCAAAGGAGTGCAAAGTCTGCAAAAATCGAAAAAAGCTCACTGCCATGATTTTAGAGGGGCTGTTTCGGCCACTTAAATTATGAGAAAAATTCTGGCCTTTTGGGACATGAAGTTATATGGTATAAAGTACCTCATGTCCAAAAATGAGCTCATTCTGACTTAAAATGAGCAAGTTATGACTATTTCAATATTTAGGTTTTTCCGATTTAAAAACGCTATAACCTGAGTTCTATAACTCCGATGACCATGAAATTTAAACTAGAAGCTCACGTTAACATGTGTAAGGTCCTGCCAAGATTTGGGAATTTTTGGAGTTAAACTTGAGGTAGCTAATTTCTTAAGGAATTAATTAGAAATTGATTTTTGAAAAATAGTAAATGAATTTTAAAAATTCCGAGAAAAATATATTTTCATTATGGGATTATATTATGCTAAATCCCAGAAAAAATATATTTTTGGGACTGATTTGGTATTTTTCATGAAAATAGTTTAGTTACTGAACATATGAGTTAAATATGTTATGTGAAGTAACAAAGTTGAAAATAGGATTTTATGGCTGTAGAATCCTATATAGAGTATATGCATATTTTTTTTGATGAGGGATTTGATAATTGGTGATGATATCTTATGAGTATGGCATTTTTGAATGATTAAATGCATATATGGTAAAGCGTAAACAATTGAAATAAATTATTTATAAATTTAAGAAGTGATTAAAATAGTGTTATAATATTAATGATATTAGATTATGAGATTATTAAGTGATTGATAACATGGGGATATTCTTGAATCTGGATAAATTATATTATAAATGTTTAATATTTATCCTTTATCTCATTTGATTGATTCTTTATATCATCGACATGATCCTCATGCTTATATTATGTTGAAAGTTATTTGTGGCTCACGCCATGCATAGATGGACTTGGTATGATTATGACCGTGGATTGTTCGGATAATCATAACCGTAATTGAAAACACGATTATCTTTGGCACGTAGTGCATGGATAATTTGTGGTCGTGATACTAATGAATACACGATTATCTTTCTTAGTAGTCATGGATAATTTGTGGTCGTGATACTAATGAATACACGATTATCTTTGCCGTAGTGCATGGATAATTTGTGGTCGTGATACTAATGAATACACGATTATTATCGGTAGTAGTATGGATAATTGTGGTCGTGATACTAATGAATACACGATTATCTTCGGTCGTAGTGCATGGATAATTTGTGGTCGTGATACTAATGAATACACGATTATCTTTGGTCGTAGTGCATGGATAATTCGTGGTCGTGATACTAATGAATATCCTTGGCCCAGAGTGCGAGGATGATTTGATGATATGGATTAATTATTGAAATGAGTCTCAAAGAATGAAATATTAATTCATGGATGTGGTAAAAGTCATCTTCGGTCAGTAGTGCATTGATAGACTTGGTATGATTATGACCACGGATTATTCTAAGATAATCATGACCAGAATTGAAAACACGAATATCCTTACCAAAAGAAAGTGCATGAATAATTCATGGTTGTGATACTATTAAGTTGAGTCTCGATATTATTGGTTTTACAAATTGTATATCTTTGGCTGTAGTAGGCATAGATGAATTGTTAATGAATATCTTCGCCGGATTGCAAAGATGAATTTAATGTTTTCAACGATAAAGGTATTCAAGGTATCCTCACCTCTTTATCATACCAGTCGTATCGTACCTAATTTCGAGGGCTTAAATTCCATAAGGAGGGAGATTGTGAGACCCCAGATTTTATCAATAAAGATTTAAATTTTGTTTAAATAATTTTTAATATTATGGTGTGTGAATTTGAGATAATATTATAGTTGTGGGTAGTATTTATAAATTTTGCAAAGTATGCAAGTGGTTATATTATATTCGATTGGTCGGGGAATATTCGGTTTAGCAAGGAATATTCGTGACAACTACCAATCATTAGTGGACCCCACAATGTAATTATTGTCATTTGATTAAGAAAACGCTAAAAAATATTTTATTAAAATAACGACGGAAGTTTACTGCTGATATCTTTGTTGAACTACTCTTTAGTAAAAATAAAAAGAATACGTGGGTCGTTAAAGTAAGCATACGGTATTGATTATCGATGCTTATGTGAGAAGTCACTCATTTGATTCCATTATTGTCGATTAATAATATGAATTATTATAATGATAATGACGCTTTTGTTTTATTCAGTATTATTAACGTAATAAAATGTAAACATCTTTTTATATAAAATGAATAATACTTTATTAAAGTTATTCTATAAATAGAATATATTATAGTTTATTATGCATAAATGTTGCATAATGTTTTGCATAGTGTTGCGTAGTGTTTGCATAGTAAAATGTTTTTATATAAATAGAATATATTATATTTTATTTAAAAGATTTTACTTTAAATATGGACCGCAGATTAAAGTAAATCAATCTGGACCGCTCATGGATTAATTACTATGCATTCTATTTTCCTATAAATAGAAGCTCATTCCTTCATTATTTTCTTACTTAATTCACCGAAACTCTGAGAGAGAAATTATAGAGAGAAGCTATAGAGAGAAAATCTATAGAGAGAAAGAAGAAGAGTATTCGGTACTTCACTACTTTGATATCCAAAGTTATCTTTTTACTACAGTAGGGGTATTATTTGTTGTACCCGTAAGGGGTGTTATTCTTTCTTATTCATGAAGAGAACTTTTGTTATTCCATTCATTATTATTCTGTTGGAATAACCTGTAAAAGTGGTATACCCTATACATAACCTGTATACGCGGTATACCCTATACTTGGTGAAATCCTTATATTATTCCATTCTTATTTATTCTGGCTGAATAACTCAGATACGCTTAATCCCTATACTTGGTGATCTTCTTCTCATTATTCCATTCTTTATTATTCATTGGAATATCCCATCATGTGTTTTACACCGGACCGGTTCCATTGTTTATTATTCCGCATTTATTATCTTTGTTGGAATATCCTGTCGTGTGTTTTTACACCTTTAACTCGGTTCCATTGTTTATTATTCAAAGATTTATTATTCTCATTGGATCATCCCGCTTGCGATTGTGAATTTCACCCCGACCGTTCCGTTATTATTATTCTATTGAATAACTCGTCTATGCATGGGCAATCGCATGCACGGTGATTTCTTTTGTTATTCCATTCTTTATTATACCCAAATTGGTTAAAACTTTGACTTATACTCCATGAAATTAGTAGAATATCTTTGATATTTGCGTTTCATCCAAAGATCTTTTCATGGAAATATTCTTCCGATTATTCTTGAATTTTACTCTACAAAAACAAAGATCATGTTGACAATTTGACGTTAATAATTCCTGGATTAAATAATTCTTGAACTTGTTTTATTGAATTATTATGTCATTGTCATCATCCTCATGTTATATTATGTTATCTTCGCTTACGTGCGTAGATGAACTTAGTATGATTATGACTGTGGATCATTCTTAAGATAATCATGGCTTGATATAAATGATGTGACAAAAGTCCTCGAAGTGGCACAGAATGCAATCGATGGATGGTTTTTGGTATGATTATGACCAGGGTGATTCTAATAGTCATTGACCATTGATAATTTGATGAAAATCCTCGACCGTGGTACGGGGATGAATAGATATTATGGTTTATTCATTAAACCGAGTCTTAGTGATAAAAATTGATGAAAACCTTTTAAAACCTAAAAGATAGTAGACTTTATTTTCTACTTGACTTTTTTTAATGGATTGCGTATTCACGCAGCTTAAACCGTTGTCTATCAGATTTTATCGCTTTAACATTGTTGAAGGCTAATGATAATTTATTCTCGCATTATCTTAGTCATAATATTTCTTCGGGCTAGTTGAGCTCACCCTTTCTTTCACCGTTTCTCTTCAGAAATGAGAATATAGCCGGGACGAGTTGGGGAAACGAGTGATGGTCCTCAAGATAGCATTAGTAGTCCTCACTATTCTCGTGAAATAGTGTGATAATAATTGTAATGAGGACTCCTTGAGTATGGATATTGTCTAAATGACAATATTCCTATTAAAACTCTCGCTTTATGTATTGTCGTATGTTACACTGACGGATGTATAATTAAGTTTGTATTTGAATTTATGTACCATGTAAGTGGCGACCCAAGATGGGTGACGATACCTAATATTGGGGCGCCACAATTGGTATCGTAGCTTAGGATATGTTCCCCAGCTAAGATGCTGAGATAAGAACTAGGAGGGTAGAGACGGGAATTCTTCGCTAGTATGACCTACCCTAAGTTTATTTGTTATTTAATTGATCGGTCGTAGTATAGGGATAATATTTGATATATTAATTAAACCTTTTGCTTCACAATTTCTTTCGTAATAAGAGTGTAGCTAGGTCGGCGGGGATTATACAGTGGAATAGAATCGGTGGTCATCATTTAGTAGTTATATTTGGTGAATCAACTAGGGTGAGGCGAACCCAACGTTGGAAAAGTGTTTTGCCACTATCATACAAGATGTCTAAATGACATACAACCTCGTGTCATCATAAGACGTGGTGTGGCTCATTCACTTCTTGAGTATATTTACAAGCACTACCTATATGATCTTGGTGTTTGTTTGAAGTATAATTCTCAATTTGAGACAATGGAGATAATGATAAATCAAGAGAAGACTCACCATCGGGAAGAATATGATAGTAAACTTCTCATTTTTCTTTGGGGTCTATTGGGTAAACCAAGGATAATTCTGTGGCCATATGATATCTATCATAACCTGTAAGCATGGCCTCCCATGTACGAAGGTTTCCTTGAGCACTTCCCAAAGATTCTAATTTCTAAAACAGCTTTTTTTGACTATACATTTATGTAAGGTGTCATTGTGACGTCTTATCCAAAATGGGATGAAAGTCACAAATGGTATTAATGTGACGTATTATCCAAGTCTTGGATGAGAGTAATAGCTTTGAATGATATTTCTATCATTAATAAATTTCTTGACGTATTCTTGAAGATTTCCTAGCCTACCCTAGAGCGTGAAATCGAATTTTATATCGACCCCAAAGATAAAAACCCATTTCTTAAACCTCAAATATTTCTTCAACTAAAATGAATAGCTTTACGTGGTTTATGATAAAAGTCATAATAAAAGCATTGGACTAATGAAAACCATGGGTATAATGTAGTATTAGTAAGTGTTATGATGAGTTATGTTGGTTATTATGTGAAAACATGAAAGTTTCTTAGAAATCACAAAGAGTTGAAAATCAGATTTTGGTGAAAAACGTAACATAAAATTCAATTAACCATATCTCCTATTATATTTTGAATTTTTGAGTGTGGTCAAGTCCTAGAGTTAGATCTATGAGTTTTGTAGCTTATCCAAGTGGAATCACTGGAAAAGGTGCTGTATATTTTCGTGTGGACTGAATTTAGCAAAGGAGTGCAAAGCTGCAAAAATCGAAAAAGCTGCTGCCATGATTTTAGAGGGGCTGTTTCGGCCACTTAAATTATGAGAAAAATCCTGGCCTTTTGGGACATGAAGTTATATGGTATAAAGTACCTCATGTCCAAAAATGAGCTCATTCTGACTTAAAATGAGCAAGTTATGACTATTTCAATATTTAGGTTTTTCTGACGAAAAACGCTATAACCGGAGTTCTATAACTCCGATGACCATGAAATTTAAACTAGAAGCTCACGTTAACATGTGTAAGGTCCTGCCAAGATTTGGGAATTTTTGGAGTTAAACTTGAGGTAGCTAATTTCTTAAGGAATTAATTAGAAATTGATTTTTTGAAAAATAGTAAATGAATTTTAAAAATTCCGAGAAAAATATATTTTCATTATGGGATTATATTATGCTAAATCCCAGAAAAAAATATTTTGGGACTGATTTGGTATTTTTCATAAAATAGTTTAGTTACTGAACATATGAGTTAAATATGTTATGTGAAGTAACAAAAGTTGAAAATAGGATTTTATGGCTAGAGAATCCTATATAGAGTATATGCATATTTTTTTGATGAGGATTTGATAATTGGTGATGATATCTTATGAGTATGGCATTTTGAATGATTAAATGCATATATGGTAAAGCGTAAACAATTGAAATAAATTATTTATAAATTTAAGAAGTGATTAAAATATTGTTATAATATTAATGATATTAGATTATGAGATTATTAAGTGATTGATAACATGGGATATTCTTGAATCTCGGATAAATTATATTATAAATGTTTAATATTTATCATTTATCTCATTTGATTGATTCTTTATATCATTGACATGATCCTCATGCTTATATTATGTTGAAAGTCATTTGTGGCTCACGTGCATAGATGGACTTGGTATGATTATGACCGTGGATTGTTCTTATAATCATAACCGTAATTGAAAACACGATTATCTTTGCACGTAGGTACATGGATAATTTGTGGTCGTGATACTAATGAATACACGATTATCTTTAGTCAGTAGTGCATGGATAATTTGTGATCGTGATACTAATGAATACACGATTATCTTCGGTCAGTAGTGCATGGATAATTTGTGGTCGTGATACTAATGAATACACGATTATCTTTGGTAGTAGTGCATGGATAATTGTGGTCGTGATACTAATGAATACACGATTATCTTCGGTCGTAGTGTACGGATAATTTGTGGTCGCGATATCTTAATGAATACACGATTATCTTTGGTCAGTAGTGCATGGATAATTCGTGGTCGTGATACTAATGAATATCCTTGGCCAGTAGTGCATGGATGATTTTATGATATGGATTAATTATTGAAATGAGTCTCAAAGAATGAAATATTAATTCATGGATGTGGTAAAAGTCATCTTTGGTCAGAAGTGCATTGATAGACTTGGTATGATTATGACCACGGATTATTCTGGTATAATCATAATCACCGTAATTGAAAACACGAATATCCTTAGCCAAGAAAGGCATGAATAATTCATGGTTGTGATACTATTATTAAATCGAGTCTCAAAGATTATTGGTTTTTTATAAACATATCTTTTAATAAATCGAGTGCAGCAAAGATGAATTGTTAATGAATATCTTCGGTGGGATTGCAAAGATGAATTTAATGTTTTCAACGATAAAGGTATTCAAGGTATCCTCACCTCTTTATCATACCAGTGTATGCACTTAATTTCGAGGGCAAAATTCCATAAGGAGGGAGATCAGTGAGACCCCGTGATTTTATCAATAAAGATTTAAATTTTGTCAAAATAATTTTTAATATTATGGTGTGAATTTGAGATAATATTATAGTTGTGGGTAGTATTTATAAATTTTGCAAAGTATGCAAGTGGTTATATTATATTCGATTGGTCTGGGAATATTCTTGGTTAGCAAGGAATATTCGCATAACTACTCAATCATTGGTGGACCTACAATGTAATTATTGTTTGATCGAGAAAACGACAAAAATATTTTATTGAAATAACGACCAAGTTTTACCGTTGATACCGTTGAACTACTTTCGGTAGTAAAAGTACAATGAATACGTGTGGTCGCATAAGAAATACACCGCATTGATTATCGATGCTTATGTGAGAAGTCACTCATTTTGATTCCATTATTGTCGATTAATAATATGAATTATTATAATGATAATGACGCTTTTGTTTTATTCAGATTATTAACGTAATAAAATGTAAACATCTTTTATATAAAATGTAATACTTTATTAAAGTTATTCTATAAATAAATATATTATAGTTTATTATGCATAGTGTTGCATAATGTTTTGCATATAAAGTGTTGCATAGTAGTAAGGTTTGCATAGTAAAATGTTTTTATATAAATAGAATATATTATATTTTATTTAAAAGATTTTACTTTAAATATGGACCGTCGATTAAAGTAAATCAATCTGACCGCTCATGGATTAATTACTACGCATTCTATTTTCCTATAAATAAAGCTCATTCCTTCATTATTTTCTTATGAATTCAATCAAAACTCTAGTAGAGAGAAATTATAGAGAGAAGCTATAGAGAGAAAATCTATAGAGAAAAGAAGAAGAGTATTCTCGTACTTCACTACTTTGATATCCAAAGGTCTTTTTACTAGTAGGGGTATTATTTGTTGTACCTGTAAGGGTGTTATTCTTTCTTATTCATGAAGAGAACTTTTGTTATTCCATTCATTATTATTCTCGCTGAATAACTCGTAAAAGTGGTATACCCTATACATAACTCTCGTATACGCCAGATACCCTATACTTGGTGAAATCCTTATATTATTCCATTCTTATTTATTCTCATTGAATAACTCAGTATACGCTTATCCCCTATACTTGGTGATCTTCTTCTCGTTATTCCATTCTTTATTATTCTCATGGAATATCCTCGCTCGTGTTTTTACACCTTGACCGGGTTCCATTGCTTATTATTCCGCATTTATTATCTTTGTTGAATATCCTCGTCGTGTGTTTTACACCGACCGGTTCCATTGTTTATTATTCAAAGATTTATTATTCTGTTGGATCATCCCGCTTGTGTGAATTTCACCGACTCGGTTCCGTTATTATTATTCTATTGAATAACTCCGTCTGTATGCAAGCACCGCATGCACGGTGATTTCTTTTGTTATTCCATTCTTTATTATACCCAAATTGGTTAAAACTTTGACTTCTATACTCCATGAAATTAGTAGAATATCTTTGATATTTGCGTTTCATCCAAAGATCTTTCATGGAAATATTCTTCCGATTATTCTTGAATTTTACTCTACAAAACAAAGATTATGTTGACAATTGACGTTAATAATTCCTGGATTAAATAATTCTTGAACTTGTTTTATTGAATTATTATGTCATCACATCATCCTCATGTTATATTATGTTATCTTTGCTTACGTGCATAGATGAACTTAGTATGATTATGACCAGGGATCATTCTAGATAATCACGGGCTTGATATAAATGATGTGATAAAAGTCCTCAAAGTATTCGTAATGCAGCGATGGATGGTTTTTGGTATGATTATGACCAGGGTGATTCGGATAGTCATGACCATTGATAATTTGATGAAAATCCTTGACCGCGGGTACGAGGGATGAATAGATATTGTGGTTTATTCATTAAACCGAGTCTTAGTGATAAAAATTGATGAAAACCTTTTAAAACCTAAAAGATAGTAGACTTTATTTTCTACTCGACTCTTTTAATGGATCAGATATTCCGCTATGAGCTTAAACTGGTTGTCTATTGTATTTTATCGCTTTTAACATTGTTGAGGCTAATGATAATTTATTCGCATTATCTTAGTCATAATATTTCTTCTTGGGCTAGTTGAGCTCACCCTTTCTTTCACCGTTTCTTCGAAATGAGAATATAGTTTGGGACGAGTTGGGGAAACGAGTGATGGTCCTCAAGATAGCATTAGTAGTCCTCACTATTCTCGTGAAATAGTGTGATAATAATTGTAATGAGGACTCTTTGAGTATGGATATTGTCTAAATGACAATATTCCTATTAAAACTCTCGCTTTATGTATTGTCGTATGTTACACGACGGATGTATAATTAAGTTTGTATTTGAATTTATGTACCGTGTAGTGGCGACCCAAGATGGGTGACGATACCTAATTTTGGGGTGTCACATACACAACTATTCTTGCCCGTAGTGCATGAATAATTGTGGTCGTGATACTAAAGAATATCCTCGGCCGTAGTAAGGGGGGTGATTCGATGATGTGGATTATTTATTAAAGCCGAGTCTCACCTATAATGATGATGAAAACCTTTAAATTATAAAAGATAGTAGATTTTATTTTCTACTTGACTTTTTTAATGGATTGCTTGTTCACCAGCTTAAACTTGATGTTTATTATATTTTATCGGTTTAACACTTTGTTGAAGGCTATTGATAATTTATTCTCGCATTATCTTAGTCATAATATTTCTTCTTGGGCTAGTTGAGCTCACCCTTTTCTTTCACCGTTATTCTCTTCAAGAAATGAGAACATAGTTGAGACGAGTCGGGAACCGGAGTAATGGTCCGGAGGATATCATTAGTAGTCCTCACTATTCACGCGAAATAAAGTGATAATAATTGTAATGAGGACTCCTTTTGAGTTTGTATAATATCTAGTAGACAATATTTGTATTCAAACTCACGCTTTATGTCGTATTGTACACGGCGAGTTATATTAAGAAGTTGTATTTAAATTACGCACCATGTATCGACTACCCAAGATGGGTGATGTATACCTAATTTTGGGGGCGTCACGGTTGGTATCGTAGCTTAGGATACGATATGATCCCAAGCTGAAGATGTACGAATAAGATAGTAGATATGAGAGGGAGTACTAGAGGGAGAGACGGGGAATACCTTTAGTATGACCTACCTAAGTTTATGTGCTATTTTATTGGTCATTTAATATAAAGATAATTTGTTATATGTCAATTAACCTTTTGTTTTGTGGCAAGATGTCTGAAAATGACATCCGAGAATGTTGAGAATAGCAATGGAGCATGAAGGCGATCGCTTGATTCACCACATATCAATAATCGTGGATAATGTGCATCGTGAAGGCGATAATCCTCATGCAAACAACAACACCGACCAAATGATGAATGATCAAATGTTCGAGGCTTTTCTGCGAATTTATGCAACAAAGAAAGAGAAGCGACTCTCGGCCCAAAACGTAGGTGGAAACACGGAAAACTCTCGGCCATCACCATTAAACAATTCAAGGAGCTGGACCACCGGAGTTTAAGGGAGAGCCAAAACCACTTCGCGGAAGCACGGATAAAGCAGATTACCAAGATATTTGATGTCTTGGGATGCTCCGAGGAGCAAAAGGTTCCTTTCACGCCTTTTATGTTATGCTTGAGAGGCGATTCTCGGTGGAATTCCAGAAACGTACTCAACCCTTTGTCTTCAAGATATCTTGGGAGAAGTTCCAGAGTTGTTCAACGACAAATACTTTCCGAAAGTATTCGCCATACGAAGGAGGTGGAGTTTATCAAGTTGGAACAAAATAATATGACCGTGTCGCAATACGAGGCAAAATTTGTGGAGTTATCACGGTTTTGCGTCCCCACTCGTGGATAATGAAGAGAAATGGCACGAATGTTTTTAAGAGGTTTGAAGTCGGAGATACGCCAACATCTTATTTCTCATAAACCGTGTTTGTATTCGGATGTTGTAACTAGGGCTCGCTTAGTGGAGCGCGATAACGAGTCAACGCAACTAAAAGAGAGCGAAATTTAAAAAATATAATACCAAATGGTGAGTAGTAGTCATCGGCGGTGACAACAAGCGTGGAGGGAATCAACAGCCGATATATGGTAACCACTTCGTGGTAATCGTACAAAACAATAAGAATGGACATTTCAAGAAACGGAGATTCAACAATGATGGAAAGACGTCAAGACCAAAGACCGTTGTTAAGGAAGGAGAAAGACCACCTATCATATGCTTCAAATGCGAGAAGAGGGTCACATCATTCAAAATCGCGCTATGCCGTCCAAAGCATGTTATAATTGTGGAAGAAGGTCACTTAGCTCGATTTTGTCATTTCATCAAGACAAATTCAACTAGGATGGAGGCACCAAAGGCCGTCCGAAAAAGTCAAACCCAGTTGGTCAAGAGGAGAAGCGTTTGTTGTGACCTCCCAAAAGCAAGGAACCCGAATGAGGTCATTACGGGTAAGCTTATCATAAACTCTAATGAAGTCTATACTTTATTTGATACCGGTTCTACCCATTCTTTTATTTCTCCTACTTTACGCCATCGATTAAATTTGACTCGAGAAATTAGACTTTGACTTATCTCGTGAAAACTCCATTGGGAGAAACCTTCATTACATCCAATCGCTTTATAAGTCTTGTTTGGTTCAAATCGGTACCCTCACATTACCTGTCGATCTTATTTCATTAAAATACTTGCATTTGACGTGATTCTAGGATTGATTGGTTAACTACTTATCATGCAAAAATTGATTGTTTTCGTAAGGTTGTTAGCTTTCATATTCCTAATCAACCTATTATGCGAAATTCAAACGACCAAACCATTAAAATCAATCACTTGGTCATCTCAAGCCATAAAGCTATTCGCTTATTGAAAACGGATGTCGTTTTCTTAGCTCATGTCACGCGATTTAAACAAAAATACGCCGCTTTTGAATGATATTTCTATTGTTAATAAATTTCCTGACGATTCCCGAAGAACTTCCCGCCTACCCCAGGCGTGAAATTGAATTTTGTATCGACCTTTGAACCCAGACAAAACCTATTTCCAAAGCCCCATATCGAATGGCTCCTATCAACTTCGTGAGTTAAAGACCCAACCGCAGGAATTGTTAGACATTGGCTTTATTCGCCCCAAGTACTTCTCCTCGGGTGCTCCTGCTCTATTCGTGAAGAAGAAAGATGGGAGTATGCGACTTTGTATTGATTATCGGAGTCAATCATGTCACCATCAAAAATAGGTATCCATTGCCACGTATTGATGACCTGTTTGACCAACAGAAGGAGCCAAATTCTTTTCAAAGATTGATCTTCGCTTAGGATATCACCAATTGAAGATTAGAATCCGCGACATTCCAAAGACGGCTTTAACTCTCAGACGGGCATTATGAATTCCTAGTCATGTCCTTTGGATTGACTAATGCTCCCTACGCCTTCATGGATATGATGAACCGAGTATTCAAGGAATATTTAGATCACTTTGTGGTCGCCTTTATTGATGACATCCTTATTTATTCCAAAAGCCGTGAAGATCATGAGCAACACTTGAGGTCGACACTCCAAAAGCTTCGTGAATATAAGCTTTATGCCAAGTTGAAGAAATGCACAGTTCGCTTCAAGAAGTAGCATTCCACGGGCACGTGGTATCAAGTCATGGAATATCCGCTTGACCCAAAGAAAGATTGAAGCTATTCAAAGTCGGGAACAACCTAAATCGATGGAATCAAGCACGTAGCTTTCTTGGTTTAATTGTTATTATTATCGAGATTCGTGGAAGGATTTTCTCGAATCGCTACTCCATTAACACTCACCGACTCGAAAAAAAGATACAAAGTTCAATTGGAGCGAAGAATGTGAGAAGAGTTTTCAAGAACTCAAGAGAGACTTATTTCAAAGACCGCTCGACAATACCATCCGCTCGGAGGATTTGTCATCTACAATGATGCTTCGCAAAGGGTTGGGATGTGTTCTTATGCAACATGGAAAAGTTATAGCTTATGCCTCATGACAACTCAAAGAATATGAGAGGAATTATCCTACTCATGATCCGGAGTTACAAATTTATTATTTCTGACTTAAAATTTGGAGGCATTACTTGTATGGGGAGAAAGTTGAGATCTTTACGGATCATAAAAGCCTCAAATATTTCTTCACTCAAAAGGAACTCAACACGCGACAACGACGTTGGCTTGAATCAAGGAAAGATTATGATCATACCATCCAATACCATCCTCGAAAAGCGAACGTGGTAGTCGACGCATTGAGTAGAAGATCGTATGCAAGTCACGAAAAGCGTTATTGTCAACACAAAGGCCCATTTTGTGTGACTTGCAAAGGATGGAGATAGAGTTAAAGACTCGAGGGACGCATGTGATGATAGCGAATATACGAGTAGAACCGACTTTTAATCGATAAAGTTAAAGTCGCCAAGCTACGCTGGACACGAGTACGCATGTTATGAGGAAGAAGGTGCAAGAAGGTGCTATCTTTGAAGCAAGAATCGATGAAGAAGAAATACTTCAGTCAACTCCGGACTTTGTGTTCCTAACGACCCTCGATTTAAAGTATAATATCATGATGGAGGCGCACAACACACCATTTGCAATCCATCTCGGAGTACCAAATGTATCATGATATTCGGCTATACATTTTGGTGGAGCAATACGAAGAGAGAGATAGCCGCTGCTTATCTCAAGGTGTCTAACTTGTCAACGAGTTAAAGCGGAGCATCAAGTACCAAAAGGTCCATTGCAACCACTTGAAATTCCGTAATGGAAGTGGGAGCACATTACCATGGATTTCGTTACACGGCCTTCCTAAGGTTTCTCAAGGCATTGATGCGATTTGGGTCATTGTTGATAGGTTGACCAAGTCTACTCATTTCTTACCGATACGAGAAACTTATACACTTGAACGCCTTGCTCAGATGTATATAAACGAGATTGTAAGATCGCATGGTATGCCGGTATCCATAGTTTCGATCGAGACCCAAGATTCACTTCACGATTTTGGGTTAGTTTGCAAAAAGCTATGGGCACAGACTTACGATTTAGCTCGGCATATCATCCTCGACGGACGGACAATCGGAGAGGACTATTCAAACTCTCAAGATCTATTAAGACTCGTGTCCTTGATTTCAAGGGGAGTTGGGACAAGTTCTTACCATTGGTGGAGTTTTCCTACAACAACAGCTTATCGTTAGCAAGTATTGGCATGGCTCCATTCAAGCGTTGTATGGAAGAAAGTGTCGTTCTCCAAAGATCTTTGGGATGAGGTGGGTGAAGCAACGTTGTTGGGACCGGAGTTGGTACGCATGACTACGGAAAAGATTCAAACGATCCGACAACGATAAAAACCTCACAAAATCGACAAAAGAGTTATCCGATCTTCATCGAAAGGACGTGGAATTCGATATAGGAGATCATGTGTTGTTAAGAGTCGCTCCATGGAAAGGAGTTACAAGATTTGGAAAGAGAGAAAACTTAATCCTCGATTCATCTGGTCCATTTTAATCCTCGATCGAGTAGGTAGAATCGCGGCCTATAGACTTGCTTTTATCGCGAAATATGTCTCGTGTTCATAACGCTTTTCACATATCCATGTTACGTAAATATGTGAAAGACCCGAACCATATTATTGAGTTAGAACCGGACGAAGTAGCGGAAGATTTGACGTATGAAGAGGTTCCCTGCTCAAATTTTGATAAGAAGGAACATATTCTACGCCCAAGGTTATACCTCAAGTCAAAGTTTTGTGGAGAACCACGATGTTGAGGAAATGACTTGGGAGTTAGAATCAAATGAAATCAAGGTATCCTTACCTCTTGACATACCAAGACGTACCTAATTTCGAGGGAGAAATTTTATAAGAAGGGAGGTTATAAGACCCCAAATTTTTATAAATAAAGATGAATTTTCTATAAATATTATTTTTGAATATTATGGAATAATTTGATATAATGTTATAGTTGTGGGTAATATTTATAAATTTTGCAAAAGTATCACAGTGGTTATATTATATTCGATTGATTGGTCGGGAATATTCAGGTTTAGCGAGGGAATATTCGTACAACTACTCAATCATTGGTGGACCCTACAATGTAATTATTGTTTGGATTGAGAAAAGCGACAAAAATATTTTATTGAAATAACTACGGAAGTTTTACCGCTTATACCGTTGAACTACTCTCGGTAGTAAAAGTACATGTCGATACGTGTGGTTGCATAGTAAGCACGGTATTGATTATCGATCTTTATGTGAGAAGTCACTAGGTTTGATTCCATTATTGTCGATTAATAATATGAATTATTATAATGATAATGACGCTTTTGTTTTATTCAGATTATTAACGTAATAAAACGTAAACATCTTTTATATAAAATGTAATACTTTATTAAAGTTATTCTATAAATAAATATATTATATTTTATTATGCGTAGTATTTTGCATAGTGTTTTGCATAGTGTTGCATAGTGTTTGCATAGTAAAAAATATTTTTATATAAATAGAATATATTATATTTTATTTAAAAGATTTTACTTTAAATATGGACCGTCAGATTAAAGTAAATCAATCCGGACCGCTCAAATGGATTAATTACTATGCATTCTATTTTCCTATAAATAGAAGCTCATTCTTCATTATTTTCTTTACAATTCAATTGAAACTACAGAGAGAAACTATAGAGAGAAAGAAAAAAAGTATTCGCTACTTCACTTTTGCCAATATTCGATTCTTCTAAGGTAGGGAATATTATTTGTTTATCTTGTAAAGATGTTATTCTTTTTCTTATTCAGCGAAGAGAATTTTTATTATTCAATCGCTTATTATTCTCTTGAATAACTTGGAATAACTTTTATTCGCGGACACCACCCTATTGGTGACATTCTTCTATTATTCTATTGGAACATCACATGCATGTTTTACAACCTGACAGGTTTCCGCCTTATTATTATTATTGTGAGACCCAGATTTTATCAATAAAGATTTAAATTTTGTCAAAATAATTTTTTAATATTATGGTGTGAATTTGAGATAATATTATAGTTGTGGGTGTAGATTTATAAATTTTACAAAGTATGCAGTGGGTTATATTATATTCGATTGGTCGGGAATATTAGGTTTAGCGAGGAATATTCGCATAACTACTCAATCATTGGTGGACCCTACGATGTAATTATTATCGGATTGAGAAAGCGACAAAATATTTTATTGAAATAACGGCGGAAGTTTTACCGTGGTTACCGCTGAACTACCTTACCTAAGAGTAAAAGTACAAGAATAAGTGTGGTTGCATAAAGAAGACACCGGTATTAATTATCGATGCTTATGTGAGAAGTTACTCATTTGATTCCATTATCACCGATTAATAATATGAATTATTATAATGATAATGACGCTTTTGTTTTATTCAGATTATTAACGTAATAAAATGTAAACATCTTTTATATAAAATAGAATACTTTATTAAAGTTATTCTATAAATAGAATATATTATATTTTATTATGCATAATGTTGCATAGTATTTTGCATAAGTAAGATGTAAAGGTTTGATAAGAAAATGTTTTTATATAAATAGAATATATTATATTTTATTTAAAAGATTTTTCTTAAATACGGACCGCCGATTAAAGTAAATCAATCCTGACCGCTCATGGATTAGTTACTACGCATTCCATTTTCCTATAAATAAAGCTCATTCCTTCATTATTTTCTTACTTAATTCATCAAAACTCTGAGAGAGAAATTATAGAGAAGTTATAGAGAGAAAATTATAGAAAGAAGAAGAGTATTCTCGCTACTTCACTACTTCTATATTCAGCTTCTTTACGGTAAGGGTGTTATTCTTTCTTCTTGAAGAGAACTTCATTATTCCATTCACTATTATTCTGCTTGAAATAACTCCGTAAAAGTGGCATACCCTATACATAACCTCAGATACGCTGTGATACCCTATACTGTGAAATCCTTATGTTATTCCATTACTTATTATTCTCTGGAATAACTCAGATACGCTGCTTAATTCCTATACTTGGTGACATTCTTCTATTATTCATTGAACATCCTCGTCTCAGGTGTTTTACACCGACCGGTTCCGCTTTTTTTATTCTCGCTGAACATCCTCGTCTCAGGTTTTTACACCCACCGGGTTCCGCTCTTTTATCATTCTGCTGAATATCCTATCTCGTGTTTTACACCGGATCCGTTCCATCTTTATTATTCTCGTTGAACATCCTCGCTTGCGTGTGAATTTCACCGACTGTTCCGTTATTATTATTCTCGCTGAATAACCTCGCCTATGCCAAGTACCGCATGCACGGTGATTTCTTTTGTTATTCCATTCTTTATTATACCCAAATTGGTTAAAACTTTGACTTCTATACTCCATGAAATTAGTAGAATATCCTCGATATTTGCGTTTCATCCAAAGATCTTTTCATGAAAATATTCTTCCGATCATTATTGAATTTTACTCTACGAAACAAAGATCATGTTGACAATTTGGACGTTAATAATTCATGGATTAAATAATTCTTGAACTTGTTTTATTGAATTACTATGTCATGTCATCATCCTCATGTTATATTATGTTATCTTCGCTTACGCATAGATGAACTTAGTATGATTATGACTGTGGATCATTCTAGATAATCACGACTTGATATAAATGATGTGACAAAAGTCCTCGCCAATCTGTAATGCAAATGATGGATAGTTTTTGGTATGATTATGACTGTGGGTGATTCTAAGATAGTCACGACCATCGATAATTTGATGAAAATCCTCGACCGTGGTACAGGATGATTAGATGTGGTGGTTTATTATTGTCGAGTCTCAAATGATAAAAATTGATGAAAACCTTTAAAACCTAAAAGATAGTAGACTTTATTCTCTACTGACTTTTTTAATGGATCGCTTATTCCACCGCAGCTTAAACCGCTTTGTTTATTGTATTTTATCGCTTAACATCGTTGAAGGCTAATGATAATTTATTCTCGCATTATCTTAGTCATAATATTTCTTCGGGCTAGTTGAGCTCACCTTTTCTTTCACCGTTTCTCTGTGAAATGAGAACATAGCCGGGACGAGCCTGGGAACGAAGTAATGGTCCGAGGATAAGATTAGTAGTCCTCACTATTCGTGAAATAAAGGTGATAATAGTTGTAATGAGGACTCCTTTCGAGTTTGTATAATATCTAGTAGATAATATTTGTATTCAAACTCACGCTTTATGTCGTATTGCATACCTACGCTTAGGTTAGTAAGTCAGATTTGAATTTATGTACCATGTAAGTGGCGACCCAAGACGGGTGACGATACCTAATTTTGGGGCGCCACAACAGGTATCGTAGCTTAGGATATGATCCCCGCTAAGATGTGAGAATAGTATCAGAGGAGGGAGAGACGGGAATTCTTCGCTAGTATTTACCTACCTAAATTTATTTGGTATTTAATTGGTCACGTAGTATAGGGATAATATGTGATATGTTAATTAACCCTTATTTTACGGCAAGTGTTTGAAAATGGCATCCGAGAATGTTGAGAATAGCAATGGAGCACAAGAGACCGCTGATTCTCCACATATCAATAATCAGATAATGTGCAACAGATGGCGATAATCCTCCCGTAAACAACAACACCGATCAATCGATGAATGACGATGACGCTTAAAAGGTTTTTAGAATTCATGCAACATCAAAGCGAAGCGACTCGCTCAAAACGTAGGTGGAAACACGGAAAACTCTCAAGCGGTCACCGCTAAACAATTCAAGGAGTTGGGACCACCGAGTTTAAGGGAGAGCCAAACCACTTCATGCTAAGCAAGCATGGATAAAGCAGATTACCAAGATATTTGATGTCTCGATGCTCCGAGAGCAAAAGGTTCCTTTGCGCTTTTATGTCAAGGCGAGAGAGCAGACATCGGGGAATTCCAGAAACGACTCAACCTCATTGCATCAAGATATCTTCGGGAGAAGTTCCAGAGTCGCTCAACGACAAATACTTTCCGAAAGTATTCGCCATACGAAGGAGGTGGAGTTTATCAAGTCGAACAAAACAATACGACCGTGTCGCAATACGAGGCAAAGTTCATGAGTTATCACTTGCCATATTCCCACTTGGTAGAGATAATGAAGAGAGAATGGCGCGAATGTTTTTAAGAGGTTCGAAGCGTAGATACGCCAACATCTTATTTCTCATAAACCGTGTTTTTATTCGGATGTTGTAAATAGGGGCTCGCTTAGTGGAGCGCGATAACGAGTCAACGCAACTAAAAGAGAAAGAGCAAATTTAAGAAAATTATAATACCAAATGAGAGTAGTCATCGGCGGTGACAACAAGCGTGGAGGAAATCAATAAAGCCAGATATGGTAACCACTTCGGTGGTAATCGTACCAAAATAATAAGAATGGACATTTCAAGAAAAGGAGATTCAACAATGATGGAAAGACGCCAAAGACCAAAGACTGTTGTTAAGGAAGGAGAAGGACCACCTATCATATGCTTCAAATGCGAGTAGAGGGACACATCAATCGAATCGCGCCATGCCATCCAAAGCATGTTATAATTGTGGAAGAGAAGGCCACTTAGCTCGATTTTGTCGCCATCAAGACGAATTCAACTAGGATGGAGGCACCAAAGGTCATTCCCCGCATAAACCAAAGCCCTAGAGTTTAGAGAGAGCTTTTTTTTTCTCGTGACGAGGAACCTAAATAAAATTATCACGTGTAAGTTAATCGTAAGCTCATGCTAAGTCTATACCTTATTAGATACCTGCCTTCTACCCATTCTTTATCTCTCGTTGCTTATGCTCAACGCTTAAATTTGACTCAAGAAATTAGACTTTGATTTATCTATCAAAACTTCGTTGGAGAAACCTTCGCTACTCTCCACTGCTTATTAATCTTGTTGTTTCAAATAAACACTTTCACGCTACTTCGTCGATCTTATCTCTTTGAAAATACTTGCCTTTGAGGTAATTTTTGAAAACGATTGATTAACTACTCATTATTCTTTTTGTAAGGTTGTTAGCTTTCATATTCCTAACCAACCCGTTATACGAATTCAAAGTAACCAAACCCTAAAGTTAATCACTGTTATATCAAGCCATAAGTAAAGAGCCCGATCCTTTCGTTGTTGACTTTCTTGTGTGGAATGCACCGGCGCGGACTTCTCTCAGAAGGCGACGCCACGATCAAGATGGCAAGTTAATAGGTATATCAATGTGACGTCATCGCCCAAGTCTTGGACGAGAGTAATAATAGCTTTGAATGATATTTCTATCATTAATAAATTTCTTGGCGATTCTTGAAGACTTCCTAGCCTACCCTAGAACGTGAAATCGAATTTTGTATCAATTCCCAAAGACAAAAACCCATTTCTTAAACCCTCAAATATTTCTTCAACTAAAAGGATCTGCTTTATGTATTATTATGAAAAGTCATAATAAAAGCATTGGAATAATAAAAATCATGGGTATATGAAGTATTAGTAAGTTTTATGATGAGTTATGTTGGTTAGTACGTAAAAACATGAAAGTTTCTTAGAAATCACAAAGAGTTGAAAATCGATTTTAGTGAAAAACGAATAAATGAAATTAAATTGACCATATCTCCTATTATATTTTGAATTTTTGAATGTGGTCAAATCCTAGAGTTAGATCTATGAGTTACCTAACTAATCCAAGTGGAATTACTGGAAAAGGTGTTGTAGATTTTGTGTGGACTGATTTTAGCAAAGGAGGCCAAAGCTGTAAATTTTGAAAATGCTATCGCCCAGAAACTTTAAGGGCTGTTTCGGCCACTTAAATTATGAGAAAAATTCTGGCCTTTTGGGACATGAAGGTATATGGTATAAAGTATCTCCTGTCCAAAAATGAGCTCATTCTCGACTTAAAATGAGCAAGTTATGACTATTTCAATATTTAGGTTTTTCCGATTTAAAACGCTATAACCGAGTTCTATAACTCATGACCATGAAATTTAAACTAGAAGCTCACGTTAACATGTGTAAGGTTCTGCCAAGATTTGGGAATTTTTGGAGTTAAACTTGAGGTAGCTAAATTTCTTAAGGAATTAATTAGAAATTGATTTTTAAAAATAGTAAATGAATTTTAAAAATTCCGAAAAATATATTTTCATTATGGGACTATATTATGCTAAATCCCAGAAAAGAAATATTTTTGGGGCTGATTTGGTATTTTTCATGAAAATAGTTTAGTTACGAACATATGAGTTAAATATGTTATGTGAAGTAATAAAGTTGAAAATAGATTTTATGGCTAGTGAGAATCCTATATGTAGTATATGCATATTTTTTTGATGAGGATTTGATAATTGGTGATGATATTTTATGAGTATGAGTATGCATTATATGGTAAAGCCGTAAACATTTTGAATGATGAAATGCATTATATGGTAAAAAAAGATTATTAATTGAAACAATCGAGATAAATTGTTTATAAATTTAAGAAGTGATTAAAATATTGGTATAATATTAATGATATTAGATTATGAGATTATTAAGTGATTGATAACACGGGATATTCTCAATCGGATAAATTATATTATAAATGTTTAATATTTATCCTTTATCTTATTCGATCGATTCTTTATATCATTATCCTCATGTTTATATTTTTTTTAAAAGTCATCTCGGGCTTACGTGCATAGATGGACTTGGTATGATTATGACCAGTGATCATTCTAAGATAATCATAATCAGAATTGAAAACACAATTATCTTTAAATGTAGTGCATGGATAATTTGTGGTCGTGATACTAATGAATACACGATTATCTTCGGGTCAGTAGATTAATGGATAATTTGTGGTCGTGATACTAATGAATATCCTCGCCCAGTAGCGACTGGGATGATTCGATGATATGGATTAATTATCGAAATGAGTCTCAAAGAATGAAATATTAATTCATCGATGTGGTAAAAGTCATCTTCGTCAGAAGTATATGATAGACTTGGTATGATTACGACCACATGATTATTCTTCGTATAATCATGATCGTAATTAAAAACACGAATATCCTTAGCCAAGAAAAACACGGTATGGATAATTCATGGTCAGGATACTATTGTTCGAGTCTCAAAGATTATTGGTTTTACAAATTTGATATCTTCGCCCGTAGAAGCAAAGATGAATCATTAATGAATATCTTCGGGCTGATTGCAAAAATGAATTTAATGTTTTCAATGATAAAGGTATTCAAGGTATTCTCATCTCTTTATCATACCAGTATCGCACTTCTAATTTCGAGGGCTTAAATTCCATAAGGAGGGAGATCAGTGAGACCCCGTGATTTTATCAATAAAGATTTAAATTTTGTCAAAATAATTTTTAATATTATGGTGTGAATTTGAGATAATATTATAGTTGTAGGTAGTATTTATAAATTTTACAAAGTATGCAAGTGGTTATATTATATTCGATTGGCTCAGGAATATTCTGGCTTAGCAGTGAATATTCGTGATAACTACCAATCATCAGGTGGACCCCATAAATGTAATTATTGGCTTGATCGAGAAAACGACAAAAATATTTTATCAAAATAACTATGAAGTTTTACCGTGGTTACCGCTGAACTACTTTAGAGTAAAAGTACAAAGAATAAGTGTGGTCGCATAAGAAGACACCTGTATTAATTATCGATGCTTATGTGAGAAGTTACTCACTTGATTCCATTATCATTTATTAATAATATGAATTATTATAATGATAATGACGCTTTTGTTTTATTCAGATTATTAACGTAATAAAATGTAAACATCTTTTATATAAAATAGAATACTTTATTAAAGTTATTCTATAAATGTAATATATTATATTTTATTACGATAAGTCGTAAGTGTTTTGATATAAGTTTTTGCGATAAGATTGCATAAAGCATAGTAAAATGTTTTATATAAATAGAATATATTATATTTTATTTAAAAGATTTTTCTTTAAATATGGACCGCCGATTAAAGTAAATCAATCTGACCGCTCATGGATTAGTTACTTACTACGCATTCCATTTTCCTATAAATAAGCTCATTCCTTCATTATTTTCTTACTTAATTCATCAAACTCTGTAGAGAGAAATTATGAGAGAGGTTTATAGAGAGAAAATTATGAAAGAAGAAGAGTATTCTCGCTACTTCACTACTTCTATATTCAGCTTTTTTACTGGTAAGGGTGTTATTCTTTTCTTCAAAGAGAACTTCATATTCCATTCACTATTATTCTGCTTGAATAACTCGTAAAAGTGGCATACCCTATACATAACCTCAGATACGCCAGATACCCTATACTTGGTGAAATCTTTATGTTATTCCATTACTTATTATTCTCGTTGAATAACCTCAGATACGCTTGGCTAATTCTATACTTGGTGACATTCTTCTATTATTCAACTGGAACATCCTCGTCATGTGTTTTACACCGGACCGGTTCCGCTTTTTATTATTCCGCTGAACATCCTGTCACAGTGTTTTACACCTACCGTTCGCCTTTTTATCATTCTCGCTGAATATCCTATCTCGCGTGTTTTTACACGGATCCGGTTCCATCTTTATTATTCTGTTGAACATCCCGCTTGCAGTGAATTTCACCGACTCGTTCCGTTATTATTATTCTGTTGAATAACTCGCCTATGCGCGCAGTACCGCATGCACGGTGATTTCTTTTGTTATTCCATTCTTTATTATACCCAAATGGTTAAAACTTTGACTTCTATACTCCATGAAATTAGTAGAATATCCTCGATATTTCATGCTTCATCCAAAGATCTTTTCATGAAAATATTCTTCCGATCATTATTGAATTTTACTTTCACGTAAACAAAGATTACGTCGACAATTTGGACGTTAATAATTCATGGATTAAATAATTCTTGAACTTGTTTTATCAATTACTATGTCATCATCATCATCCTCATGTTATATTATGTTATCTTCGCTTACGCATGCATAGATGAACTTAGTATGATTACGACTGTGGATCATTCTAAGATAATCACGACTGATATAAATGATGTGACAAAAGTCCTCAAAGCCCTCAGTAATGCAAATGATGGATAGTTTTTGGTATGATTATGACTGTGGGTGATTCTTGTGATAGTCACGACCATCGATAATTTGATGAAAATCCTCGACCGCGGTACGTGGATGATTAGATGTGGTGGTTTATTATTGTCGAGTCTCAAATGATAAAAATTGATGAAAACCTTTAAAACCTAAAAGATAGTAGAGATTTTATTCTCTACTTGACTTTTTTAATGGATCATTATTCACCGCAGCTTAAACCGTTTGTTTATCAGATTTTATCGCTTAACATCACAAGGCTAATGATAATTTATTCTCGCATTATCTTAGTCATAATATTTCTTATCGGGCTAGTTGAGCTCACCTTTCTTTCACCACCTCTTCTCTTGAAATGAGAACATAAATGGGACGAAGTCGGAACGCGAAGTAATGGTCCGCAGGATAAGATTAGTAGTCCCTCACTATTCGTGAAATAGTGTGATAATAGTTGTAAATGAGGACTCCTTTTGAGTTTGTATAATATCTAGTAGACAATATTTGTATTCAAACTCACGCTTTATGTCGATTGCATACCTACGCTTAGGTTAAGTAGTCAGATTTGAATTTATGTACCATGTAAGTGGCGACCCCAAGATGGGTGACGATATACTAATTTGGACACGGTTGAATTCGTCTTATTATTATTCTGTTTGAACATCCTTGCTGCATGTGTTTTACACCTTGACCGGTTCCGCCTTTATTATTATTTTGTTTAACATCCATCTCCATGTGTTTTACGCCGGACTGGTTCCATTATTTATTATTCTATCGAATAACTCACCGCTCCCATCGCATGGTGATTTCTTTTGTTATTCCATTCTTTATTATACCCAAATGGTTTCTTTGACTTATACTCCATAAAATTAGTGGAATATCCTCGACATTTAAGGCTTCATCCAAAGATCCTTTCACATGGAAATATTCTTCTCAAGTTCTTGAATTTTACTCTACTTAGCGATGATTGTTGCCGAACTTGGATGTTATTAGTTCCCGAATAACTTAATTCTTGAACTTGTTTTATTGAATTCTTATATATCATTGTCATCATCCTCATATTTTATATTTTTTTAAAAGTCGGTTGTGACACGTAGAAAGCGTGGATGGACTTGGTATGATTATGACTGGGGATTATTCGGTGTAATCATTAACCGTAATGTTACAAATGATGTGGTAAAAATCCTCGATTAGTCAGTAGTGTATTGATGGACCGATTGTTGGGCATGATCACGACCATTAATGAATACACAACTATTCTCGCCGTGTAGTGCATGAATAATTGTGGTCGTGATCTTAAAGAATATCATCGTCAGTAGTAGTGGGGGTGATTCGATGATGTGGATTATTTATTAAAGTGAGTCTCAAATTTATATAATGATGAAAAACCTTTTTAAATCATAAAAGATAGTAGATTTTATTTTCTACTGACTTTTTTAATGGATTATTGTTCTACCGCAGCTTAAACTTGATGTTTATTATATTTTATCGGTTTAACATGTTGAAGGCTATTGATAATTTATTCGCATTATCTTAGTCATAATATTTCTTCTTGAAATTAGTTGAGCTCACCCTTTTCTTTCACCGTTTCTTCGTGAAATGAGAACATAAATTTGGAACGAGTCGGGAATCGGAGTAATGGTCCGAGGGATATCATTAGTAGTCCTCACTATTCGTGAAATAGTGTGATAATAATTGTAATGAGGACTCCTTTTGAGTTTGTATAATATCTAGTAGACAATATTTGTATTCAAACTCACGCTTTATGTCGATTGCATACCTGCAAGAGCTTATATTAAGTAAGTTGATTTAAATTACATCTACGATCCCGATTACCCAAGATGGGTGATGTATACCTAATTTTGAGGCGTCACAACTCCTGATTCGATAAAAAATTTATATTTTCGCGTCGATTCGACTCGGATCATTACTCTGACTCACTTCTTTGTAGTAGTCTAATTCTTCGTTTACAAAGCGAGCTTCTTTCGTGAGCCTTCAAATCGAAACTTCAATATGAACCATTTCACTTAAAAACGAACCACTACATACTAAATTGATTACTTAATTAATATTTATATATAAAATTTTTTCACTTTTATTTATGTATTAAAATTATAAAGAATGTAATATAAATTGACATTTAATTCATTGATTTATTCAAGATGAGTTTACATAATTTCATACTACACTTTTATAAATTATAAAGATTGATATAAATATAACATATTTAAAACTTACTAGCATGGATCGTATTAATTTTCGAATATGATCCATCGACGGTGATCGAGTATGGTTTGAGAAAAATGAAATACTCGAACCTTAATACGAAATGAACATTAGTCTCATTCTCGAGTTAGACTCGTGTATCATTAAACGTAAAACAGTATGGATCAAATTCATTCTAATTAACTTGAATTCGAAACTTTTCGGATCATATTTTTCAGTCGATCTCGAATCAGAAGACCGAACTACTTTTGGCTTTCAAATGATAGTTTCATTGTGAATGTGTGGTGTGTAGTGTAAAGAGAGGAGAGAGAATGGGGCAGTCAGTACCAATAAAATCAATAAGCAGACGGCCATCGGAATAGCGTCCGGCGGGGGCCACTGGGTGGTCCCGCCTGACCGAAAGCCGCTGATAAGCCTCCCGTGTCGGAGTTTGAGTCCCCGAAGTTGAAAATGGCCGGAAAATGACACGGAGCGCCGGCGTCGTTTGTGGCACAAACTAATTTTGGAACCGCTAAAGTAACTGCTGAGAGTATCACCACTACTAGAGTAACAAGGTTTCTAACAAAATGACGAGACTCCATTAATTATAGGAGATGGAGAGAGAATAAGAAGAATTAATTAAGATGCAGGTAGTAGTTATAGGAAGAAGGAGGAGAAGAAGAAGATGATTAAAGTGGGGTTTGGGTTGGTGTTGGGGAGAAGGGAACCGGAGGAGGAAAACGACAATTAATCCGTCCCGAGGCCAGCTCATGTGCTTACGTATTACCATCTTTTATCTTCGCATCACTCCAAATCTATATTGTATTGTACTTAGTATCTTATTACATGTGCATGCTCTCAACTGTAATTTATTTATATTTTTATAATCTATTTTTTTATTAAAAAAATTGAGTCTATATCTTTTTTTTAAACCTAGGACGTAATTTTAATTAATAAAATGACAAAATACTATATAAATGATAAACATTGGTTGCGATTATTAATGGGATGTGACTGACAGTAGATCTGAATTTTCTTTCCACACCAGTACACCACTAGAGAATTTACTCACTCCTTAATTTCCACGTACTAGCTGCCGGTAATGGTAATAATTATTTATGTCGTTTTTTCATCACAACTTGGTCCACTTATGGTTATTAAAATAAGTTTATTATTTTATTTTATTATAAAAGATAAAATAAATTTATATTTTATTTAATTTTTATATTATGTATACATAAAAATAAATTTATCTTTTATTCAGACTTATCAATATCTTTTATATGGGTGAGACTCACACTGCCGCCACATCATGTAGCGGCAGGCATGTATTAAATTGTTAGGAGCAGTAATGTAATAAGGTAACGGATAAAAAAGATAATAGTCCAGATCAACGGTAATCAACTTGGTTGTTGAACAGTGCCTATAACAAACGTCTTTCATGAATTAAAACCAATATTTAAAACTTGTATCTCCATATATATAGATTATTATAGGTGAAAAAGGAAGGACTTTATTAGTTGGCACTTGTCAGTGGGCATGGACTGCTTTTGGCGGCTCATTTTTGTTTCCTGCCCATTCTCTGTTTTTTTAGAGTAATTCATTCATACTCAAGGAAGACATCACGTGCATGCTTCTTCCTTTCTTTTTTTACGTTTTGGTTTTGCTTTATTCCTTTGTTTTTGGTATTATTTCTATTTAAATATGTCCCTTAAGAGATTAAATTTCTTAACTGGTTCTGACCTTGCGGTTAGAAATTAAACAATGTTTGCTTAAAGAATATCAAATGACTCCGTCGCCCAATGGATAAGGTGCTGCTGGCCTACCAAACAAGAGATTCTTGGTTTAATCCCACTCAAGTCCTAATGTATTTCTCTTATTCTTTTTTATTATTATTAGTTGTAAATGAACCCTGCAGCCCATGAGCACTGTCCAGCTCGAACTCGACTCTTAAGTTGGATTTCTTTAATAATTATTTAATTAAAATTTTATTACATTTATTTTATTTATATTTATTTCAAAAAAAAATAATAAAATAAAATAAACAGGTCGAGCTTAGACTCGAGTTTGATTCTACTCGCTTAAGTTTAGCTCGTTTATAAACTAACCCAGTTTGTATACAAGATTTCAAATTTATTTAAAGTCCGACCGACCCGACACGTTTCACAAGTTAAAAGCCCGGCTCTGCTACAGTTTTATCCATGCATACACACGCTTGCAATGATATATGTATGCATATGCTTCTCAACTTCTGATATGCAGCTGCATTAATTTTTCAATAATTTATTTATTTATTTATTTTTGTGAGGGGGAAGAAGATGAAGAATACATCTCATGGCTAACATAAAAATAGCATTTGCAATAGTGGTGTGGGTCGTGGCCAGTAAAAAAAACCCACTGAATTGCAATATAGTATGGAAAGATTAATGACTACAAGAGCTGAGAATGACAAAAGGCAAAGGAAGGAATCCAAAATGTTCATCACAACAAAAAGTCTTGAAAATAAATAAATCATGTCCTTACACCGAGACAAACTAAAAGGTAAAAGAGAGGGGGGAAAAGGAAAGGGAAATACAATTTTACATTGTTTCAAGATGCAAACAATTGATCAACTCAATAATCCTAGCCCCCCTTCCTCAGCAAAATCAGGAGAAAAATAATTAAACAGCTGACAAAAATATTATTCCAATCTGTGTCAATGTTAAGGTGAAGACAGAAGTCAAAAAGAATCCACCGAAACTCAAGTTCACCATCTCTCCCTAGACCTGCCAAAGAAAAGATCACATATGCTAGTAGCATTAGAATCAGCATTGATTACACTCTACATCTCTATAGGAGAAACATGTAAAGCACTGTTACAGAGTACAAGTGTATATAATGATTTTATAATTCCTGAAGTTACATTAGTAGCAGTAGTGCCAATCTGTTGTACAAATTGCCAGTTCTTCTGTTGATGCTATATGCGGCAAGAGGGATATATTATCAAAAGAACGGGTTGTCATTACCATCCAAAATGGATAATTAGAAATTATAGATGGAGAGAGTAGAGAGGGGCTCGTGGACTTGGTACAAACCTAAGCTTCCAGCTTTATTGACACCTAAGAAGTAAAACTTCGGGTTCACAATACAGGGATTAGGTGGTTCGGAAAATCTTAAATGGAAATTCAGGATTCGACACATAAATACAGATTAAATAAATTTTTATATATGTACAATTATATATATACATGTACATACATTAAAAAATAACAATGCTAATAATATTAATTCATGACAAAATGTAAAAGAAAAAAATAAAGAAAGATGAGATTTTTTTTTATGAATTGAGGAAATATAAACTAATGTCATAATAGCTAATATTAGTATATAAAACATTATATTGATAATTATAGCATATAGTATCAGTAAGATTTTCAAATTTTAGCATAGATGAATTCCGGCAGAAGATTTCAGAAGAATCCATGAATCTGGATTCGGGGTATTTGCTATTCGGGGTATTTGCTAGGATTCAGGGATCCGCTAACCTACAGAAGAATCCTTAATTCTTAGATTGACACTAAATTGGCATTACCATCTTCTCACATTTGACAGCCAAAGCAATGAACCTTGTAGCAGAAACAGATAAATAGTACTCATTATAGGACCATTCGTACAAATGCTGATATCATTCAGCAAATTAGGATCGTACAGTTCCAAGTCTATTACTATGCCCCTATGAGAGCACCGGACTCCTGAGACTTTTACAACTTAAGACATCTACAGCATATAGGTTTACTATGAAAACTTTTAAATCAATAATGAAAGTCGTATAGCAACATTTGTCCGGAACAACATACTTTCTAAGCAAGCCTGAGGAGTGAAGCAAAACAAGACAAAAAAAAAAAGAAGAACTGCTGATCACACCGCATACCTGTCCAAATCTCTGTTGCCCAAGAATCCTCTTTCCCTGCCACCCTGGAAACCTCTTCTGTCATCGCCCTGCCTTGTCCATGCATCTCCAGTGCCATGTGATCGAGGCCTCTCCATGTATTCTACACTTCTGGACTCTTCAAATGACCCGGACAAAAAGGGTGACCTCTCAGGAAAGGCAGCAACCCTCCCTGCTCCAGAACCGGGCCTTTCCATGGCTTTTTGACCAAACCAAGGTTTGTCATCCAATTCACGAGTAAGCTGCTCCAAATCCCTCTCTTTGCGAAGAACTATATCATGTAAACTCGTTTGCTCTTCGCCAGATACTTGCAAAGATTCCCTGCTAGCATTTGAAGAAGATTCTTTGTCGAGTTCCATTTTCAGATGTTCTATCTCTTCTTTCAAATTCTTTTCTTCCTCTGTCTCAGGCCTGAAACAACTTATCTGCTTTAGAGACTAAGAAAACTTTCATCATCTATTGTATAATGATTGCACAACAGAAAGGATCATGTTAATTACAGTCAAGATTTGAAAACACTTGATCATCATCATCAAGGAGAAAGCGTGCTTAAAAGACATACTTGCTACAGGATCACAATTCAGCTACTAGAATAAGCAAGTCAAAAGAAACCCACAAGGATAAAGACTCTAAAAAGAGGTCTAGGACAGAATATCATAAGAAAGTATTCGGTTAAAAAAGAATATTAATGTATATAAATACCATCAACAATGCCTACAGCCAAAATATAACAAGAATGATATTGCTCATTAGTTCACATGACCTCTTTATTAGTCAAAATTCTTCTTTTGATGTTACAAAGTAAGTTTAAATTTTGATGTATTTCAACAATATTAACCTTAATTATAAATTTTACCATCCCAAAGGAAAATATGGGGTGCAAATCATGGTTAGGATGTCTATTAAGATATCACAAGTGAGTTGGAGTCCCACATCGGATAAATAGTGAAAGAGTGAAGGATTAATATACATGAATAGGCACAAGACCTAATGACCTAAGCTTTTGGGTCAAGTTGGGTACCACCGTTCCAAACATGTATGTTAGTGTCTTGTGTCCCCGATTCTTCCCCAACAACTGGTATTAAAAATCCAGAACAACCTCTTCAAAAGACACGTGTGGTGACATCAGATAAATAGATATACATGAATGGGTCCAATACCTAATGGCTTAAGTTTTTGGGTCAAATTGGGTTCCAAACATGTATGTTAGTGCCTTGTGTACGCGCACGCGCCCGATTCTTCCCCAACAATGTCATGAGTGTATTCCTCAGACATATATAAAAATAGTAAAATACAAGTCTAACAATGCGGAAATAATGGAATGCCTTAGATGTTGGCAACATATTTAATGCAAATTTTCCAAGCAATGATACCTAATACAATCGTAAATGAAAAGATGTAGCTAATTGAGTCAAGGTTGAACATGGTCTACATTTACTTACTAAACGAGACAAACTCTTGACTCTTCCCAGGCTCAAGGATCATTTAATCTTATATAGGCTAAATTAGTTTTTTTTAAAAGAAAACATTCTTCAATTTCTGTTGTGTATAATTTATAAAAGCTAAACTCGACTTGACTTGTGGACTCACAAAACCAGGCTTGAACACAATGGAATGAGTTCAACTCAAACTGTATTATGCTCGAACTCGATAAAAATTAACCTTTTCCAATAAAGCTCAAAAAGTTATTACTTGGCTCGGCTCATTTTCAGCACTTAACTTGGTTTTATTAGCTTAATTAGTTTATAAGGTGTAGTCCATTCTTATATCCAAACTTAACTTGCTCATCCTTTCAAAACATATATCCATCAGAAAACACTAGGAACATCAAATGCAATCCGGAAAAGGCACTAATAGACAGATAAACAGCTAATATCGTAAGAATTGTTACCATAGCCAATTAACCCATAGAATGGATGTACCTACAGAATGCAAATGTCAATAAAAGAAAAGAGAGAATGTAAAGTTGTAAACCTGTCAGTACGACGAAGCTCATAATCCAAATCAATTTTCCTCCAATCCAACCCTTTCTCTTGAAGCAAAACCTCCCTAGGTTTAGCATCACCAAATGGGTTCACTTTTGGTCTCGCCACTCCCTGCTGCAATGCTGCAGGTCCCTCTGAACGCCCAGACTGTGCACTCCCTGGCCTACTAGAATGTGAACTCGTCGGTCTACTACTTGTTTTCTTTGCTTCAATTTCCATATCCACTTTTTTCCAATCCAAACCTTTCTCAGCCAATATATCTTCCCTAGGCCTAGCAGCCCCAAAGGGACTTGGCTTATTCATCTTAGCAACAGTAGTCTCATTCACAATACCATCACTCCTTGGCTTATCCAATACCAATCTGGGCCGTTCCTGATCATCATTAAATCCTCTTCCCCGAGTCCATCGATCTGGTCCAGGGCCAGTAAAATCACGAAAACCCGAACCAAAATTAGAAGATGATCGAAGGGGTGGTGGTGCCACTGATACCTGTTGTTTCTTTCCAACAGCCCAATTATCTACCTCATCAGCCCTAGAAAATCCTTCGCTGCCTCCACTAGTACCAGTACCAAGCGAAGCGTATCGATTATGGCGTGGCCCACCATCAAAAGAAGAGGTCATAGGTTTCTTCGTCATTGCCCAATTATCAACCTCATCGGCCCTAGACGGCTGATCAAAATCCGAAACCCTAGATGGCGGACCCCTTCGATCATCATCAAATCCACCGTACGATCTCCGATTACCGCCCCAATTTCCATCTCCGTCGCCGTCCCTATCTCGCATACGACTTGGAGGCGGCCCGCTGGACCTGCCGTAGGATGAGAATCCTCCGCCGAGTAGGCCATACTGCATTTCCTCGGCGGAGCGCTCTTTAGGACCCGTCGGAAGCCGGAGCATCTCTTCCGGCGTCAAACCCTTGGATTCGAGCGCCGAGCCGCGGCGGGCCAAGCCACCGGGGACAAAGGTGGTGGTGTTGCTCTGCATCCTGAACTCCTGCAAGCTCATTGTGGTCTTTTTCTTTCCCTTGGTATTGACGGCTTCTTTGAGACTGGGGAAGCTCTGGGAATCTCGGGAGCCGGAGACGGAGGCAGCGGCCGCGGCTGCTGCGTCCGCTTGCTCTTTCTCCTCGGCTTCGGCTAACTCAGCTTCCTCGGCCCAAGCCCCAATCTTTGCCCATGGTTTCGACATTATCGCACTAATAGTTCCTTTCGAGATCTGAAGAAAAGAAAAGACGACCCAGAATAATTTGTGTGTATATATATATATATAGAGATATATGAAGGAGAGCAGAGGTTCCGTTAATGGAGCCGGAGCTCCGAGAACATGCGAGTGAAGTGTGGTGTGTTTTTGTTGGAAGTTGTGGTGGCGAAAAATGGCACAAAACAGGAAAATGAACAATCTTTCTCTAGTGATGCGGTTTTTTGAGTATCGGAGGAGAGAGAGTGTGGTGGAATCGTGAATCGCAGAGGAGAGGTGTGTATGTCACGGTCCAACGGGAGGATTGATGGACGGTGGAGGAAAAGTAGGGAGCGTAGGCTTTGTGCGGTGGGTGACCCCACCTGGATTGCTGAGATGTAACCGTTTGATTAGTTGAGATTGGAGGGTGATTGTTTCAAAAATATCGTGGCAATTTCTGCTTCAACCAGGCATGTAATATCTCTTTCAAGGACAAGGAAGATTTGGATCACTAAATAAAATGCTCTTAAGATTATTGATTAATTAACCTCTCATTTTGCTCTATCAACTTAACAAGTCAATTTGTAAAATTAAATTTTTATTTAACTTTAAAAATAACAAAATTTGTATAATTTAGAGATGTCGTTATTTTCATAATTTTATTTGATAACTTCACAAGTCTTTGCTTACGACTCTCTCATTATCATAAATTTAAATTCTAAAATAAAATTCAAACTTAATTTTTTTATGAACAAAATTATAAAATTATCCACTATAGTGACGCGTTAATTTTCGTTAAGGACATCTTTTTGAAGCAAGGGAACATCTCTCTTGATAGTCGTCAAAGGGAAAGGCCGTGCGGTGCGTTGAGACTGGACACAATTGACTTGCTCGCTCCACTACTTTTGCCTTTTAGGTTAAAAAGACGAATAGTTCTACACAGACATTTGTCCAATTTTTGATTTTTTTGTTGTGAATTCCAAAAAATATATAATATTTATTTTAACTTAAATTTTTATAATTTTATTTCGTATATGTATTCAAATTACACCTAAAAATATTGTATTTTGTAAAAATTTCAATTAAAATAAATACTATACATTTTTTAGAGAGATATAAGAAAAGAAAAAAAAACTTGGACCGATCCAATTTTCCGGTTCAAAAAAACTGTGCTACTACTTTCTCTACTTTTCTAATTCTTCACAGCATCTATCTACTTTTCTCTTCCTTGCTGCTTAAGACAGACTTGCCACAGATCGAGGAGGACAAGACCTGCCAACTCACTCACAATTGTTATTGGAGATGGTTAGCATGGAGTTTAACTAATAAAGTGTCGACACGCGGATAGAGAGTTAATTGAGCAACTTACCATGAAGTTAACTTCATGGTAACCTGATTCATTGTTATCAAAAGTTGTAAGAAAAACCAGAGCTTTGAGTGGAGGCATGAAATTCAAGCAATCAGTGATGTACACCGACCTCCATTCACCATTGCTTTTTCCTGCTATACAAATATATATATATATATATATATATATATATGTGTGTGTGTGTGTGTGTGTGTGTCTGTGTGTTTGGGATCAACAAATTTGCAGCAACCTGCATTCAAGCTGCCAGCTGATAGATACCACCTAAATGAAATCAAAAAATTGGAATTCATAAGAAATTAAATACTTTAGTCTCTAAATGCATGTAGCATAATGTCATTTAGATATTGTGAAGGATGGAAGGATGATATGTGTCCTGACAAGTGCACCTTGACACCTTAAGATCAATCTTATCAAAATTGGCATTTACACATTGAACAAGTAAAGAAAGCATTTGTATTAGCAGCCATCGGTTATGCATATGATATATATATATATATATATATATATATATATATATATATATATATATATATATCAGACAAAGAAATTGCATACACTAGGATATGATGGAATACCTTTCTAAAGCCGGCCTGATCAAGAATTGCATTCGCATGTTCTGGCAAAGGATACACTCCAAGAGAAGTTATCAACTGACACCCATGTATATTTTGCCATTTCAACTGCTGAATCTGCCATGATTTATGAATCAAACGAATAATTGAAGTGAGGCCACGACCGGCAGCCAAAACAATTTTGACTTCTGAATTCGTATAAAACCTAACAACTTTACTAATTTTCTTATCCTATATTGAAAAGTGAAATAACCTTGGACTTGTCACCAAGGTTATTCAACTGTTCAATATAGTCTCCAAGGTTTCATGGAAAACTCAGGTTAGATTAACTTAGTAGAATGATCAAATTTCTACTCCATCTATCACAAAAGAAGAGTCCACAATCAAACTCAAACATTTTCAATGAATAAGTTATGTTTCTAAATTTACTCTCACTCATTAAAGTAGTGCAAAATAACCACGGGTATATGTTGTATAAGAATGTTTCTTATTTGTAACATACATCTAAGGAATGGACTCAAAAATTTGGGACAAAAGTAGCATTACAATGAATCATGTAATATGATTATATATGCAGGAGAATGCTCGAACTAAAAAGGCTTACAATATTATCACATAGAAAGATAGGATTGATTAATATTATCACATGGAAAGATAGGATTGATTGTCTAAGTAAAGATAACAAAAAGAACCATTTTATTTGAAAATCCAAAAGAAGTTAATAAACTGATAAGCGCTGTACAGGACACCGCCACAATTGGCAACCAAGAGTACATTTATTTGATCCAGAATCCCCAGTGCACCATCCAGTAAATAATTAGTCTGAAGAAGAAGAAGAAGAAAAATAAATATGGTCTGCAAATATATAGGGCATTTAGTTTAGATTTTGTCTAATTTGATAACCAAAAATTGGCAGATTTTTATTATCTGAGTGCCCCATCAAGTAGATTATAGGGTAACCAACATCTTCATTACCCTTTTAGACCTTATTTAGTCTTGTCACGAGGTTGGGCCGAAGGGCAGAGAAGACCACCATCAAGTTAGTTTGTCCTTAATCCAGTAGTAACAAGAAACCAAGCTTTCTTGGGACTATTAGTCTGGTCCTGTCAACAGTATAACCTATCTATCTTATAATAGATCAAAAGATAATCCTTTAAACCTGCAGTAGGTAAATGTTGGAATATCGTATCCTGCGCAGCCACTGAAAATCTGAAATGAAACTTTCAGAGATTTTTCTCTTATAAAGATTCAATCTTGACAACGATTTAAAGCTTAGTTGAGGGGGAAACCAAAATCACCAACCAATAAAAAATACTACTACTGAACTTTACAACAGAAAGGCATGCTCAAATACAATAAATACTAGAAAATCAATATACTCCATCTTTTAACTATATTACTAAATCATGTCTTAAGAAACCATATTACAGGGAATACATGCCATATTTGTAGAAATAAGTGAAATATATAAGTATAAATTCAGTAATTCAGACCAGACATTGTTCTCTTTTTTCCCACAAATCATTCGTGATATATACAAAAAGCTACAATAAAATCGAACCAACTGCTTTCAAACCTTAGCTTCCTCGAAACTTCCTCTAGCTGCAGTGTCACTTAGTGTACTAGCAACTAAACAAGGAAAAGGTTCCAAGGGCGGCGACGGCGGCTGGGTAAATCTCTCCGCCACCAAAGCTTTGGTTCTTTTTTGCATACTGATCAAAACAGTATTCCAAGTATTGACTCTGGAATTAGCCGGCAATATTCCCACATTCATCTCCGCCAGATCCTCTGCCTTCACCGCCACCACTTCCTCCGGCGCCGCCCCATCGAGCAACCAAATCAAGCAAGAACAGAACCCTTTTGTGATCTCGGAGTCACTGTCAACTTTGAACCTCATTGAACCCTCCAAATCCATTGTAACCTCCAGCCACAACTGAGCCGTACAACCCGTGACTCGGTTTTCTTTTGACCGAGCCGACTCGTCAAAGAAAGGAAGACGAGTTGCGTAGTCTAATAAGCATTTCACTCGATCAATCGGCTGGGTTAAAGACTTGAACTCTGTAACCAAATACTGAAGTTTCTGGGTAACATTTTTCGAAGAAGTTTGAATAGGGCTTATAATTGTTGGGCTATAATCATAATCATATGATTTTGGAGAAGGGGATTGAGTACATTTAAGAGATATGGGTAATAGTTTAATTGGGTATCTTTTTCTGTGGTTTAATCGAATTTGAGGAGTGCATTTTGAAGGTGTTGTGAAGTTTGAAGATGAAATGGCAATTGGTGGTGGTGATGATGTTAAGGTTGCTGAGTGCATGTTTGGAAAAGATTAAAAAATGGTTAATTAGTGAATAGTGACCGTTGTTTATCGTAGGAGAAAAAGGGCGGGTAATTAGCTACGAGAAGGAGGAGGAGACAGAAGAGACAGAAACAGAAATGATGCAGCCAATCTATAACTCAATCACTCCATTGGAGGCGCCAATATACCAAGCGGCGCCTTCGAAATAAGAAGTGATGTAGGTATAAATTTTTTGTATGGGGCATATTGATTCGAGATCAGATACTTTATTTTCATTTTTCATGTCTCTTTGTCTCTCTATTAAAATTTTGATATATTGAGTAATTTTTTACTTAATATCAATTAATTTTAAAATTAAATAAAAATTCATGTGTCAAATTTTAAGTGAAAAATACAAAAAAAAAAAAAAAAAAAGATTGATTCAAGTTTTCTTTTCTAATTTTAAATTCTAATAAGTTTGCAAAATAATCAAACAGTTTCGTCCAAACTTAACGTATGAAATAAACAAAGACGCAGCCAATGAGCCAACTACAACTACTTGTAATTCAAAGTTGGTGTTCTGCATGCATATACATGCCGTCATTGCTTACCACTTCTATTCACTATACTTCCCAATCTTGGTCAACATTTCTCAAATTTGTTTGAATCTTTAAAAATAAAATCAGAAGTTCAATTTTTTTTTATTATTTTCCACTATTTAAAATGATCATAATTCTATAAAATCACGCAATTTAAGAAGACTCACACATAATCACACGAATTAAGTAATTAATGTTAATTTGAAATTTTATTATTATCCTGTACTAATTAATTAGTCTTCTTACTCTCTCAATTACTCTACTTTTTTAGGTGCAATGTAGGAAATTATTAATTTTTTCTCCTAAATATATATAAAACGTTGGAAAAAAATTCTTCTAAAACAACTTATATAACGGAAAGTAGGGAGTGTTAGGGTTAATTAAAAATTTGGAATTCTTGAAGAAAAAAGTTGACTTTAAAATATTAGAAGTGTTTAATGGTCTTATCTCAACCATGGACTATCCAAATCTAAGAAATTATTATAAAATTTGAAGTAACTAAAAACTCGAAGTAAAATGACTTCTTTGATTAATATTAAGCTTTGATTTTGACTAATCACAAAGCACAAAAGTTCAAGCAAATGTAGTAGTCAAGCTAATACTGATCTAGGCCCTAATCGAAAGCCGGTGAGAGAGCTTTATAAATCAAGGTGATTCATTCAACTTTAGCCTACCAATCTATTCACATACCCAAAATATATATATATATATATATATATATATATATGGAAAAATAAAAGTGCACAATTGTGTAAGTTATCGTAAAAATATACAGCAGAAACAGATGATTTTTAGCTTTATAAACTTAATTTAACCCTCTAGATGTCTCAAAAAATGTACTGCCAGAATGGTTAATTAATTTAACCCTCTAGACATTTAAGTTCCATTATTGAAAACGACGTCGTCCGACCGTCGATTCATAATCCCAACGTCTGCAGTATTAAGTCGCGGAAGGGGAACTGTAACGAAGGGGCATTTTGGTCATCCGTCTTGTTCACGGTTTTTAAGTGCGGAATATTAAAAACTAAACCGCAGACGGAGTCTTTATAAAACTGCTCGATCTTCCGACGGAGGTTGCGATGTGTTGAAAGGCTAGACTCTTTTTACAACGTTTGATATGGATCGGTCCCCATATATATATATATATATATATATATATATATATATATATATGTGTGTGTGTGTGTGTGTGAGAGAGACCCAGTTTTTATCAATAAAGATTTAAATTTTGTCGAAATAATTTTTTAATATTATGGTGTGAATTTAAGATAATATTATAGTTGTGGGTAGTATTTATAAATTTTGCAAAATATCACAGTGGTTATATTATATTATTCGATTGGTGGGGAATATTTGGTTTAGCGAGGAATATTAAATGCAACGACCAATCATTGGTGGACCCCTAGCGAAATTATTATCGGATTGAAAAAGCGACAAAAATATTTTATTGAAATAACGGCGGAAGTTTTCTGGTTGATCTTTGTTGAACTACTCGATATAGTAAAAATCTGATGTCGTGTGGTTGCGTAATAATAAGCGGTATTGATTTATTGATCTTTATGTGAGAAGTCAACTTCGGTTTGATTCCATTATTATACGATTAATAATATGAATTATTATAGCGATAATGACGTTTTGTTTTATTACATTATTATTAACGTAATAAAGCGAAACTTCTTTATATATAAAACAAAAAACTTTATTAAAGTTATTACATAAATAGAATATTGTCTTTTATAGGTATACATCACCTATTACGAGTTGTCGATACATGATGCGAAAGAAACAACTACAACTTTATTATTACAGCGATAAAAGCGTGAGTTTGAATACAAATATTATCTTACTTAGTGAAATCAATATCTATACTCAAATAAATCCTCATCACATTTATTGATACATTATTTTACAAAAAATGGTGAGGAATACTACTAAACAATCCTTTCTAAAACCTTCATTCCATACCCAGACTACTAAATCCTTTCTAAACCTTCATTTATATTCTACTAAATACTCACGAGAAAAATGGAACAAAAAGGAAAAGGGTGAGCTCAACTAGCTTCGATAAAGAATATTATGACTAAGATAATATCTGACAAATTATCGTTAGTCTTCACGAGGAAAAAATATAATAGAATCTGATAGCAACAACAAATTTTAAATCAATATTAGCATGAAATAATAATTCATTAGAAGAGTTAAGTAGAGAATGCAAACTACTATCTTACATGTATGAATTTAAAAGTTCATCGTCTATCTTTTATCCTGTAACATCAATCGATATACATACGGAATCAAATATTCATCTTTTTACTCTTCTGAGGCCGAAGATATTCATCGATTAATTCGTATTCATTTAAACACTGTTCATCTTTTGCCTTCTGGGCGAAGATATTCTTGAAAATCATTCATCTTTTACTTCTGGGCCAAAGATATTCTTAAAAATCATTCATCTTTTTGCTTTCTGGGCCAAAGATATTCCATAATATCATCATTTAAGGCGAGGATGATGAAAAATATTTTTTTTTAAAAAAGCGAATCCGGTGAAACAAAATGACAAGGATTAAGGATTAAGGATTAAATTTTGTTTTATCCGTCCAAAATACCTCAAAAATAATCATAGTGGTGTAAAATTCGAGAATGATCAAAACATGGATCTGATCGAGTTAGTATCCGAATAGATATTTTGAGACGAAAAGAAGAAATTTTATTTTTCGATTGAATAATCTTAGTATCGTGAATAGTCTTGGTATCGTGAATAGTCTTAAATATCGTGAATAGTAACTCAGACACCAAAAGATAGAAATTCCACAAAAACATCTTCACGCTTACATGAATAGTACTTTCGTGAATAGTAACTTCGTGAATAGTAACTTTCATGAATAGTAACTTCGTGAATAGTAACTCGTGAATAGTAACCCATGAATAGTAACCCAGAATGAAAAAGTTCCAAATTTGATAAAAACTTGGATCAACATTTGACATAATGATATTGAAGAAATAATATCATTCTGAAAAAAAAATAATATCCACTTACCTCGAAAGAAGCGATGCTTACATTGGAATAACTATTTGAATGAACTTGCAAGTATATCAATACTCAAAAGTATACTCAAAATACTCACAAGAATACGCTCAAAATATCGAGAGAAATAGAGAAAACTTGAGTTTACGGTGTGATTTTCAATTCTAACCTAAGCACCTATTTATAGGAAAATGCTTAGAACACCAAAGCGAAAATTTAATATAATATTAATATAATTATACAAATTTTCCTTAGCCCACCTTTTTGGTCAAAACACCAGCCACACATGTTAATGATGTCCAAAAAAAAAAAACGTTTTTCTTAACAAAAATAATTTAAACTCCCAAAAATCGATTATTTGAACTTGAACTTCAATAATTCATAATAAATAGCCCTTTCATCAGAAAATTCGAATCTCGCGAGTTTTTATAGGAAATTCAATTCTCTACAACTTTGCAGAAGAAAGTTTTCCAAATTCCAAATAGAAATTGGCCAAAATCCACAAGCGGGCGATTTTACAAATTTATAATCAAATTTCGATCGATAAATGGGGTCCACCAGACATGTTTAACATGTTTTAAACATTTAATGCCACAAAATACTCTTCCTCCTCGTATACTCATATATCCCACATTAGTTGTAAAAATATCACCATTAATATATTATTAAAATAATATATTTAAATGAATTATTTTATCGAGAAAAAGATAAAATATTAATTTTCAACAATTGTCATTTAAAAATTTTCTCCATCTATATCCACATAAAATCAATATTTTCCTCATCATATAAATCAATAATTAATTATTCACAAATAATATTACGAAATCACAATATTAATGACGAGGCGGTTCAGGGAAGAGGGGCTTTCGATAAAATTTCTTCTTCTTGGGCGCATGATTAGATGACCAAACCTCTCCTTAGAGCGAGAACTTTCTAGACATTGCCAATAATGTTATCTAATAATATTATTAGGATAATATGAATTATTGCTTGATAATGAAAAATCTTGTGTAATGACAATTATTGAAACAGCAATGATGATATAAAATATCAATATGACAATTATTAACTCGATAAAATCTTTGAGCGATAATTCACGTAACCATTATTGAGTAGTGCCTTCTTCGTAAGAATCAATAATTGGTGCGATCTGGTAATCTTCTTTGTTTTTGACAATGCGTATTAGTGTTTTTAACCAACGGTATTCAATGATGATAACTTGGTAACAACTTCTGTAGTTAATTTAAAACAACTTATATTTGTCGTTTTCTTCATCCAATCACTTTCCAGTTATGGGGCCCCCACATGCATTTTTGTAGTCGTCACGAATATTCCGGCCATCTGAATATTCCACGACCAAGCGAATATTCCCAAACGATAATGAATATTTTATAACCACTTGCTTATTTTGAAATATTTGCGTATTTAACCATAACTATCCACATTAATCAAATCAACCCTTACTATTTCAAAATAATAAATAAAGGAAATTCCTTTTTATTTAAAAATTTTGGGGTCTTCTGACCTCCCTCCTTATGAAATTTAAGTCCTCGAAATTGGCGTGCGTACTGGTGTTTGAAAAGGTGAGGATACCTCGCTTTCATTTAGTTTCAATTCCCGGTCATTTCCTCTATAGCATGATTCCTCCACAAAACTTTAACTTGTGGTATGACCTTTCTTGGCGTGGGACATGCTCCTTCTATCGAAGATCTTGGCAGTACCTCCTCATCGTTAAGTCTTGGCTATCTCGTCGTCCGGTTCTAACTTCGATAATGTGGTTGGGTCTTTCACATATTCTGAAAATGAGATATGTGAAACACATTATGAACACGAGACATACTCGGAGATGCTTATGCAAGTCTATAGGCTACATTTCCTACTCGGTCGAAAATTTGAAATGGACGATAAATGCGTGGATTGAGCTTTCCTCTCTTCCCAAATCTTGTAACTCCCTTCCATGGAAGCGACTTCATGACAATCATGATCCCCTACATTAAATTTCCGTCCTTTCGATGAAGATCCGCATAACTCTTTTATCGATCTTGTGCGTTTGTATCGTTGTCGAATCATTTGGATCTTTTAGGTGATAAATACGTCTTAACTTCGGGTCCCAACAATGTTGCTTCACCCACTCTCATCCCAACATATTGGAAACGACATTTTAAATCCATATAATGCTTGAATGGAGCCACACTATACTTGCACGATAAGCTGTTGTTGTAGGAGAATTCCACCATGGTAAATACTTATCCCAACTACCCTTGAAGTCTAGGACCACGAGTCTTAATAGATCTTGAGAGTTTGAATAGTCCTCTCTCGATTGTCCGTCCGGTTTGGGGATGGTATCTTAGAACTAAATCGCAAATCCGTGCCCATAGCTTTTTGCAAGCTAACCCAAAATCTTGAAGTGAATCTTGGGTCACGATCCGAAACTATGGATCTGGGCATGCCATGCGAACTCCTCACAATCTCATTCACGTCACATACTAGCAAGGCGTTCGAGGAATAAGTCTCCGTGTCGGCAAGAAATGAAGCGAGACTTGGTTAATCTATCAACAATAACCCAAATAGCATTGATGCCTTGAAAGCCGTAGGAAGACCCGTATGAAATCCATAGTAATGTGTTCCCACTTCCATTCAGGAATCTCAGTGGTTCAGACGGACCCTTAGGTACAAGATGCTCACCTTTACGTTAGCAAGTTAAACACATCGAGATAAACTTTGCAATCTCTCTCTTCATATTGTTCCACCAAAATGTATGTAGAAGATCACGATACATTTAGTACTTCGAGATGGATTGCAAATGGCGTGTTGTGTGCCTCCATCGTAATCTTGTACTTCAAATCAGTCGTTAGGAACCTGAAAAAGTCAGAGTGGACTCAGTATTCCTTCTTCATCGATTCTCGCTTAGGAATAGCTCCTTCTTGTACTTTCTTCTTCATACGCATCATTTCAAGATTGGGTGGCTTGAGCAAACCTTAACTTTTCTATTAAAGTTGGCTCTGTCGTATACTTGACATCATCGCTTTTCGTTCCGCATATGATCTTCTACTCGATCGTCGTCATTTACCGTTAAACTTTACCGGGATGGTATTGAATAGTGTGGTCGTAGTCTTTCAATAGCTCGAGCCAGCGTCATTTGCCGCGTGTTGAGTTCTTTTTGAGTGAAGAAATATTTAAGGCTTTTATGGTGCGAATATATCTCCACTTTCTCCCCGTATAGATAGTGCCTCCATATTTTTAGCGGCAACATTGCTTTGCTTGACTCTAGATCATGAGTAGGATAATTCCTCTCATACTCTTTAAGTTATCGCGAGGCGTGAGCTATGACTTTCCCACGTTGCATGAGAACACATCCTAACCCTTTGCACGAAGCATCGGCTGTAGATAACAAATCCATCCGAACGGATGGTATTGTTAGAGCAGTCTTAGAAATAAGTCTCCTCTTAAGCTCTTGGAAACTTTTCTCGCGTTCTTCGCTCGAAGCAAATTTTGTATCCTTAGAGTTAGGCGAGTTAATGGAGTAGCGATTAGAAAAACCCTTCCACGAATCTCAGATAATAACCGGTTAAGCCCAAAAAACTACGTCTTGATCCGCAGGCTTGGTTGCTCCCAACTTTGTATTGCTTGATCTTGGCGGGATCAGCGGATACTCCATGTTTTGACACCACGTGCCCAGGAATGCTACTTCCTCGAGCGAACTCACATTTCTTCAATTTGGCATATAGTTGGTTTTCACGAAGCCTTTGGAGTACCGACTTCAAATGGTGCTCATGATCTTCACGACTTTTGGAATATATGAGGATGTCATCAATAAAAACAACAACGAATTGATCGAAATATTCCTTGAATACTCGGTTCATCATATCCATGAAAGCCGCGGGGAGCATTAGTTAGTCAGAAAGACATGACTAAAATTCATAATGCCCATCTGGGGAGTTACGAAGGCGATCTTTGGAATATCCTCGATTTTAATCTTGGTGATGATATCGAGCGAAGATCGATTTTTGAAAAGAATTGTGCCCCTTACTGGTTGGTCGAACAAGTCATCAATCGAGGTGAGAGGATACTATTCTTGATGGTGACATGGTTCGATTCCGATAGTCGATACTGAAAGTCGCATACTCCGTCTTTCTTCTTTACAAATAAAGCAGGGAGCACCCCGAGGAGATGTCTTGGGGCCAGATGAAACCGTGTCCAACAATTCACGTAGTTGGACCTTTAACTCTGAAGTTCAATAGGAGCCATTCGATATGGGGTTTTAGAAATGGGCTTTGTGCGGGTTGAAGATCAATAAAAATTGACTTCACGTTACGGGGTAGGCAGGAAGTTCTTGAAAATCGTCGGAAAATCGATAACAACGGGAATATTATTCAAATTTGGCGTGTCTTTATTCAAATCCATAACATGGGCTAAGAAAGCTTGACATCCGTTTTTTAATAAGCGAATAGCTTTATGATTAGATATGATAGTGATTGATTTTAATGGTTTAGTTGCTTGAATTAAATACAACGGGTTGGTTAGGAATATGAAAACTATGACCTTACGAAAACAATCAATTTTGGCATGATGAGTAGTTAACGATCAATCCACAAATCACATCAAAAGCAAGTATCTTTAAAGAGATAAAATTCACGGGTAAGGTAATGGTGCCACTTGAATCAAACAAGATTTATAAGCGATGGATGTGATGAAAGTTTCTCTAACGGAGTTTCCACGAGATAGGTCAAAGTCTAATTTCTCGGTCGAGTTTAAGCGTTGAGCACATGCGGGAGAGATAAATGAATGGGTATACCGGTGGTATCAGTAAAGGTATAAACTTACATGAAAATTTATAAATAGCTTACCGTGATCACCTCGTTTGGGTTCCTCGCATTATGACCGATCACAACAAATGCTCTTCCGGAATCGTTGACTTTGACTTTTACGGGACGATCTTTTGAGTCACCGTCCCCATTGAACTAGGTTTATTCTCTTGTCTGATCTCGGCGATATGTCCTTCCTTTCCACAATTATAGCATACCTTGAGCTGTTGTGGGCGGTTGGGTGATATGTCCCTCTTTTCGCATTTGTAGCATATGATGGGTGGTCGTTCTCCTCCACCTTAGAACCGATTCTTTGCTTGGCCTTTATCGTCTTCGTATAATTCGTTGTTAAATCTCCTCTTTTAAAATCTCCTCTCGACTTCGCTTCTTACATTTTCATGGCCATGATTACCACGGAGTGGTTACCATTTTGTCCCGTCTGTTTCTTTCTCATGAGTTATCATTATTACATTGGCTGCTATCTACGTCGATCTGATTGTGGTCCTCGGTTGGCCGTACTCGTTATCTCGCTCTAATAATTGAGCCACATTTACAACATCTGAATAGAGAAAATTTATGAGAAATGAGATCTTGGCGTATCTTGGGTTTGAACCTCTAAGAAACATCCGTCATCGTTCCTCATTCTCCACCAAATGAGGTCTGAACACGGATAACTCTGCAAACTTTGCCTCGTCTTGAGACAAGTCGTATTGTTTTGTTCAATCGATGAACTCCACTTCCTTCGTATAGCGAACACTTTCGGGAAAGTATTTGTCATTAAATAATTCTGAAATGTCTCCCAGACATCTCTTGAGTCGGTTTGGATGGAGTGCAACTTCACGAGACTCCCACCGATGATACGCCTCGCCACGGAACATAAAGGTGGCGAATGGAACCTTCTGTTCCTCCGTGCATCCCAGACATCGAATATCTTGGTAATTTGCTTGACCCGTGTTTCCGCCGTGATCGGATCGGCTTTCCCTTGAATTACAGTGGTCCCGACTCTTTGAGCTGCTTGCATTTGTGACAACTTGGTAATTCTATCATTTCCTCACGTATTTTGAACACGAGTCTCCTAAATGCGATTTTGCATGAGCTACGAAAAAACTTCTAAACATCCCTCGTTCATCATCGCTTTCGATGGTGTTGTTCACGGGAGGAACATTGCCCGACTGTTACACGTTCTCCTCGTTGGTAAAATCTGAGGCATCTCCACGGTCTCATTTCTCCCTTGTTAATATTCTCGATCGACATTCTCGAAATCTTGTCGTAAAACAAGGGTTAATTAAGGAAATCAATATATCACATAATATCCTATATCTTGACCAACTAACAAATAAGCTTAGGTAGGACACCTTTAGCGAAGGATTTACTCGTCTCTCCCTCTGGTTACATTCCCGATCTCATGGAGATCGTATCCTAAGCTACGATACCAAGCTGTGGCGCCCCCAAAATAGGTATACATCACACTATACGGGTTGTCGATACGTGAGTGCGAGCAACTACAACTTTATTATTACTGATGATAAAGCGTGAGTTTGAATACAAATATTATCTTACAGACAATATCTATACTCAAATAAATCCTCATCACATTTATTGATACATTATTTTACAAAAAAATGGTGAGGACTACTAAACAATCCTTTCTAAACCTTCATTCCATACCAGGCTAAATACTATTTATATTCTAGCCTCACGAGAAAAAATGGAACAAAAAGGAAAAGGGTGAGCTCAACTAGCTCGATAAAGAATATTATGACTAAGATAATATCTGACAAATTATCGTTAGTCTTGACGGGAAAAAATATAATAGAATCTGATAGGCAACAAATTTTAAATCAATATTACATGGTGAAATAATAATTCATTAGAAGAGTTAAGTAGAGAATGCAAAACTACTATCTTACATGTATGAATTTAAAAGTTCATCGTCTATCTTTTATCCTGTAACATCAATCGATATACATACGGAATCAAATATTCATCTTTTGCCTTCTGAGGCGAAGATATTCATCGATTAGTCGTATTCGTTTAAACACTGTTCATCTTTTTGCTTCTGGGCGAAAGATATTCTTGAAAATCATTCATCTTTTACTTTTCTGGGCGAAAGATATTCTTAAGAAATCATTCATCTTTTTGCTTTCTGAGCCAAAGATATTCCATAATATCATCATTTAAGGCGAGGATGATGAAAATATTTTTTTTTAAAAAAGCGAATCCGGTGAAACAAAATGACAAGGATTAAGGATTAAGGATTAGTACTTGGTTTTATCCACGTCCAAAAATACCTCAAAAATAATCATAGTGGTGTAAAATTCGAGAATGATCAAAACATGGATCTGATCGAGTTAGTATCCGAATATATATTTTTGGACGAAAAGAAGAAATTTTATTTTTAAATTGAATAGTCTTAGTATCGTGAATAGTCTTAGTATCGTGAATAGTCTTAATATCGTGAATAATAACTCAGACACCAAAAGATAGAAATTCCACAAAAACATCTTCACGCTTACATGAATAGTACTCGTGAATAGTAACTAAATGAATAGTAACTTCATGAATAGTAACTTCGTGAATAGTAACTTCGTGAATAGTAACTCGTGAATAGTAACTTCGAATAGTACCCCGACGTGAAAAAGTTCCAAATTTGATAAAAACTTGGATCAACATTTGACATAATGATATTGAAGAAATAATATCATTCTGAAAAAAAATAATATCCACTTACCTCGAAAGATCGATACTTACATTTGGAATATTAGGATATAGTCTTGAATGAACTTGCAAGTATATCAATACTCAAAGTATACTCAAAATACTCACAAGAATACGCTCAAAATATCGAGAGAAAAATAGAAAAACTTGGGTTTACGGTGTGATTTTCAATTCTAACCTAAGCACCTATTTATAGGAAAATGCTTAGAACACCAAAGCGAAAAATTTAATATAATATTAATATAATTATACAAATTTTCCTTAGCCCACCTTTTTGGTCAAAACACCAGCCACACATGTTAATGATGTCCAAAAAAATACAAAAAAACGTTTTTCTTAACAAAAATAATTTAAACTCCCAAAAATCGATTATTTGAACTTGAACTTCAATAATTCATAATAAATAGCCCTTTCATCAGAAAATTCGAATCTCGCGAGTTTTTATAGGAAATTCAATTCTCTACAACTTTGCAGAAGAAAGTTTTTCAAATTCCAAATAGAAATTGACCAAAATCCACAAGCGGGCGATTTTACGGTTTATAATCAAATTTGATCGATAAATGGGGTCCATGAGCATGTTTAACATGTTTTAAACATTTAATGCCACAAAATACTCTTCCTCCTCGTATACTCATATATCCCACATTAGATTGTAAAAATATCACAGTTAATATATTATTAAAATAATATATTTAAATGAATTATTTTATCGAGAAAAAGATAAAATATTAATTTTCAACAATTGTCATTTAAAAATTTTCTCCATCTATATCCACATAAAATCAATATTTTCCTCATCATATAAATCAATAATTAATTATTCACAAATAATATTACGAGAATCCTGATATTGTGACGAGGCGGTTCAGGAAGAAGAGGGGGCTTTCGATAAAATTTCTTCTTCTTGGCGCCTTGATTAGATGACCAAACCTCTCCTTAGGCGAAACTTTCTAGACATTGCCAATAATGTTATCTAATAATATTATTCGAGATAATATGAATTATTGCTTCGATAATGAAAAATCTTTGTGTAATGTGATTATTGAAACAACGACAATATAAAATATCAATGCGACAATTATTAACTCGATAAAATCTTGAGCGATAATTCTTTAACCATTATTGAGTAGTGCCTTCTTCGTAAGAATCAATAATTGGTGCAATCTGGTGTGTCTTCTTGTTCGACAACGCGTATTAGTGTGTTTTAACCACCGGGTATTCAATGATATTACTTGATAACAACTTCTGTAGTTATTTAAAAACAACTTATATTTGTCGTTTTCTTCATCCAATCACTTTCCAGTTATGGGGCCCACACATGGGCTGCGCAAATCGTAAATGCGAATATTCACAACCGTCTGAATATTCCACGACCAACGAATATTCCCAAACGATAATGAATATTTTATAACCACTTGCTTATTTTGAAATATTTGCGTATTTAACCCTTAACTATCCACATTAATCAAATCAACCCTTACTATTTCAAAATAATAAATAAAGGAAATTCCTTTTTTTTAAAAAGTTTATATCATTTCACGACACGGTTAATTATTCGCATTTATTACATTATTCATTGGTTGTTTTTATATTATCTTATTATTATTCAAAGATTTATTATACATTGGATGATCATTCATGGTGATTTTCACTTTCCGTGTTATTATTCATTCTTTATTATACGGTTATTTATGCGTGGTGATTTTCTTTGTTATTCTTCTTTATTATACCACCGTTATACTTTGACTTCTGAAATGAAATTAGTAGAATATCTTTGATATTTGCGTTTCATCGATATCTTTTCATGGAAATATTCTTGATCATTCTTGAATTTTACTCTACAAAACAAGATTATCATGTTGACAATTTGGGCGTTAATAATTCTTGGATAAATTAATTAAATTGAACTTGTTTTATTGAATTATTATGTCATTGTCATCATCCTCATGTTATATTATGTTATCTTTGGCTTACGTGCATAGATGAACTTAGTATGATTATGACCGGGGATCATTCGGTATAATCATGGCTTGATATAAATGATGTGACAAAAGTCCTCGGTGGCACCAGAATGCGATGATGGATAGTTTTTGTATGATTATGACCAGGGGGTTGTGGCGACCCCAAAATAGGTCCATTCCATCCAACCCATTCTGAGTCGCCAAATACGTGATGCGAAACAACTACAACTTTATTATCACAACAATAAAAGCGTGAGTTTAAATACAAATATTATCTTTTAGACAATATTTATACTCAAATAAATCCTCATTACATTTATTGATACATTATTTTACAATAATGGTGAGGACTACTAAACAACTCTCTAGAACCTTCATTCCATACCCAAAGCTAGTACTGGCATTACATTCTCGCCTCACGAGAAGAAAAATGGAACAACAAGGAAAAGGGTGAGCTCAACTAGCCCGATAAAGAATGTTATGACTAAGATAATATACAACAATTTATCGTTAGTCTCCAACAGGAAAAAATCGATAGAATACAATAGACAACAAGTTTCGGATCAATATTCGCGGCCGAAATAATAATTCATAGAAGAGTTACGTAGAGAATGAAATCTACTATAATCTATGAATTTAACGGTCCATCATCAATATTTTATCCACAGTAACATCAATCAATTTTCATCTCAAATCAAATATTCATCTTTGCACTACTGAACCAAAGATATTCATCAATCGGTCGTATTAATCTCAACACTGTTCATCTTTTGCACTAAAGGCCAAAGATATTCATCATCGGTCGTGTTCATTTAAACACCTGCTCATCTTTTTGCACTACTGGGCCAAAGATATTCATCAATCGGTCGTATTCATCTCAACACTGCTTCATCTTTGCACTAAAGGCCAAAGATATTCATCGATCGGTCATGTTTCATTTAAACACTGCTCTCATCTTTGCACTACAGGCCAAAGATATTCTTGAAATCATTCATCTTTTGCTACAGGGCCAAAGATATTCAATAATATCATCATTTAAGGCGAGGATGATGAAAAATATTTTTAAAGAACGAATCCGATTGAAACAAAATGACAAGGATTAAGGATTAAGGATTAGTACTTGGTTTTATCCACGTCCAAAATACCTCAAAAATAATCATAGTGGTGTAAAATTCAGAATGATCAAAACATGGATACAATCAAAGCTAGTATCCGAATAGATGTTTTAGACGAAAAAGAAGAAATTTTATTTTTCGATGAATAGTCTTGATCATATCGTGAATAGTCTTGAGTATCGTGAATAGTCTTAGATATCGTGAATAGTAACTCAGACACAAAAGATAGAAATTCCACAAAAAAAAATATTTTCACGCTTAATGAATAGTACTGTGAATAGTAACTCGTGAATAGTAACTCATGAATAGTAACTTTCGTGAATAGTAACTCATGAATAGTAACCCCAGAGCATGAAAAAGTTCCAAATTTGATAAAACTTCGGATCAACATTTGACGTATAATGATATTGAAGAAATAATATCATTCTGAAAAAAAAAATATCCCTTACCTCGAAGAATCGATTACTTGAAAAGAAATGTCGGAAGTGATCTTTGAATGAAACTTATCTTGAATAGCAACTCTCAAAGTATCTAAATACTCACAAAATACGCTCGATAATATAGAGAAAAAGAGAAAACTTTGTTTACGGTGTGATTTTCAATTCTAACTTAGCCCTCTATTTATAGGAAAATGTTAGCCGTAAAAGCGAGACTTGACCTGCTACTGATGGCTTTACTACTACTATTGCCACCACCACATTTGAAATAAAATTCAGCACATTCTTTCACCAACCACAAGTGGGGCCCACTCAATTCTAGAATTTTCCACCAAAATCAATTATAAACCTAATTTAGAATCAGACACACCTCTTAAAATTCACAACAAATCATTCGGTGCATTTTTAACGGTTCAAAATTTGTGGACATATACTCAACTTATATATGTATAACATACCCAAAAATTACCACAATCCAACGGTCGGATTAAAAATTATAACCCCATGATATATCTCAAAACCCACGATTTGATTTTTAATACCTCGAATCAGATAAAATCTTGATAAAACACCTCAACATTAATTCCTTCATTAATAACCACATAAATAAATCCATCATTTATATTCATATAAAATAAATATTTTCTTATCATATGAATCAATAATTAATTATTCACAAATAATATTACGAAATCACATTTATGCATGACCAGTATTTCCGAGGAAAGAGGGGCTTTCCATAAGGATCTCTCACTTCTTGGCGCATGATTAGGTGACCAAACCTCTCCTTGAACAGAACTTTCTAGACATTGCCAATAATGTTATCTAATAATATTATTCAAATAATATGAATTATTGATCGATAATGGAAAATCTTGTGCGGTGACAATTATTGAACAACAATAATATAAAATATCAACGCAACAATTATTGAATCAATAAAATAAAATATTGAGCGATAACTCTTTGTGAAAATTATTGAGTAGTGCCATCTTACGTGCGAATCAATAATTCAACAATCTTGTGCACATCTGGTGTCTTCTTTGTGCGACCACGCGTATTCTTGTATTTTAACCACCGGGTATTCCAACGATCTTACTTGTAACAACTTACCAGTTATTTTTAACCAACTTATATTTGTCGTTTTCTTCATCCAATCGCTTTCAGTTATGGGGCCCACACATGGCATTTATTGTAGCATTAAATGCGAATATTCCCAAGCGATGCGAATATTCCACGACCAAACGAATATTCCCTAAAATAGTCTGAATATTTTATAACCACTTGCTTATTTTGAAATATTTGCGCATTTTACCCATAACTAACCACATTAATCAAATCAACCCTTACTATTTCAAAATAATAAATAAAGGAAATTCCTTTTTATTTAAAAAAATTTTGGGGTCTTACAGGGGTGATTCGGTATAGTCATGACCATTGATAGTTTGATGAAAATCCTTGACCGTGGTACAGGGATGATTAGATATTATGGTTTATTCATTAAACTGAGTCTTAGTAATAAAAATTGATGAAAACCTTTTAAAACCTAAAAGATAGTAGACTCTTTTAATCAAATCAACTATAATATTATCTTAAATTCACACCATAATATAATAAAATTTATTTCGACAAAATTTAAATCTTTATTGATAAAATCTGGGTCTCACAATCTCCCCTCCTTATGGAATTTAAGCCCTCCCGAAATTAGGGTGCGATACAGTATGATAAAGAGATGAGGATACCTTGAATACCTTTATCGTTTAAAAATATTAAATTCATCTTTGCAATCCTACCAAAGATATTCATTAACAATTCATCTTTGCTACTTCTGGGCCAAAGATATATAATATAAAACCAATAATGCTAAGACGCACTTAATAGTATCACGACCACGAATTATCCATGCACCAATCGCCAAGGATATTCGTGTTTTCAATCTGATTATGATTATACCGGAACAATCCACGGTCATAATCATACCAAGTCCATTTATGCACGTAAGCCCTGCAGATGACTTTGAGCGCATCCATGAATTAATATTTCATTCTTTGAGACTCATTTCAATAATTAATCCACATCATCGAATCATCCTCGCACTTTCTGGGCGAGGATATTCATTAGTATCACGACCACAAATTATCCATGCACTACTGACCAAAGATAATTGTGTTTTCAATTCTGATTTATGATTATGCCAACAATCCACAGTCATAATCATACCAAGTCCATCTATGCACGTAAGCCACGGATGACTTTGAACACATCCATGAATTAATATTTCATTCTTTGAGACTCATTTCGATAATTAATCCACATCATCGAATCATCCCCGCACTACGGGCCAGGATATTCATTAGTATCACGACCACAAATTATCCATACACTACTGGCGAAAGATAATTGTGTATTCATTAGTATCACGACCACAAATTATCCATGCACTCTACTGACGAAAGATAATTGTGTATTCATTTACTGGTTATGATTATCTTAGAATAATCCGTGGTCATAATCATACCAAGTCCATCTATGCACCTTCAGAATACAGATGACTTTCAACATAATATAAACATGAGGATAATGATATAAAGAATCAATCAAATGAGATAAAGGATAAATATTAAACATTTATAATATAATTTATCCGAGGATTCAAGAATATCCCCATGTTATCAATCATTTAATAATCTCATAATCTAATAACATTAATATTATAACAATATTTTAATCACTTCTTAAATTTATAAACAATTTATCTTAATTGTTTACACTTTACCATATAATGCATTTAATCATTCAAAATGTCATACTCATAAGATATCATCACCAATTATCAAATCCCTCATCAAAAAATATGCATATATACTCTATATAGGATTCTCTAGCCATAAAATCCTATTTTCAACTTTGTTACTTCACATAACATATTTAACTCATATGTTAAGTAACTAAACTATTTTCATGAAAAATACCAAATCAGCCCCAAAAATATTTCTTTTCTGGGATTTAGCATAATATAGTCCCATAATGAAAATATATTTTTCTCGAATTTTTAAAATTCATTTACTATTTTTAAAAATCAATTTCCACTTAATTCCTTAAGAAATTAGCTACCTCAAGTTTAACTCCAAAATTCTCAAATCTTGGCAGGACCTTACACATGTTAACGTGAGCTTCCAGTTTTAAATTTCATGGTCATCTGAGTTATAGAACTCCGATTATAGCGTTTTTAAATCGGAAAAACCTAAATATTGAAATAGTCATAACTTGCTCATTTTAAGTCAGAATGAGCTCATTTTTGGACAGGAGGTACTTTATACCATATACCTTCATGTCCCAAAAGGCCAGAATTTTTCTCATAATTTAAGTGGCCGATACAGTCCCTTAAAGTTTCTGGGCAGTAGCATTTTTGAAATTTACAGCTTTGGCCTCCTTTGCTAAAATCAGTCCACACAAAAATCTACAACACCTTTTCCAGTAATTCCACTTGGATTAGTTAGGTAACTCATAGATCTAACTCTAGGACTTGACCATACTCAAAAATTCAAAATATAATAGGAGATATGGTCAATTGAATTTCATGTTACGTTTTTCACCAAAATCTGATTTTCAACTCTTTGTGATTTCTAAGAAACTTTCATGTTTTCACATACTAACCAACATAACTCATCATAAAACTTACTAATACCTCATATACCCATGATTTTCATTAGTCCTATGCTTTTATTATGACTTTCATCATAAACCACGTAAACTGTTCATTTTAGTTGAAGAATTATTTGAGGGTTTAAGAAATGGGTTTTTATCTTTGGGTCAATACAAAATTCGATTTCACGCTCTAGGGTAGGCTAGGAAATCTTCAAGAATACGTCAAGAAATTTATTAATGATAGAAATATCATTCAAAACTGTTACTCTCGTCCAAGACTTGGATAGTACGTCACATTAATACCAACTGTGACTTCTATCCCTTAACCTAGATAGCACCTCACAATGATACCTATAAACTTGTCATCTTCATTCACGATGTAGATCTCTGAAAAGCTTTGGCTTGTTGCATTCCACACAAGGAAGTCAACAACGAAAGGATCGGGCTCTTTACTTATGGCTTGATATAACAGTGATTAACTTTAGGGTTTGGTTACTTTGAATTCGTATAACAGGTTGGTTATGAATATAAAAGCTAACAACCTTACGAAAAGCATGATGAGTAGTTAACCAATTGATTCCTAAAATCACATCAAAGGCAAGTATTTTCAAAAAGATAAGATCGACAGGTAACGTGAAAGTGTTTATTTGAATCAAACAAGATTTAAAAATAGTAGCGATAACGAAGGCTCCTACTAACGAAGTTTCAACCAATAAGTCAAAGTCTAAATTCTCCGGAGTCAAATTTAAGCGTTGAGCATAACTAGGTGAAATAAAAGAGTGGGTAGAACCGGTATCTAACTTCGGTATAGACTTTGCAAGAGCTTATGATTACTTACCGTGATAATCTTATTCGGGTTCCTGATTACTTACCCGTTTGTGATAATTTGGTGCTTATTCGGTGGACTTGACTTCCTTATCGACAAAATCGAGCTAAATGACCTTCTCTTCTTGAAATTTCCAACTCTTTGCCATGATTACCAAAAGTGGTTACTTTGGTGATAATTTCCCCGATGGTTATCATTGGATGCCACTATCCCATATGATTATTATCGTGTTTGACTTCACTTTAATCGACAAATCGAGCTAAATGACCTTCTCTTCTTGAAATTTCCCTTCTATTATCTTTGCCGTGATTACCACGAAGTGGTTACCATTCTTAGCATGATAATTTCCCCCGATGGTTATCATTGTTACGATAGCCGGGTGCCACCGATATGATTATTATCGTGTTGTTGGTCGTTACCTTTTGTTCTGAAGCGAATCAACACTCTCATGTATCTTCATTGCTTATCTCCGAAATGCCATTCTCGAACAACACCGTCACAAAACAAGGGTTAATTAACATATCACATATTATTCCTATACTCGTGAGCCAATTAAATACCAAATAAATTTAGGTAGGTCATACTAGTGAAGGAATTCCCCGTCTCTCCCCTCTGAGTTCTTATCTCACATCTCGGCCAGGGATCATATCCTAAGCTCGATACCAACCGCGGCCCCCAAAAATTTTGTATCGTCCACCCATCTTGGGTCGCCACTTACATGGTACATAAATTCAAATACAACTTACTAATATAAGCGTAGGTATGCAATCTGACATAAAGCGTGAGTTTGAATACAAATATTGTCTACTAGATATTATACAAACTCAAAAGGAGTCCTCATTACAACTATTATCACACTTATTTCACGAGAATAGTGAGGACTACTAATCTTATCCTCTGGACCATTACTTACGTTCCCAGGCTAAATCGGCTATGTTCTCATTTCACGAAGAGACGGTGAAAGAAAGGTGAGCTCAACTAGCCCGATGAAATATTATGACTAAGATAATGCGAATAAATTATCATTAGCCTTGACGATGTTAAAGCGATAAAATACAATAGACAACCGGTTTAAGCTGCGGTGGAATAAGCGATCCATTAAAGAGTCAGTAGAGAATAAAATCTACTATCTTTTAGGTTTTAAAGGTTTTCATCAATTTTTATCATTTGAGACTCGACAATAATAAACCACCACATCTAATCATCCACAATACCACGGTCGAGTTTTCATCAAATTATCGATGGTCAAGCTGACTATCTTAGAATCACCCACAGTCATAATCATACCAAAAACTATCCATCAACGCATTCTGAGGCCCTTTGAGGACTTTTGTCACATCATTTATATCAAGTCGTGATTATCTACCGAATGATCCACAGTCATAATCATACTAAGTTCATCTATGCTTGTAAAAACCAAAGATAACATAATATAACATGAGGATGATGACAATGACATAGTAATTCAATAAAACAAGTTCAAAATTATTTAATCCATGAATTATTAACGTCCAAATTATCGACGCGATAATCTTGTTTACGTAGAGTAAAATTCAAGAATGATCGGAAGAATATTTCCATGAAAAGATCTTTGGATGAAACTTGAAATATCGAGGATATTCTACTAATTTCATGGAGTATAGAAATCGAAGTTTTAACCAATTTGGGTATAATAAAGAATGGAATAACAAAAGAAATCACCATGCATGCGGTGCTTGGCATAGGCGAGTTATTCAGCGAGAATAATAATAACGGAACCGAGTCGGGTGAAATTCACACACAAGCGGGATGTTCAACGAATAATAAAGATGGAACCCGGATCCGGTGTAAAACACGAGATAGGATATTCAACAAAATGATAAAAAGCGGAACCCGGTCGGGTGTAAAAAACACACGAGACGGGATGTTCAACGAGAATAATAAAAAGCGGAACCCGAATCCGGTGTAAAACACACGAACGGGATGTTCAATGAGAATAATAGAAGAATGTCACCAAGTATAGGGTAAATCCAGCGTATCTGAGTTATTCAATGAATAATAAGCGATGGAATAACATAAGGATTTCACCAAGTATAGGGTATCTGCGTATCTGAGGTTATGTATAGGGTATGCCACTTTTACGAGTTATTCAACGAGAATAATAGTGAATGGAATAACGAAGTTCTCTTCGAAGAAAGAATAACACCCTTTCTAGTAAAAAAAAATGAATATAGAAGTAGTGAAGTAGCGAGAATACTCTTCTTCTTTACATAATTTTCTCTCTATAAAACTTCTCTATAATTTTCTCTCTAGAGAGTTTGATGAATTAAGTAAGAAAATAATGAAGGAATGAGCTTATTTATAGGAAAATGGAATGCATAATAACTAATCCATGAGCGGTCCAGTTGATTTACTTTAATCGGCGGTCCGTATTTAAAGAAAAATCTTTTAAATAAAATATAATATATTCTATTTATATAAAAACATTTTACTATGCAAACACTTATGCAATCTTATGCAAAACACTATGCAAAATACTATATGACAATACTTAAAAATCTTATAAAAAAAATAAAATATAATATATTACATTTATAGAATAACTTTAATAAAGTATTCTATTTTATATAAAAAGATGTTTACATTTTATTACGTTAATAATCTGAATAAAACAAAAGCGTCATTATCATTATAATAATTCATATTATTAATCGTGATAATGGAATCAAAGCGGTGACTTCTCACATAAGCATCGATAATCAATCTGGTGTCTTTCTTGTGCGACCACGTATTCTTGTACTTTTACTCTGAGGAGTAGTTCAGCGATATCAGCACGGTAAAACTTCCGTAGTTATTTTAATAAAATATTTTTGTCGTTTTCTCGATCAGGCAATGAAATTACATTATGGGGTCCACCAATGATTGGTAGTTATGCGAATATTCCTGCTTAATAGAATATTCCCAGAGCCAATCGAATATAATATAACCACTTGCATACTTTACAAAATTTATAAATCTACTACCTGACTATAATATTATCTCAAATTCACACCATAATATTAAAAAATTTATTTAAACAAAATTTAAATCTTTATTGATAAAATCTGGGGTCTCTCCTCTCCCTCCTTATGGAATTTAGCCCTCGAAATTAGAGTGCGATACACAGTATGATAAAGAGATGAGGATACCTTGAATACCTTTATCGTTTAAAAATATTAAATTCATCTTTGCAATCCGCCTGAAGATATTCATTAACAATTCATCTTTTTGCTTACGGGCCAAAGATATATAAGCTATAAAACCAATAATGCTAAGAGCCTTCGACTTAATAGTATCACGACCACGAATTATCCATACACCATTTTGGCGAGGATATTAGTGTTTTCAATCTGATTATGATTATCTTAGAAACAATCCACAGTCGTAATCATACCAGTCCATTTATGCCGTAAGCGCGAGATGACTTTGAGCGCATCCATGAATTAATATTTCATTCTTTGAGACTCATTTCGATAATTAATCCACATCATCGAATCATCCACGCACTACTGGGCCGAGGATATTCATTAGTATCACGACCACAAATTATCCATACTTTCTGACGGCGAAGATAATTGTGTTTTTCAATTCTGATTATGATTATTTAAACAATCCACATTAGTCATAATCATACCAAGTCCATCTATGCACGTAAGCCACGGATGACTTTGAACACATCCATGAATTAATATTTCATTCTTTGAGACTCATTTCGATAATTAATCCACATCATCGAATCATCCACTTTTACGATAATTGTGATATTCATTAGTATCACGACCACAAATTATCCATACACTACTACTGGCGAAGATAATTGTGTATTCATTAGTATCCGACCACAAATTATCCATACACTCTGACGAAAGATAATTGTGTATTCATTCATTTACTGGTTATGATTATCTGCGAATAATCAGTGGTCATAATCATACCAAGTCCATCTATGCACTACAGACCCGCGATTATGACTTTCAACATAATATAAACATGAGGATAATGATATAAAGAATCAATCAAATGAGATAAAGGATAAATATTAAACATTTATAATATAATTTATCCGAGTTTCAAGAATATCCCCATGTTATCAATCATTTAATAATCTCATAATCTAATAACATTAATATTATAACAATATTTTAATCACTTCTTAAATTTATAAACAATTTATCTTAATTGTTTACACTTTACCATATAATGCATTTAATCATTCAAAAATGTCATACTCATAAGATATCATCACCAATTATCAAATCCTCATCAAAAAATATGCATATACTACATATAGGATTCTACAGCCATAAAATCCTATTTTCAACTTTGTTACTTCACATAACATATTTAACTCATATGTTAAGTAACTAAACTATTTTCATGAAAAATACCAAATCAGCCCCAAAAATATTTCTTTTAAGGGATTTAGCATAATATAGTCCCATAATGAAAATATATTTTTCTCGAATTTTTAAAATTCATTTACTATTTTTAAAAATCAATTTCCACTTAATTCCTTAAGAAATTAGCTACCTCAAGTTTAACTCCAAAATTCCCAAATCTTGGCAGGACCTTACACATGTTAACGTGAGCTTCAGTTTTAAATTTCATGGTCATCGGAGTTATAGAACTCGGTTATAGCGTTTTAAATCGGAAAAACCTAAATATTGAAATAGTCATAACTTGCTCATTTTAAGTCGAGAATGAGCTCATTTTTGGACAGGAGGTACTTTATACCATATACCTTCATGTCCCAAAAGGCCAGAATTTTTCTCATAATTTAAGTGGCCGAAACAGTCCCTTAAAGTTTCTGGGCAGTAGCATTTTGAAATTTACAGCTTTGGCCTCCTTTGCTAAAATCAGTCCACACAAAATCTACAACACCTTTTCCAGTAATTCCACTTGGATTAGTTAGGTAACTCATAGATCTAACTCTAGGACTTGACCATACTCAAAAATTCAAAATATAATAGGAGATATGGTCAATTGAATTTCATATTCGTTTTTCACCAAAATCGATTTTCAACTCTTTGTGATTTCTAAGAAACTTTCATGTTTTCACATACTAACCAACATAACTCATCATAAAACTTACTAATACCTCATATACCCATGATTTTCATTAGTCCTAATGCTTTTATTATGACTTTCATCATAAACCACGTAAAGCTGTTCATTTTAGTTGAAGAAATATTTGAGGTTTAAGAAATGGGTTTTTATCTTTGAAATTGATACAAAATTCGATTTCACGCTCTAGGGTAGGCTAGGAAATCTTCAAGAATCGTCAAGAAATTTATTAATGATAGAAATATCATTCAAAGCTATTACTCTCGTCCAAGACTTGGATAGTCGTCACATTAATACCAATGTGACTTACATCCCTTAACCTAGATAGCACCTCACAATGATACCTATAAACTTGCCATCTTCATTCACGATGTAAGCCTCTGAAAAGCACGGCGGTGCATTCCACACAAGAAAGTCAACAACGAAAGGATCGGGGCTCTTTACTTATGGCTTGATATAACGTGATTAACTTTAGGGTTTGGTTACTTTGAATTAAGTATAACGGGTTGGTTATGAATATAAAAGCTAACAACCTTCTGAAAAGCATGATGAGTAGTTAACCAATTGATTCCTAAAATCACATCAAAGGCAAGTATTTTCAAAAGATAAGATCGACGAATTAGCGTGAAAGTGTTTATTTGAATCAAACAAGATTTAAAAATAGTAAGCGATAACGAAGGCTCCTACTTACGAAGTTTCAACGAATAAGTCAAAGTCTAAATTCTCGGTCAAATTTAAGCGTTGAGCATAACTAGGTGAAATAAAATAATGGGTAGAACGGTATCTAATAAGGGTATAGACTTACAAGAGCTTATGATTACTTACGTGATAATCTTATTCGGGTTCCTCGTTTTTAGAAGTCATGAAAAAGCTCTCTCTTAAACTCACCAGGCTTTGTTTTATCAGGAGCGACCTTTGGTGCCACTATCCCAATTGGACTTGACTTCACTATATCTGACAAAATCGAGCTAAATGACCTTCTCTTCTTGAAAATTTCCACTTCTATTATCTTTGCCATGATTACCACAGCGGAAGTGGTTACCATTCTTAGCATGATAATTTCCCCACGATGGTTATCATTGTTACGATGGCCGTTGCCACCGATATGATTATTATCGTGTTGTTGGTGGGTTACCTTTTGTTTGAAGCTGAATCAACACTCTCATGTGCTTCATTGCTTATCTCGGCATTTTTCAAATGCCATTCTCAAACAACTTGTCACAAAACAAGGTTAATTAACATATCACATATTATCCTATACTACGTGAGCCAATTAAATACCAAATAAATTTAGGTAGGTCATCTTAGCGAAAAATTCCCGTCTCTCTCCTCTCTAGTTCTTATCTCACATCTTAGGCGGGGATCGTATCCTAAGCTACGATACCAAGCTGTGGCGCCCCCAAAATTAGGTATCGTCACCCGTCTTGGGTCGCCACTTACATGGTACATAAATTCAAATCTGACTTACTAATATAAGCGTAGGTATGCAATCGACATAAAGCGTGAGTTTGAATACAAATATTGTCTACTAGATATTATACAAACTCGAAAGGTCCTCATTACAACTATTATCACACTTATTTCACGAGAATAGTGAGGACTACTAATCTTATCCTCTGGACCATTACTTACGTTCCCCAGGCTTCGTCCCGGTATGTTCTCATTTCACGAAGAAACGGTGAAAGAAAAGGGTGAGCTCGACTAGCCCGATGAAATATTATGACTAAGATAATGCGAGAATAAATTATCATTAGCCTTGACGATGTTAAGCGATAAAATACAATAGACAACCGGGTTTAAGCTGCGGTGAGAATAAGCAATCCATTAAAAAGTCAGTAGAGAATAAAATCTACTATCTTTTAGGTTTTAAAGGTTTTTCATCAATTTTTATCATTGAGACTCGACAATAAATAAACCACCACATCTAATCATCCACATACCACGATCGAGGATTTTCATCAAATTATCGATGGTCGTGACTATCTTAGAATCACCCACAGTCATAATCATACCAAAAACTATCCATCAACGCATTGCATTCACAGGCGGCTTTGAGGACTTTTGTCACATCATTTATATCAAGTCGTGATTATCTTAGAATGATCCACAGTCATAATCATACTAAGTTCATCTATGCTGCGTAAACGAAAGATAACATAATATAACATGAGGATGATGACAATGACATAGTAATTCAATAAAACAAGTTCAAAATTATTTAATCCATGAATTATTAACGTCAATTATCGACATAATCTTTGTTTAAGTGAGTAAAATTCAAGAATGATCGGAAGAATATTTCCATGAAAAGATCTTTGGATGAAACGCATGAAATATCGAGGATATTCTACTAATTTCATGGAGTATAGAAGTCAAAGTTTTAACCAATTTGGGTATAATAAAGAATGGAATAACAAAAGAAATCACCGTGCATGCGGTGCTTGGCATAGACGGGTTATTCAACGAGAATAATAATAACGGAACGGTCGGTGAAATTCACGCAAGCGGGATGTTCAACGAGAATAATAAAGATGGAACCGGATCCGGTGTAAAACACACGATAGGATATTCAACGAAATGATAAAAAGCGGAACCGGTCGGGTGTAAAACACCACGAACGCGAGGATGTTCAGCGAGAATAATAAAAAGCGGAACCGGTCGGTGTAAAACACGAGACGGGATGTTCAATGAGAATAATAGAAGAATGTCACCAAGTATAGAGGATAAAGCCGCGTATCTGAGTTATTCAGCGAGAATAATAAGCGATGGAATAACATAAGGATTTCACCAAGTATAGGGTATCTGGCGTATCTGAGGTTATGTATAGGGTATGCCACTTTTACGAGTTATTCAACGAGAATAATAGTGAATGGAATAACGAAGTTCTCTTGAAGAAAAGAATACACCCACTTACTAGTAAAAAGGCTGAATATAGAAGTAGTGAAGTAGCGAATACTCTTCTTCTTTCTATAATTTTCTCTCTATATAAACTTCTCTATAATTTCTCTCTCTAGAGTTTGATGAATTAAATAAAAAAATAATGAAGGAATGAGCTTATTTATAGGAAAATGGAATGCATAGTAACTAATCCATGAGCGGTCCAGATTGATTTACTTTAATCGGCGGTCCATATATTAAAAGAAAAATCTTTTAAATAAAATATAATATATTCTATTTATATAAAAACATTTTACTTATCTGAAACCTTTATGCAATCTTATACTTATGCAAAAAACTATAAATTATCTGAAAATATGCATAATAAAATATAATATAATATAATATATTATTTATAGAATAACTTTAATAAAGTATTCTATTTTATATAAAAGATGTTTACATTTTATTACGTTAATAATCTGAATAAAACAAAAGCGTCGTTATCATTATAATAATTCATATTATTAATCGTGATAATGGAATCAAAGTGGTGACTTCTCACATAAGCATCGATAATCGATCTGGTGTCTTTCTTATGCAACCACACGTATTCTTCTGTACTTTTCTTCTGGGAGTAGTTCAGCGGTATCAACGGTAAAACTTCCATAGTTATTTTAATAAAATATTTTTGTCGTTTTCTCGATCAAAATGATAAATTACATTATGGGGTCCACCATGATTGGTAGTTATGCGAATATTCTCTGCTAAAAGCGAATATTCCCCAGAGCCAATCGAATATAATATAACCACTTGCATACTTTACAAAATTTATAAATACTACCCACAACTATAATATTATCTTAAATTCACACCATAATATTAAAAATTATTTAAACAAAATTTAAATCTTTATTGATAAAATCACGGGGTCTCCTGATCTCCCTCCTTATGGAATTTAGCCCTCGAAATTAGAATGCGTACACAGGTATGATAAAGAGATGAGGATACCTTGAATACCTTTATCGTTTAAAAATATTAAATTCATCTTTGCAATCCGGCGAAAGATATTCATTAACAATTCATCTTTTTGCCTTCTGAGGCCAAGATATATAAGCTATAAAACCAATAATCTTAAGACAGCGACTTAATAGTATCCGACGACCACGAATTATCCATTACCTTCGCCGAGGATATTCGTGTTTTCAATCTGATTATGATTATCTGAAAACAATCCACAATCATAATGTCATACCAAGTCCATTATGCGTAAGCGAGATGACTTTGAGCGCATCCATGAATTAATATTTCATTCTTTGAGACTCGACTTCGATAATTAATCCACATCATCCGAATCATCCACCTTTCTGAGGGCCGAGGATATTCATTAGTATCACGACCACAAATTATCCATACCTTTCTGACGAAGATAATTGTGTTTTCATTCTGATTATGATTATCTTACGAAACAATCCACAGTCATAATCATACCAAGTCCATCTATGCGTAAAGCCACGGATGACTTTGAACACATCCATGAATTAATATTTCATTCTTTGAGACTCATTCGATAATTAATCCACATCATCGAATCATCCACCTTTTCTGAGGGCGAGGATATTCATTAGTATCCGACCACAAATTATCCATGCACTACTGACGAAAGATAATTGTGTATTCATTAGTATCCGTACCACAAATTATCATGACCTTTGACGAAGATAATTGTGTATTATTCAATTACAATGATTATCTGGAATAATCATTAGTCATAATCATACCAAGTCCATCTATGCACTACAGATGATTACGACAGATGACTTTCAACGTAATATAAACATGAGGATAATGATATAAAGAATCAATCAAATGAGATAAAGGATAAATATTAAACATTTATAATATAATTTATCCGAGGATTCAAGAATATCCCCATGTTATCAATCATTTAATAATCTCATAATCTAATAACATTAATATTATAACAATATTTTAATCACTTCTTAAATTTATAAACAATTTATCTTAATTGTTTACACTTTACCATATAATGCATTTAATCATTCAAAATGTCATACTCATAAGATATCATCACCAATTATCAAATCCTCATCAAAAAATATGCATATACTACTATATAGGATTCTCTAGCCATAAAATCCTATTTTCAACTTTATTACTTCACATAACATATTTAACTCATATGTTAGTAACTAAACTATTTTCATGAAAAATACCAAATCAGCCCCAAAAATATTTCTTTTCTGGGATTTAGCATAATATAGTCCCATAATGAAAATATATTTTCTCTAAATTTTTAAAATTCATTTACTATTTTTAAAATCAATTTCCACTTAATTCCTTAAGAAATTAGCTACCTCAAGTTTAACTCCAAAAATTCCCAAATCTTGGCAGGACCTTACACATGTTAACGTGAGCTTCAGTTTAAATTTCATGGTCATCGAGTTATAGAACTCGATTATAGCGTTTTTAAATCGGAAAAACCTAAATATTGAAATAGTCATAACTTGCTCATTTTAAGTCGAAATGAGCTCATTTTTTGGACAGGAGGTACTTTATACCATATACCTTCATGTCCCAAAAGGCCAGAATTTTTCTCATAATTTAAGTGGCCGAAACAGTCCTTAAAAGTTTCTGGGCAGTAGCATTTTTGAAATTTACAGCTTTGGCCTCCTTTGCTAAAATCAGTCCACACAAAATCTACAACACCTTTTCCAGTAATTCCACTTGGATTAGTTAGGTAACTCATAGATCTAACTCTAGGACTTGACCATACTCAAAAATTCAAAATATAATAGGAGATATGGTCAATTGAATTTCATATTCGTTTTTCACCAAAATCGATTTTCAACTCTTTGTGATTTCTAAGAAACTTTCATGTTTTCACATACTAACCAACATAACTCATCATAAAACTTACTAATACCTCATATACCCATGATTTTCATTAGTCCTATGCTTTTATTATGACTTTCATCATAAACCACGTAAAGCTGTTCATTTTAGTTGAAGAAATATTTGAGGTTTAAGAAATGGGTTTTTATCTCTTGGGGTCAATACAAAATTCGATTTCACGCTCTAGGGTAGGCTAGGAAATCTTCAAGAATCGTCAAGAAATTTATTAATGATAGAAATATCATTCAAAAGCTATTACTCTCGTCCAAGACTTGGATAGTCGTCACATTAATACCAAGCTGTGACTTCATCCCTTAACCTGATAGCACCTCACAATGATACCTATAAACTTGCCATCTTCATTCACGATGTAATCCTCTGAAAAAGCTTTGGCTTGTTGCATTCCACACAAGGAAGTCAACAACGAAAGGATCGGGCTCTTTACTTATGGCTTGATATAACGTGATTAACTTTAGGGTTTGGTTACTTTGAATTAAGTATAACGGGTTGGTTATGAATATAAAAGCTAACAACCTTACGAAAAGCATGATGAGTAGTTAACCAATTGATTCCTAAAATCACATCAAAAGGCAAGTATTTTCAAAAGATAAGATCGACGAATTAGCGTGAAAGTGTTTATTTGAATCAAACAAGATTTAAAAATAGTAGCGATAACGAAGGCTCCTCTTAACGAAGTTTCAACCATAAGTCAAAGTCTAAATTCTCGGTCAAATTTAAGCGTTGAGCATAACTAGGTGAAATAAAAGAGTGGGTAGAACGGTATCTAACACGGTATAGACTTTGCAAGAGCTTATGATTACTTACTTGAGTGATAATCTTATTCGGGTTCCTCGTCACGAAAGAAAAAAAAAAGCTCTCTCTTAAACTCACAACTTTGGTTTATGCAGGGCGACCTTTGGTGCCACTATCCCAAATTGGACTTGACTTCACTATCGACAAAATCGAGCTAAATGACCTTCTCTTCTTGAAATTTCCACTTCTATTATCTTTGCCGTGATTACCACCAAAGTGGTTACCATTCTTAGCATGATAATTTCCCCACGATGGTTATCATTGTTACGATGGCCGTTGCCACCGATATGATTATTATCGTGTTGTTGGTGGTTACCTTTTTGTTTTGAAGCTGAATCAACACTCTCCTGTGCTTCATTGCTTATCTCGACTTTTTCAAATGCCATTCTCAAACAACATCCACAAAACAAGGGTTAATTAACATATCACATATTATTCTATATACTACGTGAGCCAATTAAATACCAAATAAATTTAGGTAGGTCATACTAGTGAAGGAATTCCCGTCTCTCCCCTCTAGTTCTTATCTCACATCTTAGCCGGGGATCATATCCTAAGCTACGATACCAAGCATGGCGCCCCCAAAATTTTGTATCGTCACCCCCGTCTTGGGTCGCCACTTACATGGTACATAAATTCAAATCTGACTTACTAATATAAGCGTAGTATACAATCGACATAAAGCGTGAGTTTGAATACAAATATTGTCTACTAGATATTATACAAACTCAAAAGAGTCCTCATTACAACTATTATCACACTATTTCACGAGAATAGTGAGGACTACTAATCTTATCCTCTGGACCATTACTTACGTTCCCAGGCTAAGTCCCGGCTATGTTCTCATTTTCACGAGAAGAAACGGTGAAAAGAAAGGGTGAGCTCAACTAGCCCGATAAAATATTATGACTAAGATAATGCGAAATAAATTATCATTAGCCTTGAACAGTGTTAAAGCGATAAAATACAATAGACAACCGGTTTAAGCTGCGGTGAATAATAAGCGATCCATTAAAAAATTCAGTAGAGAATAAAGTCTACTATATCTTTAGGTTTTAAAGGTTTTCATCAATTTTTATCATTTGAGACTCGACAATAATAAAAACCACCACATCTAATCATCCACATACCACGCGATCGAGGATTTTCATCAAATTATCAATGGTCATGACTATCTTAGAATCACCCACGGTCATAATCATACCAAAAACTATCCATCAACTGCATTCTGACCCTTTGAGGACTTTTGTCACATCATTTATATCAAGTCGTGATTATCTTAGAATGATCCACAGTCATAATCATACTTGAGTTCATCTATCTTGCGTAAACGAAAGATAACATAATATAACATGAGGATGATGATGACAATGACATAATAATTCAATAAAACAAGTTCAAGAATTATTTAATCCATGAATTATTAACGTCCAATTATCGACATGATCTTTGTTTAAGAGTAAAATTCAAGAATGATCGGAAGAATATTTCCATGAAAAGATCTTTGGATGAAACATGAAATATCGAGGATATTCTACTAATTTCATGGAGTATAGAAATCGAAGTTTTAACCATTTGGGTATAATAAAGAATGGAATAACAAAAGAAATCACCATGCATGCGGTGCTTGCGCATGAGCGCGAGTTATTCAACGAGAATAATAATAACGGAACGAGTCGGTGAAATTCACCGCAAGCGGGATGTTCCAACAGAATAATAAAGATGGAACCGGATCCGGTGTAAAACACGCGAGATAGGATATTCAACAAAATGATAAAAGGCGGAACCCGAGTCGGTGTAAAACACCAGAGCGGGATGTTCCAGCGAGAATAATAAAAAAGCGGAACCGGTCGGTGTGTAAAACACCTGACGGGATGTTCAGCGAGAATAATAGAAGAATGTCACCAAGTATAGGAATTAATAGCGTATCTGAGTTATTCAATGAGAATAATAAGCAATGGAATAACATAAGGATTTCACCAAGTATAGGGTATCTGGCGTATCTGAGGTTATGTATAGGGTATGCCACTTTTACGAGTTATTCAACGAGAATAATAGTGAATGGAATAACGAAGTTCTCTTGAAGAAAAGAATAACACCCACTACTGTAAAAAGAAATGAATATAGAAGTAGTGAAGTAGCGAAATACTCTTCTTCTACTACATAATTTTCTCTCTATAAACTTCTCTCTCTATAATTTCTCTCTCTAGAGTTTCAATGAATTAAGTAAGAAAATAATGAAGGAATGAGCTTATTTATATAGAAAAATGGAATGCATAGTAACTAATCCATGAGCGGTCCAGTTGATTTACTTTAATCGGCGGTCCATATTTAAAGAAAAATCTTTTAAATAAAATATAATATATATTCTATTTATATAAAAACATTTTACTATGCAAACACTTTATGCAATACTATGCAAAACTTATGCAAAAAACATATGACTTATACGAAAATACTATGCGAAATGCGTAATAAAATATAATATATTATTTATAGAATAACTTTAATAAAGTATTCTATTTTATATAAAAAGATGTTTACATTTTATTACGTTAATAATCTGAATAAAACAAAAACGTCGTTATCATTATAATAATTCATATTATTAATCGTGATAATGGAATCAAACCGGTGACTTCTCACATAGTCATCGATAATCGATCTGGTGTGCTTCTTATGCGACCCACACGTATTCTTGTACTTTTACTACTAGTAGTTCAACGATATCAGCAGTAAAACTTCCGTAGTTATTTTAATAAAATATTTTTTATCGTTTTCTCGATCAAATGATAATTACATTATTAGGGGTCCACCAATGATTGGTAGTTATGCGAATATTCTCTGCTAAGCCAAATATTCCCAGACCAATCGAATATAATATAACCACTTGCATACTTTACAAAATTTATAAATACTACCCATGACTATAATATTATCTTAAATTCACACCATAATATAAAAAATTTATTTTGACAAAATTTAAATCTTTATTGATAAAATCTGGGGTCTCTAAATAAAATATTGAGCGAAGAACTCTTTGTGAAAATTATTGAGTAGTGCCATCTTACGTGCGAATCAATAATTCAACAATCTTTATCATAATACTGCAGTGTCTTCTTGTATGCGACCACGTGTATTCTTGTATTTTAACCACCGGGTATTCCAATGATCTTACTTGTAATAACTTCTGCCGTTATTTTTAACCAACTTATATTTGTCGTTTTCTTCCAATCGCTTTTAGTTATGGGGCCCACACATGGTCTGCGCCGTCGTATTACGAATATTCCCCAAAGCGATCTGAATATTCCACGACCAAACGAATATTCCCAAGACAGATCTGAATATATTTTATAACCACTTGCTTATTTTGAAATATTTATGCATTTTACCCATAACTAACCACATTAATCAAATCAACCCTTACTATTTCAAAATAATAAATAAAGGAAATTCCTTTTATTTAAAAAATTTGAGGGTCTTCTGACCTCCCTCCTTACGAAATTTCGTCCTCGAAATTGGCGTGCGTACTGGTGTTTGAAAAGATGAGGATACCTCGCTTTCATTTCGTTTTCAATTCCCAGGTCATTTCCTCTATAGCATGATTCCTCCACAAAACTTTAACTTGTGGTATGACCTTTCTTGGCGTGGGACATGCTCCTTCCTATCCAAAATCTTGATAGGTACCTCCTCATCGTTAAGTCTTGGCTATCTCGTCCGGTTCTAACTTCAATAACGTGGTTCGGGTCTTTCACATATTCTGAAGTACGGATATGTGAAACACATTATGAACACGAGACATACTTGGAGAATGTATGAAGTCTATAGGCTACATTTCCTACTCGGTCGAGAATTTGAAATGGACCAATAAATCGTGGATTTGAGCTTTCCTCTTCCCAAATCTTGTAACTCCTTCCATGGAGCAACTTCGTAATAATACATGATCCCTACATTAAATTCCACGTCCTTTCGATGAAGATCCGCATAACTCTTTTGTCGATCTTGTGCCATTTTGTATCGTTGTCGAATCATTTGGATCTTTTCGGTGAGTCATACGTCTTAACTTTCGGGTCCCAACAATGTTGCTTCACCCACCTCATCCCAACATATTGGAGAACGACATTTTAAATCCATATAATGCTTGAATGGAACCATGCCTATATTTGTTTAATAACTATTGTTGTATGAGAATTCCACCAATGGTAAGTACTTATCCCAACTTCTTTTGAAATCTAGGACCACGAGTTTTAATATATCTTGAGAGTTTGAATAGTCCTCTCGATTGTCCGTCCGTTTTGGGATGGTATCTTAGAACTAAATCGCAAATCCGTGCCCATAGCTTTCTAACCCAAAATCATGAAGTGAATCTTGGGTCACGATCTAAAACTATGGATCTTGGCATGCCATGCAATCTCACAATCGCATTTACGTGCATCTATACGAAAGGCGTTCAGGGAATAAGTCTCAGACGGTAAAAATGAAAGCGGAACTTGGTTAATCTATCAACAATAACCCAAATAGCATTGATGCCTTGAGAAACCGTAGGAAGACCCAGTATTGAAATCCATGGTAATGTGTTCCCACTTCCATTCCGGAATCTCAAGTGGTTGCAACGGACCCTTAGGTACTAGATGCTCCGCCTTTACACGTTGACACGTTAAACACATCGAGATAAACTTTGCAATCTCTCTCTTCATATTGTTCCACCAAAATGTATGTCGAAGATCACGATACATTTTAGTACTTCCAGGATGGATTGCAAATGGCGTATTGTGTGCCTCCATCATAATCTTGTACTTCAAATCAGAGTCGTTAGGAACACAAAGTCTCGAGTGGACTCGAAGTATTCCTTCTTCATCAATTCTCGCTTCTGGAATAACTCCTTCTTGTACTTTCTTCTTCATACGCATCAGCTCCGGGTCGGTGGCTTGAGCAACCTTAACTTTTTCTATTAAAGTTGGCTCTGTCGTATACTTGACATCATCGCTTTTCGTTCCGCGTATGATCTTCTACTCAACGCGTCGGCTACCACATTCGCTTTTCGAAGATGGTATGGTTAGAATATGTGCGAAATGAGTCGCCTCTTGAGCTCTTGGAAAATCTTCTCGCATTCCTCGCTCCATACGAATTTTGTATCTTTTAAAGTCGGCTAAGTTAATGGAATAGCGATTCAAGAAAATCCTTCCACGAATCTCCGATAATAACCAACTAAGCTTCTGAAAGCTACGTATTTCGATTCTTGACTTAGGTTGCTCTCAATTGTGACTCATATCCCAATCTTGGATAGCATGTCACAATGACACCTATCGATTTACTATCATACGAATATGGCGTCCCTATAGAGAGTTAAAGCAGGTGAATTCCACAAAGGAAGTCACAAGATAAAGGCTCAGGTACCAAATTCTATAGTTGAATTTTTAACTCCTGAAGTTCAATAGGAGCCATTCTATATGAGATTTTAGAAATGAGTTTTGTCTGCGGGTTCAAAGTCGATACAAAATTTAATATCGAGCTTTGGGAGTAAGCCAGAAATTCTTGAAAATACGTCGGGAAAATCAATAACAACAGAATATTATTCAAATCGGCGTGTCTTTATTCAAATCCATAACATGGACTAAGAAAACTTGACATCCGTAATAAGCGAATGACTTCATGGCTTGATATGAAAATGTTTGATTATAATGGTTTGATTGCTTGAATTGAATAACGAGTTGCTTAGGAATATGAAAACTAACAACCTTACAAAAGCAATCAATTTGGCGTGATGAGTAGTTAACCTTAAAATCACATCAAAAGCAAATATCTCTATAGAAATAAGGTTAACGGTAATGTGATAGTGCTGACTTTGAATCAAACAAGATTTCTAAACAACGGATGTAATGAAAGTTTCTCTAACGGATTCTCCATAAATAGGTCAAAGTCTAATTTCTCCGTAGTCGAGTTCAAGCGTTGGCGCAAGCGAAGAGAGATAAAAGAATGGGTAGAACCAGGTTATCTAGTAAGATATAAACTTCGCGAAATTTATAATTAACTAACCCGTGCTAACCGTTCGGGTTCCTCGCATTTTTAATGGAAATTCCACGACAAACGCTCTTCGAAGAACCGTTGACTTTGACTTTTACTCGGGACGATCTTTTTGAGTCACCAATCCCCATTGAACTAGGTTTATATGCATAATCTGATCTCGGCGATATGTCCTTCTTTTCCACAATTATAGCATACCTTAAAGCTGTTGTGGGCGGTTTGGTGATATGTCCCTCTTTCCGCATTTGTAACATACGACCAGATGGTTTTTCTCCTCCTCGAACCAGCTTCTTCTTGGCGTTGACGTCTTCACATGGTCGTTGTTGAATCTCCTCTTTTAAAATCTCCTCCCAGACTTCGCTTCTTCTATTTTCATGGCCACGATTACCACCGAATGGTAGCAGCTTTTGTCCGTATTCTTCTTTCTCCGTTTGTTATCGTTATTTTGTTGACTCTTATCTTGGTATGATCCACGGTTATGGTCCCTCGGTTGAGCGTGCTTCGTTATCTCGCTTTCTAACAATTGAGCCACATTGACAACATCCGAATAGAGAAAATTTATGAGAAATGAGATCTTGGCGTATGTCGGGTTTCAAACCTCTCGAAACATCCGCGTCATCGTTCCTCATTCTCCACCAAATGAGGTCTGAAACACAATAACTCCATGAACTTCGCCTCGTCTTTGGGACCGTCGTATTATTCGCTCCCAATCTAATAAACTCCACTTCCTTCATATAGCCGAATACTTTCGAGGAAGTACTTGTCATTGAAGCTGCATTCTGAAAACGTCTCCCATGACATCTTTGAGTGCAATGAATGGATCGCTTCACGCATTCCCACTAGTAATGTCTGCCTGCCATTTTAACATAAAAGTAGCGAATGGAACTTTACATTCCTTCGTAAATCCCAAGACATCGAATATCTTGGTAATTTGCTTGACCCGTGTTTCCGCCGTGATCGGATCGGCTTTCCCGAAATGCAGTGGTCCCACTCTTTGAAGCGCTTGGTTTGTGACCACCCGTGTAATTATTATCATCTCCTCCTCACATATTTTGAACACGAGTCTCCTCGTCGATTTTGCATGAATACGCAAAAACTTTTAAACATCCCTCGTTCATCATACGCTTTCGATGGTATTGTTCACGGAGAACATTGCCCGACTGTTGCACGTTCTCTCTCGTTGGTAAATCTGAGACATCTCCACGGTCTCATTTACTCCCTTTATTAATATTCTCGATCGACATTCTCAAATCTTTGTCGTAAAACAAGGGTTAATTAAGGAAATCAATATATCACATAATATCCCTATATCTTGACCAACTAACAAATAAATAAGCTTAGGTAGGACACCTTTAGCGAAGGATTTACTCGTCTCTCCCTCCTAGTTCTATTCCCGATCTCCGCGGAGATCATATCCTAAGCTCGATACCAGCAAGCGTGGCGACCCCAAAATAGGTCCATTCCATCCAACCCATTCTGAGTCGCCAATACATGAGTGCGAAACAACTACAACTTTATTATCACAACAATAAAAGCGTGAGTTAAATACAAATATTATCTTTTAGACAATATTTATACTCAAATAAATCCTCATTACATTTATTGATACATTATTTTACAATAATGGTGAGGACTACTAAACAACTCTCTCTGTAACCTTCATTCCATACCCCAGACTAGTACTTCATTACATTCTAGCCTCTCACGAGAAGAAAATGGAACAACAAGGAAAAGGTGAGCTCAACTAGCCCGATAAAGAATGTTATGACTAAGATAATATACAACAATTTATCGTTAGTCTCCAACGAGGAAAAATCGATAGAATACAATAGACGACAAGTTTCGGATCAATATTCGCAAATGAAAATAATAATTCATAGAAGAGTTACGTAGAGAATGAAATCTACTATAATCTATGAATTTAACGATCCATCATCAATATTTTATCCACAAACATCAATCAATTTTCATCTCAAATCAAATATTCATCTTTGCTACTGAGGCCAAAGATATTCATCAATCGGTCGTATTCATCTCAACACACTGTTCATCTTTGCACTAAAGGCCAAAGATATTCATCGATCGGTCGTATTCATTTAAACACTGCTCATCTTTTGCACTACTGGCCAAAGATATTCATCAATCGGTCATATTCATCTCAACACTGTTCATCTTTTTACTAAAGGCCAAAGATATTCATCGATCGGTCGTGTTCATTTAAACACACGCTCATCTTTTACCTTCTGAGGCCAAAAGATATTCTTGAAAATCATTCATCTTTTTACTACGAGGCCAAAGATATTCAATAATATCATCATTTAAGGCGAGGATGATGAAAATATTTTAAAAGAACGAATCCGATTGAAACAAAATGACAAGGATTAAGGATTAAGGATTACGTACTTGGTTTTATCCATCGTCAAAAATACCTCAAAAATAATCATAGTGGTGTAAAATTCAAGAATGATCAAAACATGGATCTGATCAAAGCTAGTATCCGGAATAGATGTTTTGGACGAAAAGAAGAAATTTTATTTTTCGATGAATAGTCTATCGTGTATCGTGAATAGTCTTAGTATCGTGAATAAGAACTCAAACACCAAAAGATAGAAATTCCACAAAAAACATTTTCACGCTTCATGAATAGTACTAAATGAATAGTAACTTCGTGAATAGTAACTCATGAATAGTAACTTCGTGAATAGTAACTCATGAATAGTAACCCAAGCATGAAAAAGTTCCAAATTTGATAAAAACTTGGATCGACATTTCAAAGTAATGATATTGAAGAAATAATATCATTACGAAAAAAAATAATATCCACTTACCTCGAAAGAATCGATTACTTGAGGAAGAAAGGTCGGAAGTGATCTTTGAATGAAACTTATCTTGAATAAAGAACTCTCAAAGTATCTAAATACTCACAAAATACGCTCGATAATATAGAGAGAAAGAGAAAACTTTGTTTACGGTGTGATTTTCAATTCTAACTTAGCCTCTATTTATAGGAAAATGTTAGCCGTACCAAGGCGGACTTGACTGCTACACGATGGCTTTACACTGCTTTACTATTGCCACCCACCACATTTGAAATAAAATTCAGCACATTCTTTTCACCAACCACAAGTGGGGCCCACTCAATTCTAGAATTTTCCACCAAATCAATTATAAACCTAATTTAGAATCAGACACCTCTTAAAATTCACAACAAATCATTCGTGCATTTTTAACGGTTCAAAATTTGTGGACATATACTCAACTTATATATGTATAACATACCCAAAAATTACCACAATCCAACGGTCGGATTAAAAATTATAACCCATGAATATATCTCAAAACCCACGATTTGATTTTTTAATACCTCGAATCAGATAAAATCTTGATAAAACACCTCAACATTAATTCCTTCATTAATAACCACATAAATAAATCCATCATTTATATTCATATAAAATAAATATTTTCTTATCATATGAATCAATAATTAATTATTCACAAATAATATTACGAATCACATTTATAATGACCAGTACATTTCCCGAGAAGAGGGGGCTTTCGATAAGGATCTCTCTTACTTGGCGCCTGATTAGGTGACCAAACCTCTCCTTAGATGAACTTTCTAGACATTGCCAATAATGTTATCTAATAATATTATTCAAATAATATGAATTATTGATGCGATAATGGAAAATCTTTGTGCGATGACAATTATTGAACAACAATAATATAAAATATCAACGCAGACAATTATTGAATCAATAAAATAAAATATTGAGCGATAACTCTTGTGAAAATTATTGAGTAGTGCCATCTTACGTGCGAATCAATAATTCAACAATCTCTTTGTGCAATCTGGTAATACTCTTCTTGTGCGACCACGCCGTATTCTTGTATTTTAACCACCGGGTATTCAGCGGTCTTAACGGTATAACTACTGGCAGTTATTTTTAACCCAACTTATATTTGTCGTTTTCTTCATCCAATCGCTTTCCGTTATGGGGCCCACACATGGTTTTGCGGCAGTCGTGCGAATATTCCCAAAGCGATCTGAATATTCCACGACCAAGCGAATATTCCCACAAAATGAATATTTTATAACCACTTGCTTATTTTGAAATATTTGCGTATTTTACCCATAACTAACCACATTAATCAAATCAACCCTTACTATTTCAAAATAATAAATAAAGGAAATTCCTTTTTATTTAAAAAAATTTTGGGGTCTTCTGAGGGGTGATTCGGTATAGTCATGACCATTGATAGTTTGATGAAAATCCTTGGCCAAGTATACGGGATGATTAGATATTATGGTTTATTCATTAAAAGTCCTCCTGAGTCTTAGTAATAAAAATTGATGAAAACCTTTTAAAACCTAAAAGATAGTAGACTCTTTTAATCAAATCAACTATAATATTATCTTAAATTCACACCATAATATAAAAAATTTATTTCGACAAAATTTAAATCTTTATTGATAAAATCTGGGTCTCTCCTGATCTCCCTCCTTATGGAATTTAGCCCTCGAAATTAGAATGCGATACACAGTATGATAAAGAGATGAGGATACCTTGAATACCTTTATCGTTTAAAATATTAAATTCATCTTTGCAATCCGGCGAAAGATATTCATTAACAATTCATCTTTGCTTTCTGAGCCTGAAGATATATAAGCTATAAAACCAATAATCTTTAGGCCTTGACTTAATAGTATCACGACCACGAATTATCCATGCACCAATCGCGCGAGGATATTCGTGTTTTCAATCTGATTATGATTATCTTAGAACAATCCTGGTCATAATCATACCAAGTCCATTTATACACGTAAACGAAGATGACTTTGAGCGCATCCATGAATTAATATTTCATTCTTTGAGACTCGGCTCAATAATTAATCCACATCATCGAATCATCCACACTTCTGAGGGCGAGGATATTCATTAGTATCCGACCACAAATTATCCATGCACTACGGCGAAGATAATTGTGTTTTCAATTACTGATTATGATTATCTTATCTTGAACAATCCACGGTCATAATCATACCAAGTCCATCTATGCTTCACGTAAGCCACGGATGACTTTGAACACATCCATGAATTAATATTTCATTCTTTGAGACTCGACGAAGATAATAATTAATCCACATCATCGAATCATCCTGCACTACTACGAAGCCAGGATATTCATTAGTATCCGCGACCACAAATTATCCATACACTTACGGCGAAGATAATTGTGTATTCATTAATATCACGACCACAAATTATCCATGCACTACTGACCAAAGATAATTGTGTATTCATTTACTGGTTATGATTATCTTAGAATAATCCGTGGTCATAATCATACCAAGTCCATCTATGCCTTCTGAGACGCAGATGACTTTCAACGTAATATAAACATGAGGATAATGATATAAAGAATCGATCGAATGAGATAAAGGATAAATATTAAACATTTATAATATAATTTATCCGAGTTTCAAGAATATCCCCATGTTATCAATCATTTAATAATCTCATAATCTAATAACATTAATATTATAACAATATTTTAATCACTTCTTAAATTTATAAACAATTTATCTTAATTGTTTACACTTTACCATATAATGCATTTAATCATTCAAAATGTCATACTCATAAGATATCATCACCAATTATCAAATCCTCATCAAAAAATATGCATATACTACATATAGGATTCTCTGTAGCCATAAAATCTATTTTCGAACTTTGTTACTTCACATAACATATTTAACTCATATGTTAAGTAACTAAACTATTTTCATGAAAATACCAAATCAGTCCCAAAAATATTTCTTTTACGGGATTTAGCATAATATAGTCCCATAATGAAAATATATTTTTCTCGAATTTTAAAATTCATTTACTATTTTTAAAAATCAATTTCCAATTAATTCCTTAAGAAATTAGCTACCTCAAGTTTAACTCCAAAATTCCCAAATCTTGGCAGGACCTTACACATGTTAACGTGAGCTTCCAGTTTAAATTTCATGGTCATCGGTTATAGAACTTTCGGTTATAGCGTTTTAAATCGGAAAAACCTAAATATTGAAATAGTCATAACTTGCTCATTTTAAGTCGAATGAGCTCATTTTTGGACAGGAGGTACTTTATACCATATACCTTCATGTCCCAAAAGGCCAGAATTTTCTCATAATTTAAGTGGCCAAAACAGTCCCTTAAAATTTCTGGGCGATAGCATTTTGGAAATTTACAGCTTTGGCCTCCTTTGCTAAAATCAGTCCACACAAAAATCTACAACACCTTTTCCAGTAATTCCACTTGGATTAGTTAGGTAACTCATAGATCTAACTCTAGGACTTGACCACATTCAAAATTCAAAATATAATAGGAGATATGGTCAATTGAATTTCATGTTCGTTTTTTCACCAAAATCGATTTTCAACTCTTTGTGATTTCTAAGAAACTTTCATGTTTTTCACATACTAACCAACATAACTCATCATAAAACTTACTAATACCTCATATACCCATGATTTTCATTAGTCCTATGCTTTTATTATGACTTTCATCATAAACCACGTAAAGCTGATCATTTTAGTTGAAGAAATATTTGAGGTTTAAGAAATGGGTTTTTATCTTTGGGGTCGATACAAAATTCGATTTCACGCTCTAGGGTAGGCTAGAAATCTTCAAGAATCGTCAAGAAATTTATTAATGATAGAAATATCATTCAAAAGCTGCTACTCTTATCGAAGACTTGGATAGTCGTCACATTAATACCAAGCTGTGACTTACATCCTTAACTGAGATAGCACCTCACAATGATACCTATAAACTTGCCATCTTCATTCACGATGTAAGCTTCTGAAAAAGTCGGCGGTGCATTCCACACAAGAAATCAACAACGAAAGGATCGGGCTCTTTACTTATGGCTTGATATAACGGATTAACTTTAGGGTTTGGTTACTTTGAATTAAGTATAACGGGTTGGTTATGAATATAAAAGCTAACAACCTTACGAAAAGAATGATGAGTAGTTAACCAATTGATTCCTAAAATCACATCAAAGGCAAGTATTTTCAAAAAGATAAGATCGACGAATTAGCGTGAAAGTGTTTATTTGAATCAACAAGATTTAAAAATAGTGGCGATAGCGAAGGTTCCTACTAGCGAAGTTTGACGATAAGTCAAAGTCTAACTTCTTGAATCAAATTTAAGCGTTGAACATAACTAGGTGAAATAAAAGAGTGGGTAGAACTTGTATCTAATAAAGTATAGACTTAGCAAGAATTTATAATTAACTAACAGTAATAACCTTATTCGGGTTTCTCTAAATCAAGTCGAAAAAAACGCTTAAATTAAACTTTGACTTTGGTTTGTAGTTGTCCGTTCCACCTTTGGTTCCACTTCCCATGATTTGAATCATTACTTGACAATTTGGTTGTGGCCGCGACAAAATCGATGCTAAATGACCTTCTCTTCTTGAAATTTCCACTTCTATTATCTTTGCCATGATAAATTAGGTATCGTCACCCGTCTTGGGTGCGCCACTTACATGGTACATAAATTCAAATCTGACTTACTAATATAAGCGTAGGTATGCAATCTGACATAAAGCGTGAGTTTGAATACAAATATTATCTACTAGATATTATACAAACTTCGAAAAGGAGTCCTCATTACAACTATTATCACCTTATTTCACGAATAGTGAGGACTACTAATCTTATCCTCTGGACCATTACTTAGTTCCCAGGCTAAATCCCGGTATGTTCTCATTTCACGAAGAAACGGTGAAAAAAAAGGTGAGCTCGACTAGCCCGATGAAATATTATGACTAAGATAATGCGAGAATAAATTATCATTAGCCTTGACGATGTTAAAGCGATAAAATCTGATAGACAACCGGTTTAAGCTGCGTGGAATAAGCGATCCATTAAAAAAGTCAGTAGAGAATAAAATCTACTATCTTTTAGGTTTTAAAGGTTTTCATCAATTTTTATCATTGAGACTCGACAATAAATAAACCACCACATCTAATCATCCACATACCACGGTCGAGGATTTTCATCAAATTATCGATGGTCGTGATATCTTCTAGAATCACCCACAGTCATAATCATACCAAAAACTATCCATCATTTGCATTCACAGGCCCTTTGGGACTTTTGTCACATCATTTATATCAAGTCGTGATTATCTTAGAATGATCCACAGTCATAATCATACTAAGTTCATCTATGCTTGGCGTAAGCGAAGATAACAACATAATATAACATGAGGATGATGACAATGACATAATAATTCAATAAAACAAGTTCAAAATTATTTAATCCATGAATTATTAACGTCAAATTATCGACATGATCTTTGTTTACGTAGAGTAAAATTCAAGAATGATCGGAAGAATATTTCCATGAAAGATCTTTGGATGAAGCATGAAATATCGAGGATATTCTACTAATTTCATGGAGTATAGAAGTCAAAGTTTTAACTTATTTGGGTATAATAAAGAATGGAATAACAAAAGAAATCACCGTGCAAATGCGGTACTTGCCATAGGCGAGTTATTCAGCGAGAATAATAATAACGGAACGGTCGGTGAAATTCACGCAAGCGGGGATGTTCAACGAGAATAATAAAGATGGAACCGGATCCGGTGTAAAACACACGAGATAGGATATTCAGCGAGAATGATAAAAAGCGGAACCGGTCGGTTAAAAACCTTGAGCGGGATGTTCAGCGAGAATAATAAAAAAGCGGAACCGAATTAGGTGTAAAAAACACCTGAGCGAGGATGTTCAATGAGAATAATAGAAGAATGTCACCAAGTATAGGGTAAGCCGCGTATCTGAGTTATTCAATGAGAATAATAAGCGATGGAATAACATAAGTTTCACAGTATAGGGTATCTGGCGTATCTGAGGTTATGTATAGGGTATGCCACTTTTACGAGTTATTCAACGAATAATAATGAATGGAATAACGAAGTTCTCTTCGAAGAAGAAAGAATAACACCACTACTAGTAAAAAATATCCCTGAATATAGAAGTAGTGAAGTAGTGAAGTAGCGAATACTCTTCTTCTTTACATAATTTTCTCTCTATAAACTTCTCTCTATAATTTCTCTCTCAGAGTTTGATGAATTAAATAAGAAAATAATGAAGGAATGAGCTTATTTATAGGAAAATGGAATGCGTAGTAACTAATCCATGAGCGGTCCAGTTGATTTACTTTAATCGGCGGTCCATATTTAAAGAAAAATCTTTTAAATAAAATATAATATATTCTATTTATATAAAAACATTTTACTATGCAAACATTTATGCAATCTTATGCAAAACTTATCTGAAAACAACATGCAACATTATCGTAATAAAATATAATATATATATATTTATTTATAGAATAACTTTAATAAAGTATTACATTTTATATAAAAAGATGTTTACATTTTATTACGTTAATAATCTGAATAAAACAAAAGCGTCGTTATCATTATAATAATTCATATTATTAATCGACGATAATGGAATCAATGGTGACTTCTCATAAGCATCGATAATCGATCTGGTGTCTTCTTATGCGACCACCGCGTTATTCTTTGTACTTTTACTCTGGAGTAGTTCAGCGATAACCAGCGGTAAAACTTCCGTAGTTATTTGATAAAATATTTTTGTCGTTTTCTCGATCAAATGATAATTACATTATGGGGTCCACCAATGATTGGTAGTTATGCGAATATTCCTGCTTAAGCAAGAATATTCCCAGAGCCGATCGAATATAATATAACCACTTGCATACTTTTGCAAAATTTATAAATACTACCCATGACTATAATATTATCTCAAATTCACACCATAATATTAAAAAATTATTTTGACAAAATTTAAATCTTTATTGATAAAATCTGGGGTCTCACAATCTCCCTCTCTTATGGAATTTAAGCCCTCGAAATTAGAGTGCGATACTGATATGATAAAGAGAGGTGAGGATACCTTGAATACCTTTATCGTTTAAAAATATTAAATTCATCTTTGTGATCCATGCGAAGATATTCATTAACAATTCATCTTTTACAGATATTTATTAACAATTCTTTGCTGAAAGATATATAAGCTGTAAAACCAATAATCTTTGAGACTTCGACTTAATAGTATCCTGACCACGAATTATCCATACCTTCTTGGCGAGGATATTACGTGTTTTCAATCTGATCGTGATTATCTTAGAATAATCCTTAGTCGTAATCATACCAAGTCCATCTATCGATACTTTCTGACGAAGATGACTTTTACCACATCCATGAATTAATATTTCATTCTTTGAGACTCATTTCGATAATTAATCCATATCATCGAATCATCCACTGCTTCTGGGCGAGAGGATATTCATTAGTATCACGACCACGAAATTATCCATTACTTTACGGCGAAGATAATCGTGTATTCATTAGTATCCGCGACCACAAATTATCCATACACTTCTGACGAAGATAATTGTGTATTCATTAGTATCACGACCACAAATTATCCATACACTTCGGCGAAGATAATTGTGTATTCATTAGTATCCGACCACAAATTATCCATACCTTTTCTGACGAAGATAATTGTGTATTCATTATATCCGACCACAAATTATCCGTATTGCTTCGGAATAATTAATGTGTATTCATTAGTATCCGACCACAAATTATCCATACTTTTCGGCGAAGATAATACGGACGAAGATAATTGTGTATTCATTAGTATCATTAGACCACCACAATTATCCATACACTTTCGGCGAAGATAATTGTGTATTCATTAGTATCCGACCACAAATTATCCATACCTTTTACGGCGAAGATAATTGTGTATTCATTAGTATCCGCGACCACAAATTATCCATACCTTCTGACGAAAGATAATTGTGTATTCATTAATATCGCGACCACAATTTATCCATACACTTCGGCGAAAGATAATTGTGTATTCATTAATATCTTATCGGTTATGATTATCAAGAATTCATCCACAGTCATAATCATACCAAATCCATCATCATAATCATACCAAGTCCATCTATCTGCCTACCTGAGGAGCGAGATGACTTTCAACGTAATATAAACATGAGGATAATGATATAAAGAATCGATCGAATGAGATAAAGGATAAATATTAAACATTTATAATATAATTTATCCGAGTTCAAATAATATCCCCATGTTATCAATCATTAATAATCTCATAATCTAATATCATTAATATTATAACAATATTTTAATCACTTCTTAAATTTATAAACAATTTATCTTAATTGTTTACGCTTTACCATATAATGCATTTAATCATTCAAAATGCCATACTCATAAAATATCATCACCAATTATCAAATCCTCATCAAAAAATATGCATATATACTACATATAGGGATTCTGCAGCCATAAAATCCTATTTTTCAACTTTGTTACTTCACATAACATATTTAACTCATATGTTAAACTAACTAAACTATTTTCATGAAAATACCAAATCAGTCCCAAAAATATTTCTTTTACTGGGATTTAGCATAATATAGTCCCATAATGAAAATATATTTTTCTCGAATTTTTAAAATTCATTTACTATTTTTCAAAAATCAATTTCTAATTAATTCCTTAAGAAATTAGCTACCTCAAGTTTAACTCCAAAAATTCCCAAATCTTGGCGGGACCTTACACATGTTAACGTGAGCTTCTAGTTTAAATTTCATGGTCATCGGAGTTATAGAACTTTCAGGTTATAAGCGTTTTAAATCGGAAAAACCTAAATATTGAAATAGTCATAACTTGCTCATTTTAAGTCGAGAATGAGCTCATTTTTGGACAGGAGGTACTTTATACCATATACTTTCATGTCCCAAAAGGCCAGAATTTTCTCATAATTTAAGTGGCCAAAACAGCCCCTTAAAATTTCTGCGGCAGTAGCATTTTGAAATTTTGAGCTTTGGCCTCCTTTGCTAAAATCAGTCCACACAAAAATCTACAACACCTTTTCCAGTAATTCCACTTGGATTAGTTAGGTAACTCATAGATCTAACTCTAGGACTTGACCACATTCAAAAATTCAAAATATAATAGGAGATATGGTCGATTGAATTTCATATTCGTTTTTCACCAAAATCGATTTTCAACTCTTTGTGATTTCTAAGAAACTTTCATGTTTTCACATACTAACCAACATAACTCATCATAAAACTTACTAATACTTCATATACCCATGATTTTCATTAGTCCAATGCTTTTATTATGACTTTCATCATAAACCACGTAAAGCTGATCATTTAGTTGAAGAAATATTTGAGGTTTAAGAAATGGGTTTTTATCTTTGGGGTTCGATACAAAATTCGATTTCACGCTCTAGGGTAGGCTAGAAATCTTCAAGAATCGTCGAAATTTATTAATGATAGAAATATCATTCAAAGCTGTTTACTCTCGTCGAAGACTTGGATAGTCGTCACATTGATACCAATTGTGACTTACATCCCTTAACTGAGATAGCACCTCACAATGATACTATAAACTTGCCATCTTCATTCACGATGTCGCCTCTGAAAAAAGTCGGCTTGGTGCATTCCACACAAGAAAGTCAACAACGAAAGGATCGGGGCTCTTTACTTATGGCTTGATATAACGATGATTAACTTTAGGGTTTGGTTACTTTGAATTAAGTATAACGGGTTGGTTAGGAATATGAAAGCTAACAACCTTACAAAAAGAATAATGAGTAGTTAATCGATCGTTTTCAAAAATTACCTCAAAAGCAAGTATTTTCAAAGAGATAAGATCGACGAATTAGCGTGAAAGTGTTTATTTGAAACAACAAGATTAATAAGCGATGGAGATAGCGAAGGTTCCTCTTAGCGAAGTTTGACCATAAATCAAAGTCTTAACTTCTTGAATCAAATTTAAGCGTTGAACACAACTAGGTGAAATAAAAGAATGGGTAGAACTTGTATTGAATAAAGTATAGACTTAGCGAAATTTATAATTAACTTACAAGTAATAACCCGTTCGGGTTTCTAAAAAAGCTCTCGCTTAAAATTATCGAGTTTGACTTTACTATAAATTACATTCCACCCTTAAGTGCTTCTTCACATTCACGATCCATGATTTGAATCATTATTCTCGATCCATGCTCGAATTGGGTTGGCCGCTATATGCGAGGTAATTAGAATTCGATGTTAAAATTCTCTCAATTCTTGTCAGCAAAGTCCATTTCATCTATTTTGGCTTTATTGGATGGACGTCTTTTCTACTACTAATCAGCGCGTTGTGCGACTTTTACCCATTACATCGTCTATTCTCCTTAATTCGATTGTTTCTTCTTTTATTTGATCTTTGATTTTTAAATTCTCGATTCGACTTTAATATCTTACACCACCCCGAAAGCGTGATTTTGTTCGAGCATCACATATCGGGTAACCCGATTTTGAATTGTTGTATCCCTTTGTTCCACGACCGTTTTTCTTGGTTCTTGACTGTTCTTACAGCTCACGAACACGATTTTGTAATTCTAAGTTTTGATCGTAAATTTCTTACACGATTCTCCTCGGGTTCCTCTTCTTCCTCTTCTTCTCTCTTCTTCCTTTTCGTTGCTACCTGCTTGGGTGCGACAATTAGTTCTTCATTTTCGTGGATATCTAATTTGTTCCTCGTCAAATGCGACCTTTGCATTAACTTTGATTAGTGATTAAAGGTGTCCTGGCATTCACATTCACTCCATTGTGAATATTTTTTATTTGCCGTTTCAAACAACTTGCCACAACAAGGGTTAATTAATATATCACATATTATCCTATACTCGTGCCAGAGCCAATTAAATACCAAATAAACTTAGGTAGGTCATCTACTAGCGAAGAATTTCCGTCTCTCCCCTCTAGTTCTTATCTCACATCTTAGCGGGGATCGTATCCTAGCTACGATACTGTTGTGGCGCCCCCAAAAATTAGGTATCGTCACCCGTCTTGGGTGCGCCACTTACATGGTACATAAATTCAAATCTGACTTACTAATATAAGCGTAGTATGTGCAATCGACATAAAGCGTGAGTTTGAATACTGAATATTGTCTACTAGATATTATCTGAACTCGAAAGGAGTCCTCATTACAACTATTATCACCTTTATTTCACGAGAATAGTGAGGACTACTAATCTTATCCTGCGGACCATTACTTACGTTCCCAGGCTAAGTCCCGGTATGTTCTCATTTCACGAAGAAACGGTGAAAGAAAGGTGAGCTCGACTAGCCCGATGAAATATTATGACTAAGATAATGCGAATAAATTATCATTAGCCTTGACGATGTTAAGCGATAAAATCTGATAGACAACCGGTTTAAGCTGCGGTGGAATAAGCGATCCATTAAAAGAGTCAGTAGAGAAATAAAATCTACTATCTTTTAGGTTTAAAAGGTTTTCATCAATTTTTATCGGCGAGACTCGACAATAAATAAACCACCACATCTAATCATCCACATACCCCACGGTCGAGGATTTTCATCAAATTATCGATAGTCGTGACTATCTTAGAATCACCCACAGTGTCATAATCGTACCAAAAACTATCCATCATTTGCATTCTGAGGACCCTTTGAGGACTTTTGTCACATCATTTATATCAGTCGTGATTATCTTAGATGATCCACAGTCATAATCATACTAAGTTCATCTATGCTGCGTAAGCGAAGATAACATAATATAACATGAGGATGATGACATGACATAATAATTCATAAAACAAGTTCAAATTATTTAATCCATGAATTATTAACGTCAAATTATCGACATAATCTTGTTTACGTAGAGTAAAATTCAAGAATGATCGGAAGAATATTTCCGTGAAAAGATCTTTGGATGAAACGCATGAAATATCGAGGATATTCTACTAATTTCATGGAGTATAGAAGTCGAAGTTTTAACCAATATTTGGTATAATAAAGAATGGAATAACAAAAGAAATCACCGTAAATGCGGTGCTTGGCGTAGGCGAGTTATTCAACGAAATAATAATAACGGAACGGTCGGTGAAATTCACCGCAAGCGGGATGTTCAACAAGAATAATAATAAAGATGGAACCGGATCCGGTGTAAAACACGAGATAGGATATTCAGCCGAGAATGATAAAAAGCGGAACCGGTCGGTGTAAAACACCGAGACGGGATGTTCAAGCGAAATAATAAAAAGCGGAACCGGTCGGTGTAAAACACTGTGAACGGGATGTTCAGCGAGAATAATAGAAGAATGTCACCAAGTATAGGGTAAACCGCGTATCTGAGTTATTCAATGAAATAATAAGCGATGGAATAACATAAAGATTTTCACCAGTATAGGGTATCTGGCGTATCTGAGGTTATGTATAGGGTATGCCACTTTTACGAGTTATTCAACGAGAATAATAATGAATGGAATAACGAAGTTCTCTTCGAAGAAGAAGAATAACACCCACTACTAAGTAAAAAGCTGAATATAGAAGTAGTGAAGTAGCGAGAATACTCTTCTTCTTTATAATTTTCTCTCTATAAACTTCTCTACATAATTTCTCTCTCTAGAGTTTGATGAATTAAATAAGAAAATAATGAAGGAATGAGCTTATTTATAGGAAAATGGAATGCGTAGTAACTAATCCATGAGCGGTCCAGATTGATTTACTTTAATCGGCGGTCCATATTTAAAAGAAAAATCTTTTAAATAAAATATAATATATTCTATTTATATAAAAACATTTTACTTATCTGAAAATTTATCTAATCTCTTATCTGAAAACAACTTATCTGCAAACCTTATCGTAATAATAAAATATAATATATTATTTTATAGAATAACTTTAATAAAGTATACATTTTATATAAAAAGATGTTTACATTTTATTACGTTAATAATCTGAATAAAACAAAAGCGTCGTTATCATTATAATAATTCATATTATTAATCGTGATAATGGAATCAATGGTGACTTCTCATATAAGCATCGATAATCGATCTGGTGTCTTTCTTATGCGACCACACGTATTCTTGTACTTTTACTCTCTAAGGTAGTTCAGCGATATCACGGTAAAACTTCATAGTTATTTGATAAAATATTTTTGTCGTTTTCTCGATCAAATGATAATTACATTATTGGGGTCCACTGATGATTGGTAGTTATGCGAATATTCCTGCTAAGAATATATTCCCAGAGCCGATCGAATATAATATAACCACTTGCATACTTTGCAAAATTTATAAATACTACACTGACTATAATATTATCTCAAATTCACACCATAATATAAAAAATTATTGATAAAAATTATTTATTCGAACACATAATAAAGAGATTCGGCGAATAATTGTGTTCATTCAATTACGGTTATGATTATCATACCAAATCCACAATCGTAATCATACCAAGTCCATCTATCTGATACCCAATAGATGACTTTCAACGTAATATAAACATGAGGATAATGATATAAAGAATCGATCGAATGAGATAAAGGATAAATATTAAACATTTATAATATAATTTATCCGAGGATTCAAGAATATCCCCATGTTATCAATCATTTAATAATCTCATAATCTAATATCATTAATATTATAACAATATTTTAATCACTTCTTAAATTTATAAACAATTTATCTCGATTGTTTACGCTTTACCATATAATGCATTTAATCATTCAAAATGCCATACTCATAAAATATCATCACCAATTATCAAATCCTCATCAAAAAATATGCATATACTACATATAGGATTCTACAGCCAAAAAAATCCTATTTTTTTTTTATTCTTCACATAACATATTTAACTCATATGTTAAGTAACTAAACTATTTTCATGAAAAATACCAAATCAGTCCCAAAAATATTTCTTTTACTGGGATTTAGCATAATATAGTCCCATAATGAAAATATATTTTTCTCGAATTTTTAAAATTCATTTACTATTTTTCAAAATCAATTTCTAATTAATTCCTTAAGAAATTAGCTACCTCAAGTTTAACTCCAAAAATTCCCAAATCTTGGCGGGATCTTACACATGTTAACGTGAGCTTCTAGTTTAAATTTCATGGTCATCGGAGTTATAGAACTTTCGGTTATAGCGTTTTTAATCGGAAAAACCTAAATATTGAAATAGTCATAACTTGCTCATTTTAAGTCGAGAATGAGCTCATTTTTGGACAGGAGTACTTTATACCATATACCTTCATGTCCCAAAAGGCCAAAATTTTTCTCATAATTTAAGTGGCCAAAACAGTCCCTTAAAGTTTACAGGCGATAGCATTTTTGAAATTTACAGCTTTGGCCTCCTTTGCTAAAATCAGTCCACACAAAATCTACAACACCTTTTCCAGTAATTCCACTTGGATTAGTTAGGTAACTCATAGATCTAACTCTAGGACTTGACCACATTCAAAAATTCAAAATATAATAGGAGATATGGTCGATTGAATTTCATATTCGTTTTTCACCAAATCGATTTTCAACTCTTTGTGATTTCTAAGAAACTTTCATGTTTTCACATACTAACCAACATAACTCATCATAAAACTTACTAATACTTCATATACCCATGATTTTCATTAGTCCTATGCTTTTATTATGACTTTCATCATAAACCACGTAAAGCTGATTCATTTTAGTTGAAGAAATATTTGAGGTTTAAGAAATGGGTTTTTATCTTTGAATTCGAATCTGAAATTCGATTTCACGCTCTAGGGTAGGCTAAGAAGTCTTCAAGAATACGTCGAAAATTTATTAATGATAGAAATATCATTCAAAAGCTGTGACTCTCGTCCAAGACTTGGATAGTCGTCACATTGATACCAATTGTGACTTACATCCCTTAACTTTGAGATAGCACCTCACAATGATACCTATAAACTTGCCATCTTCATTCACGATGTCGCCTCTGAAAAGTCGGCTTGGTGCATTCCACACAAGGAAGTCAACAACGAAAGGATCGGGGCTCTTTACTTATGGCTTGATATGACGATGATTAACTTTAGGGTTTGGTTACTTTGAATTAAGTATAACGGTTGGTTAGGAATATGAAAGCTAACACCTTACAAAAAAGAATAATGAGTAGTTAACCAATTGATTCCTAAAATCACATCAAAAAGCAAGTATTTTCAAAGAGATAATATCGACGAATTAGCGTGAAAGTGTTTATTTGAAACAACAAGATTAATAAGCGATGGAGGTAGCGAAGGTTCCTCTTAGCGAAGTTTGACGATAAGTCAAGTTTAACTTCTTGAATCAAATTTAAATGTTGAACACAACTAACTTGTTGAAATAAAGTATGGGTAGAATTAATATCTAACATAACGAGTATAAAATTAGGTATCGTCACCCGTCTTGGGTGCTTTGATACCAAGCGTGGCGCTTACATACGTAAATTCAAATCTGACTTACTAATATAAGCGTAGCGTATGTATGCAATCGACATAAAGCTGTGAGTTTGAATACAAATATTGTCTACTAGATATTATCTGAAACTCGAAAGGTCCCTCATTACAACTATTATCACCTTTATTTCACGAGAATAGTGAGGGACTACTAATCTTATCCTCTGGACCATTACTTACGTTCCCAGGCTAAATCCCGGTATGTTCTCTCATTTCACGAAGAAAACGGTGAAAGAAAAGGTGAGCTCGACTAGCCCGATAAGAAATATTATGACTAAGATAATGCGAGAATAAATTATCATTAGCCTTGACGATGTTAAGCGATAAAATACTGATAGACAACCGGTTTAAGCTGCGGTGAATATAGCGATCCATTAAAAAAGTCAGTAGAGAATAAAATCTACTATCTTTTAGGTTTTAAAGGTTTTCATCAATTTTTATCGTTGAGACTCGACAATAAATAAACCACCACATCTAATCATCCACATACCACGGTCGAGGATTTTCATCAAATTATCGATGGTTAAATGACTATCTTAGAATCACCCACAGTCATAATCATACCAAAAACTATCCATCAACTGCATTCTGAGAATACTTTGAGGACTTTTGTCACATCATTTATATCAAGTCGTGATTATCTTAGAATGATCCACAGTGTAATAATCATACTAAGTTCATCTATGCTTGCGTAAGCGAAGATAACATAATATAACATGAGGATGATGACAATGACATAATAATTCATAAAACAAGTTCAAAATTATTTAATCCATGAATTATTAACGTCAAATTATCGACGTATCTTTGTTTAAATGAGTAAAATTCAAGAATGATCGAAAGAATATTTCCATGAAAGATCTTTGGATGAAACGCATGAATATCGAGGATATTCTACTAATTTCATGGAGTATAGAAGTCAAAGTTTTAACCATTTGGGTATAATAAAGAATGGAATAACAAAAGAAATCACCGTGCATGCGGTGCTTGGCATAGGCGAGTTATTCAACGAGAATAATAATAACGGAACGGTCGGTGAAATTCACACAAGCGGGGATGTTCAACGAGAATAATAAAGATGGAACCCGGTCCGGTGTAAAACACGAGATAGGATATTCAGCCAAAGAATGAATGAAAAATAATAAAAAGGAACCGGTCGGTGTAAAACACTGAGAGGGATGTTCAGCGAGAATAATAAAAAGCGGAACCGGTCGGTGTAAAACACCGAGCGGGATGTTCAATGAGAATAATAGAAGAATGTCACCAAGTATAGGGTAAGCCGGCGTATCTGAGTTATTCAACGAGAATAATAAGCGATGGAATAACATAAGGATTTCACAGTATAGGGTATCTGGCGTATCTGAGTTATGTATAGGGTATGCCACTTTTACGAGTTATTCAGCGAGAATAATAATGAATGGAATAACGAAGTTCTCTTCGAAGAAGAAAGAAACACCACTTACTAGTAAAAAAGGCTGAATATAGAAGTAGTGAAGTAGCGAGAATACTCTTCTTCTTTCATAATTTTCTCTCTATAAACTTCTCTCTATAATTTCTCTCTCTAGAGTTTGATGAATTAAAAGAAAATAATAATGAAGAATGAGCTTATTTATAGGAAAATGGAATGCGTAGTAACTAATCCATGAGCGGTCCAGTTGATTTACTTTAATCGGCGGTCCATATTTAAAAAAAAATCTTTTAAATAAAATATAATATATTATTTATATAAAAACATTTTACTTATCTGAAACCTTTATGCAATCTTATCTGAAAAACCTTATCACAAAATTTATATGACATACTATCGTAATAAAATATAATATATTACATTTATAGAATAACTTTAATAAAGTATTATTTTATATAAAAAAGATGTTTACATTTTATTACGTTAATAATCTGAATAAAACAAAAGCGTCGTTATCATTATAATAATTCATATTATTAATCGTGATAATGGAATCAAAGCGAGTGACTTCTCACATAAGCATCGATAATCGATCTGGTGTCTTCTTATCTGCCACCACACGTATTCTTTGTACTTTTACTACTAGAGTAGTTCAGCGGTAACCACGGTAAAACTTCAGTAGTTATTTTAATAAAATATTTTTGTCGTTTTTTCTCGATCAAATGATAATTACATTATTAGGGTCCACCCGATGATTGGTAGTTATGCGAATATTCCTGCTAATAGAATATTCCCAGACCCAATCGAATATAATATAACCAACTTGCATACTTTGCAAAATTTATAAATCTACCCACATTATAATATTATCTCAAATTCACACCATAATATTAAAAAATTATTTAACAAAATTTAAATCTTTATTGATAAAATCACGGGGTCTCTGATCTCCCTCTCTTATGGAATTTAAGCCCTCGAAATTAGAATGCGTACACATATATGATAAAGAGATGAGGATACCTTGAATACCTTTATCGTTTAAAATATTAAATTCATCTTTGAAATCAGGCGAAGATATTCATTAACAATTCATCTTTGCTTTTCTGGGCTAAAGATATACAAGCTAAAACCAATAATCTTTGAGACTAATCTTGAGACTTAATAGTATCCATGACCACGAATTATCCATTTTCTTTGGCGAGATATTATTCGTGTTTTTTCAATCTGATTATGATTATCTTAGAATAATCCACAGTCGTAATCATACGAAGTCCATCTATCTACTACGTAAGCCGAAGATGACTTTGACATCCATGAATTAATATTTCATTCTTTGAGACTCGATTCGATAATTAATCCACATCATGAATCATCCACCTTGCTTTTCTGGGCGAGGATATTCATTAGTATCACGACCACAAATTATCCATACACTACGACGAAGATAATTGTGTTTTCATTCATTCTGATTATGATTATCTTAAAACGAATCCACAGTCGTAATCATACCAAGTCCATCTATCTTACGTAAACCCGAGATGACTTTGAACACATCCATGAATTAATATTTCATTCTTTGAGACTCGATTCGATAATTAATCCACATCGCCAAATCATCCACCTTTACTGGGCGAGGATATTCATTAGTATCCGACCACAAATTATCCATACCTTACGGCGAAGATAATTGTGTTTTCATTCTGATTATGATTATCTTAAAACGATCCACAGTCGTAATCATACCAAGTCCATCCATCATAATACGCGTAAGCGCGCGATGACTTTGAACACATCCGTGAATTAATATTTCATTCTTTGAGACTCATTTCGATAATTAATCCACATCATCGAATCATCCACAAATTATCCATGTACTACGGCGAAGGATATTCATTAGTATCACGACCACAAATTATCCATGCACTTCTGACGAAGATAATTGTGTTTTCATTCTGATTATCTTAGAACGATCCACAAATCATACCGAGTCCATCTATGCTGCGTAAGCGACGATGACTTTGAACACATCCGTGAATTAATATTTCATTCTTTGAGACTCGACTCGATAATTAATCCACATCATCGAATCATCCACACTTTTACGAAGCGAGGATATTCATTAGTATCGCGACCACAAATTATCCATTACCTTTACTGCGAAGATAATTGTGTATTCATTAGTATCGCGACCACAAATTATCCATGCACTTTACGAAGATAATTGTGTATTCATTTCTGATTATGATTATCTTAGAATAATCCACAGTCATAATCATACCAAGTCCATCTATCTTACTTCTGAGGCCACGAGATGACTTTCAACGTAATATAAACGTGAGGATAATGATATAAAGAATCGATCGAATGAGATAAAGGATAAATATTAAACATTTATAATATAATTTATCCGAGTTCAAGAATATCCCCATGTTATCAATCATTTAATAATCTCATAATCTAATATCATTAATATTATAACAATATTTTAATCACTTCTTAAATTTATAAACAATTTATCTTAATTGTTTACGCTTTACATATAATGCATTTAATCATTCAAAAATGTCATACTCATAAATATCATCACCAATTATCAAATCCTCATCAAAAAATATGCATATACTACATATAGGATTCTCTGTGCCATAAAATCCTATTTTCAACTTTGTTACTTCACATAACATATTTAACTCATATGTTAAGTAACTAAACTATTTTCATGAAAAATACCAAATCAGTCCCAAAAATATTTCTTTTACGGGATTTAGCATAATATAGTCCCATAATGAAAATATATTTTTCTCGAATTTTTAAAATTCATTTACTATTTTTCAAAAATCAATTTCTAATTAATTCCTTAAAAATTAGCTACCTCAAGTTTAACTCCAAAAATTCCCAAATCTTGGCAGGACCTTACACATGTTAACGTGAGCTTCTAGTTTAAATTTCATGGTCATGAGTTATAGAACTTTCGGTTATAGCGTTTTTAAATCGGAAAAACCTAAATATTGAAATAGTCATAACTTGCTCATTTAAGTCGAGAATGAGCTCATTTTTGGACAGGAGGTACTTTATACCATATACTTTCATGTCCCAAAAGGCCAGAATTTTTCTCTCATAATTTAAGTGGCCAAAACAGCCCCTCTAAAATTTATGGCGATAGCTTTTTGAAATTTACAGCTTTGGCCTCCTTTGCTAAAATCAGTCCACACAAAAATCTACAACACCTTTTCCAGTAATTCCACTTGGATTAGTTAGGTAACTCATAGATCTAACTCTAGGACTTGACCACATTCAAAAATTCAAAATATAATAGGAGATATGGTCGATTGAATTTCATATTCGTTTTTCACCAAAATCGATTTTTCAACTCTTTGTGATTTCTAAGAAACTTTCATGTTTTCACATACTAACCAACATAACTCATCATAAAACTTACTAATACTTCATATACCCATGATTTTCATTAGTTCCAATGCTTTTATTATGACTTTCATCATAAACCACGTAAAGCTTCCTTTAGTTGAAGAAATATTTGAGGTTTAAGAAATGGGTTTTTTATCTTTGGGGTTGATACAAAATTCGATTTCACGCTCTAGGGTAGGCTAGAAAGTCTTCAAGAATCGTCGAAATTTATTAATGATAGAAATATCATTCAAAAGCTATTACTCTCGTCGAAGACTTGGATAGTCGTCACATTAATACCAAGCTTGTGACTTACATCCCTTAACTGAGATAGCACCTCACAATGATACCTATAAACTTGCCATCTTCATTCACGATGTAAGCCTCTGAAAAGTCAAAAGGCTTGGTGCATTCCACACAAGAAGTCAACAACGAAAGGATCGGGGCTCTTTACTTGTGGCTTGATATAACGATGATTAACTTTAGGGTTTGGTTACTTTGAATTAAGTATAACGGGTTGGTTATGAATATAAAAGCTAACAACCTTACAAAAAAAGAATGATGAGTAGTTAATCGATTGATTCCTAAAATCACATCAAAGGCAAGTATTTTCAAAGAGATAAGATCGACGAATTAGCGTGAAAGTGTTTATTTGAATCAACAAGATTAAAAGCGTAAGCGATAGCGAAGGTTCTCTCTAGCGAAGTTTGACCCGATAAATCAAAGTCTAACTTCTCGGTCAAATTTAAGCGTTGAGCATTGACTAGGTGAATAAAATAATGGGTAGGCAGGTATCTAATAAGGTATAGACTTAGATGAAATTTATAATTAACTAACTTGTGCTAACCGTTAGGTTTCGGGTTTCTCTTTTTTTTGAAAGTCGTGAAAACTTCTCTTCATCCACTTAAACCAGCTTTGTTTTTGTTTATCATTATCCACCTTTGGTGCCACTATCCCATTTCATCGATTTTGACTTGACTTGACTTGCTCAACAAAATTTGAGCTAAATGACCTTCTCTTCTTGAAATTTCCACTTCTTTTAATTATCTTTGCCGTGATTACCACAAAAGTGGTTACCATTCTTAGCATGATAATTTCCCCGATGGTTATCATTGTTACGATGGCGGTTGCCACGATTATGATTATTATCGTGTTGTTGGTGCGTTACCTTTTGTTTGTTGCCCTTTGAATCAACACACTCTCTTATGCTTCATTGCTTATCTATCTCGGCAATTTCTTTAGGATGCCATTCTCAAACAACGTCACAAAACAAGGGTTAATTAACATATCACAATTATCCTATATACTACGTGAGCCAATTAATACCAAATAAACTTAGGTAGGTCATCTTAGCGAAGAAATTCCCGTCTCTCCCCTCTAGTACTTATTCTCACATCTTGGCGGGGATCGTATCCTAGCTACGATACCAATGCTGTGCCCCCCAAAATTAGGTATCGTCACCCGTCTTGGGTGCGCCACTTACATGGTACATAAATTCAATCTGACTTACTAATATAAGCGTAGGTATGCAATCTGACATAAAGCTGTGAGTTTGAATACAAATATTATCTACTAGATATTATCTGAACTCGAAAGTCCTCATTACAACTATTATCACCTTTTTTCACGAGAATAGTGAGGGACTACTAATCTTATCCTCTGGACCATTACTTACGTTCCCAGGCTAAATCCCGGTATGTTTCTCATTTCACGAAGAAAACGGTGAAAGAAAGGGTGAGCTCAACTAGCCCGATGAAATATTATGACTAAGATAATGCGAAATAAATTATCATTAGCCTTGACGATGTTAAGCGATAAAATACTGATAGACAACCCGGTTTAAGCTGCGGTGAATAAGCGATCCATTAAAAAAATCAGTAGAGAATAAAATCTACTATCTTTTAGGTTTTAAAGGTTTTCATCAATTTTTATCGGCTGAGACTCGACAATAAATAAACCACCACATCTAATCATCCACATACCACGCGTCGAGGATTTTCATCAAATTATCGATGGTAAATGACTATCTTAGAATCACCCACAGTCATAATCATACCAAAAACTATCCATCAACGCATTCTGACAGACCCTTTGAGGACTTTTGTCACATCATTTATATCAAGTCGTGATTATCTTAGAATGATCCACAGTCATAATCATACTAAGTTCATCTATCTTGCGTAAGCGAAGATAACATAATATAACATGAGGGATGATGACAATGACATAATAATTCATAAAACAAGTTCAAAATTATTTAATCCATGAATTATTAACGTCAAATTATCGACATAATCTTTGTTTACGTGAGTAAAATTCAAGAATGATCGGAAGAATATTTCCATGAAAAGATCTTTGGATGAAGCATGAATATCGAGGATATTCTACTAATTTCATGGAGTATAGAAGTCAAAGTTTTAACCAATTTGGGTATAATAAAGAATGGAATAACAAAAGAAATCACCGTGCATGCGGTGCTTGCGCGTAGACGAGTTATTCAGCGAGAATAATAATAACGGAACGGTCGGGTGAAATTCACAAAGCGGGATGTTCAACGAGAATAATAAAGATGGAACCCGGATCCGGTGTAAAACACGCGAGATAGGATATTCAGCGAGAATGATAAAAAGCGGAACCGGTCGGTGTAAAACACTGAACGAGGATGTTCAGCGAGAATAATAAAAAAGCGGAACCCGGTCGGTGTAAAACACTGCAGAGCGGGGATGTTCAGCGAATAATAGAAGAATGTCACCAAGTATAGGGTAAATAGCGTATATCTGAGGTTATTCAGCGAGAATAATAAGATGGAATAACATAAGGATTTCACCAGTATAGGGTATCTGGCGTATCTGAGGTTATGTATAGGGTATGCCACTTTTACGAGTTATTCAATGAATAATAATGAATGGAATAACGAAGTTCTCTTGAAGAAGAATAACACCCTTACTAATAACACCCTTATCTACTAAAAAAAAGCTGAATATAGAAGTAGTGAAGTAGCGAGAATACTCTTCTTAACTTTCTATAATTTTTTCTCTCTATAAACTTCTCTCATAATTTCTCTCTACAGAGTTTGATGAATTAAATAAGAAAATAATGAAGGAATGAGCTTATTTATAGGAAAATGGAATGCGTAGTAACTAATCCATGAGCGGTCCAGTTGATTTACTTTAATCGGCGGTCCATATTTAAAGAAAAATCTTTTAAATAAAATATAATATATTATTTATATAAAAACATTTTACTATCTGAAACAACATACAATCTTATCTGCAAATCTTATCAAAAAAACACTTATCTGACACTATATCGTAATAAAATATAATATATTACATTTATAGAATAACTTTAATAAAGTATTACATTTTATATAAAAAGATGTTTACATTTTATTACGTTAATAATCTGAATAAAACAAAAGCGTCGTTATCATTATAATAATTCATATTATTAATCGTGATAATGGAATCAATGCGTGACTTCTCACATAAGCATCGATAATCGATCTGGTGTCTTCTTATGCGACCACCACGTATTCTTTGTACTTTTACTCTACAAGGTAGTAGTTCAGCGATAACCACGGTAAAACTTCATAGTTATTTTAATAAAATATTTTTTATCGTTTTCTCGATCAAATGATAATTACATTGTGGGGTCCACCATGATTGGTAGTTATCGAATATTCCTGCTAAGCAAGAATATTCCCAGAGCCAATCGAATATAATATAACCACTTGCATACTTTGCAAAATTTATAAATCTACCCATATTATAATATTATCTCAAATTCACACCATAATATTAAAAAAATTATTTTGACAAAATTTAAATCTTTATTGATAAAATCACGGGGTCTCCTGATCTCCCTCCTTATGGAATTTAAGCCCTCGAAATTAGAATGCGATACTGATATGATGATAAAGAGATGAGGATACCTTGAATACCTTTATCGTTTAAAATAAATTAAATTCATCTTGATGAAGATATTCATTAACAATTCATCTTTGCCTGAATGCGAAGATATTCATTAACAATTCATCTTTGCTTCTACGGGCCGAAGATATCTGTTGTAAAACCAATAATCTTTGAGACTTCGACTTAATAGTATCCGCGACCACGAATTATCCATACACTTTCTTGGCGAGGATATTAGTGTTTTCAATCTGATCGTGATTATCTTAGAATAATCCTTGGTCGTAACGACGAAGATGACTTTTACCACATCCATGAATTAATATTTCATTCTTTGAGACTCGACTCGATAATTAATCCATATCATCGAATCATCCACTTCTGAGGGCGAGGATATTCATTAGTATCACGACCACAAATTATCCATACCTTCTGGCGAAGATAATTGTGTATTCATTAGTATCCGACCACAAATTATCCGTATTATCTTAAAGATAATTGTGATAATCCACATTATATAATCATACCAAGTCCATCTCCGTATGCGTAAAGACGAAGATGACTTTGAACATTCATTAATATGAATTAATATTTCATTCTTTAATTGTGACTCGATTATCGATAATTAATCCACATCGATCGAATCATCCACCTTTTGACGACCACGAATTATCCATATTCATTAGTATCCGCGACCACAAATTATCCATGCACTTTCGGCGAAGATAATTGTGTATTCATTAGTATCTGACCACAAATTATCCGAAACATCACAGACGAAGATAATCATACGATTCATTAGTATCACGACCACAAATTATCCGATGACTTTGAACACGTCCGTGAATTAATATTTCATTCTTATCCATGAGACTTCATTTCGATAATTAATCCACGATGGAATCATCCATACTTCTACGGTGTGTATTCATTAGTATCCGCGACCACAAATTATCCATGCACTTCTGACGAAGATAATTGTGTATTCATTAGTATCCGACCACAAATTATCCATACACTACTGCGAAGAATAATTGTGTATTCAATTCTGATTATGATTATCTTAAGAACAATCCACAGTCATAATCATACCAAGTCCATCTATCTTTTACTTCTGAATACGAGATGACTTTCAACGTAATATAAACGTGAGGATAATGATATAAAGAATCGATCGAATGAGATAAAGGATAAATATTAAACATTTATAATATAATTTATCCGAGGATTCAGAATATCCCCATGTTATCAATCATTTAATAATCTCATAATCTAATATCATTAATATTATAACAATATTTTAATCACTTCTTAAATTTATAAACAATTTATCTTAATTGTTTACGACTTTTACCATATAATGCATTTAATCATTCAAAAATGCCATACTCATAAAATATCATCACCAATTATCAAATCCTCGTCAAAAAAATATGCATATACTACATATAGGATTCTCTAGCCATAAAATCCTATTTTCAACTTTGTTACTTCACATAACATATTTAACTCATATGTTAAGTAACTAAACTATTTTCATGAAAAATACCAAATCAGTCCCAAAAATATTTCTTTTAAGGGATTTAGCATAATATAGTCCCATAATGAAAATATATTTTTCTCGAATTTTTAAAATTCATTTACTATTTTTCAAAAATCAATTTCTAATTAATTCCTTAAGAAATTAGCTACCTCAAGTTTAACTCAAAATTTCCCAAATCTTGGCGGGACCTTACACATGTTAACGTGAGCTTCTAGTTTAAATTTCATGGTCATGGAGTTATAGAACTCGGGTTATATAGCGTTTTTAAATCGGAAAAACCTAAATATTGAAATAGTCATAACTTGCTCATTTAAGTCGAGAATGAGCTCATTTTTGGACAGGAGGTACTTTATACCATATACTTTCATGTCCCAAAAAGGCCAGAATTTTTCTCATAATTTAAGTGGCCAAAAACAGCCCCTAAAAATTTATGGCGATAGCATTTTTGAAATTTGACTTTGGCCTCCTTTGCTAAAATCAGTCCACACAAAATCTACAACACCTTTTCCAGTAATTCCACTTGGATTAGTTAGGTAACTCATAGATCTAACTCTAGGACTTGACCACATTCAAAATTCAAAATATAATAGGAGATATGGTCGATTGAATTTCATATTCGTTTTTCACCAAAATCGATTTTCAACTCTTTGTGATTTCTAAGAAACTTTCATGTTTTCACATACTAACCAACATAACTCATCATAAAACTTACTAATACTTCATATACCCATGATTTTCATTAGTTCAATGCTTTTTATTATGACTTTCATCATAAACCACGTAAAGCTGATCCTTTTAGTTGAAGAAATATTTGAGGTTTAAGAAATGGGTTTTTGTCTTTGAATTCGATACAAAATTCGATTTCACGCTCTAGGGTAGGCTAGAAATCTTCAAGAATCGTCGAGAAATTTATTAATGATAGAAATATCATTCAAAAGCTATTACTCTCGTCGAAGACTTGGATAGTACGTCACATTGATACCAATTGTGACTTACATCCCTTAACTTTAGATAGCACCTCACAATGATACCTATAAACTTGCCATCTTCATTCACGATGTAAGCCTCTGAAAGTCGTCGGCGGTGCATTCCACACAAGGAAGTCAACAACGAAAGGATCGGGCTCTTTACTTATGGCTTGATATAACGATGATTAACTTTAGGGTTTGGTTACTTTGAATTAGTATAACGGGTTGGTTATGAATATAAAAGCTAACACCCTTACAAAAAGAATGATGAGTAGTTAACGAATTGATTCTAAAAATCACCTCAAAAGGCAAGTATTTTCAAAAGATAAGATCGACGGAGTAGCGTGAAAGTGTTTATTTGAATCAACAAGATTTAAAAATAGTAAGCGATAGCGAAGGTTTCTCTTAGCGAAGTTTGACCAGATAAATCAAAGTCTAACTTCTCGGAGTCAAATTTAAGCGTTGAGCATTGACTAGAGAGAAATAAAGAATGGGTAGAAGCAAGGTATCTTATAAGGTATAGACTTACTTATGAAAATTTATAATTAACTTACGTGACTAACTTATTCGGGTTACCCTTTTTGAAAGTCGTGAAAAATGCTCTTCTTAAACCCACCGACTTTGTTTTGTCAGTATCCACCTTTGGTGCCACTATCCCGGTGGACTTGACTTTTTCTGCACAACAAAATCGAGCTAAATGACCTTCTCTTCTTGAAATTTCCACTTCTATTATCTTTGCCGTGATTACCACAAGAAGTGGTTACCATTCTTAGCATGATAATTTCCCCCACGATGGTTATCATTGTTACGATGGCCGTTGCCACCGATATGATTATTATCGTGTTGTTGGTGTTACCTTTTTGTTTGAGTGAATCAACACTCTCGTATGCTTCATTGCTTATCTCGGCATTTTGGATGCCATTCTCAAACCTTTGTCACAAAACAAGGGTTAATTAACATATCATATATTATCCTATACTACGTGAGCCAATTAAATACCAAATAAATTTAGGTAGGTCAAATCTTAGCGAAGAATTCCCGTCTCTCCCCTCTAGTTCTTATCTCACATCTTAGCGAGGATCGTATCCTACTAGCTACGATACTGTTGTGGCGCCCCCAAAATTAGGTATCGTCACCCGTCTTGGGTCGCCACTTACGTGGTACATAAATTGAAATCTGACTTACTAATATAAGCGTATGGTATGCAATCGACATAAAGCGTGAGTTTGAATACAAATATTGTCTACTAGATATTATCTGAACTCGAAAGGAGTCCTCATTACAACTATTATCACCTTTATTTCACGAGAATAGTGAGGGACTACTAATCTTATCCTCGGACCATTACTTACGTTCCCAGGCTAAATCCCGGTATGTTCTCATTTCACGAAGAAACGGTGAAAGAAAAGGTGAGCTCAACTAGCCCGATGAAATATTATGACTAAGATAATGCGAGAATAAATTATCATTAGCCTTGACGATGTTAAGCGATAAAATCTGATAAACAACCGGTTTAAGCTGCGGTGGAATAAGCGATCCATTAAAAAGTCAGTAGAGAATAAAATCTACTATCTTTTAGGTTTTAAAGGTTTTCATCAATTTTTATCGGCTGAGACTCGACAATAAATAAACCACCACATCTAATCATCCACATACCACGGTCGAGGATTTTCATCAAATTATCGATGGTTAAGACTATCTTAGAATCACCCACAGGTCATAATCATACCAAAACTATCCATCAACTTTTCACAGACCCTTTTGAGGACTTTTGTCACATCATTTATATATCAAGTCGTGATTATCTTAGAATGATCCACAGTCATAATCATACTAAGTTCATCTATGCCGCGTAAGCGAAGATAACATAATATAACATGAGGATGATGACAATGACATAATAATTCAATAAAACAAGTTCAAAATTATTTAATCCATGAATTATTAACGTCAAATTATCGACATGATCTTTGTTTACGTGAGAGTAAAATTCAAGAATGATCGGAAGAATATTTCCATGAAAAGATCTTTGGATGAAGCGCGAAATATCGAGGATATTCTACTAATTTCATGGAGTATAGAAGTCGAAGTTTTAACCATTTGGGTATAATAAAGAATGGAATAACAAAAGAAATCACCGTGCATGCGGTGCTTGGCATAGAAGCGGAGTTATTCAGCGAGAATAATAATAACGGAACGGTCGGTGAAATTCACAAGCGGGATGTTCAACGAGAATAATAAAGATGGAACCGGATCCGGTGTAAAACACTTGCGAATAGGATATTCAGCGAGAATGATAAAAAGCGGAACCGGTCGGGTGTAAAACCTGCTGAAGCGGGATGTTCAGCGAGAATAATAAAAAAAGCGGAACCGGTCGGTGTAAAACACCTGAGAGAGGATGTTCAACGAATAATAATAGAAGAATGTCACCAAGTATAGGGTAATTAGCGTATCTGAGGTTATTCAATGCGAGAATAATAAAGAATGGAATAACATAAGTTTCACCAAGTATAGGGTATCTGGCGTATCTGAGGTTATGTATAGGGTATGCCACTTTTTTACGAGTTATTCAACGAATAATAATGAATGGAATAACGAAAGTTCTCTTCGAAGAAGAAAATAACACCACTACTACAAAAAAAAGGCTGAATATAGAAGTAGTGAAGTAGCGAGAATACTCTTCTTCTTTTATATATTTTTTCTCTCTATAAACTTCTCTACATAATTTCTCTCTCTAGAGTTTGATGAATTAAATAAGAAAATAATGAAGGAATGAGCTTATTTATAGGAAAATGGGAATCGTAGTAACTAATCCATGAGCGGTCCAGATTGATTTACTTTAATCGGCGGTCCGTATTTAAAGAAAAATCTTTTAAATAAAATATAATATATTCTATTTATATAAAAACATTTTACTATCTGAAAAACCTTTATCTTAATTATATCTGCAAAACATCTGAAAACATTTATCTGTACCTTATCGTAATAAAATATAATATATTACATTTATAGAATAACTTTAATAAAGTATTACATTTTATATAAAAGATGTTTACATTTTATTACGTTAATAATCTGAATAAAACAAAAGCGTCGTTATCATTATAATAATTCATATTATTAATCGTGATAATGGAATCAATGCGGTGACTTCTCACATAAGCATCGATAATCGATCTGGTGTCTTCTTATATGCGACCACCACGCGTATTCTTTGTACTTTTACTTCTGAGGTAGTTCAGCGATTAACCACGGTAAAACTTCATGAATTATTTTAATAAAATATTTTTGTCGTTTTTCTAAATAAATCCTCATCACATTTATTGATACATTATTTTACAATAATGGTGAGGACTACTAAACAACTCTCTCTAGAACCTTCATTCCATTACCCAGAGCTAGTACTACATTACATTCTAGCCTCACGAGAAGAAAAATGGAACAACGAGGAAAAGGGTGAGCTCATTAGCCCGATAAAGAATGTTATGACTAAGATAATATCTGACAAATTATCGTTAGTCTCCAGCGAGGAAAATCGATAGAATCTGATGATAACAAAGTTTGGATCAATATTACGCGGTGAATAATAATTAAGTAGAAGAGTTACGTGAGAGATGAAATCTCTATAATCTATGAATTTAACGATCCATCATCGATATTTTATCCACCTTAACATCAATCGATATTCATCTCGAATCAAATATTCATCTTTTTTACTTCTGAGGCGAAGATATTCATCAATCGGTCGTATTCATCTCAACACTTTTGTTCATCTTTGCACTAAAGGCGAAGATATTCATCGATCGGTCGTATTCATTTAAACACTGTTCATCTTTGCCTAAAGGCCAAAGATATTCATCGATCGGTCGTATTCATTTAAACACATCTGTTCATCTTTTGCTATTCTCGAGCCCAAAGATATTCTTTCTTGAAATCATTCATCTTTGCCTCTGGGCCAAGATATTCTTGAAAATCATTCATCTTTTGCTGAGGCCAAAGATATTCAATAATATCATCATTTAAGGCGAGGATGATGAAAATATTTTTTAAAAAAGCGAATCGATGAAACAAAATGACAAGGATTAAGGATTAAGGATTAAATACTTTGTTTTATCAGTATCGAAAAATACCTCAAAAATAATCGTAGTGGTGTAAAATTGAGAATGATCAAAACATGGATCTGATCAAAGCTAGTATCGAAATAGATATTTTAGCGAAAAGAAAAAATTTTCATTTTTTAGGTGAATAGTCTTAAATATTAAATGAATAGTCTTGGTATCGTGAATAGTCTTAGTATCGTGATATCGTGAATGAATAGTAACTCAGACACCAAAGATAGAAATTCCACAAAAAAAACATCTTCACGCTTCTTGAATAGTACTAAATGAATAGTAACTTCGTGAATAGTAACTCATGAATAGTAACTTCGTGAATAGTAACTCATGAATAATAGTAACCCCAGAGCATGAAAAAGTTCCAAATTTGATAAAAACTTCAATCGATATTTGACGTAATGATATTGAAGAAATAATATCATTTGAAAAAAATAACATCCACTTACCTCGAAAGAATCGATTACTTGGGAAGGAAAGGTCGGAAGTGATCTTTGAATGAAACTTATCTTGAGCAATGACTCTCAAAGTATCTAAATACTCACAAAATCGCTCGATAATATAGAGAGAAGAAAAACTTTGTTTACGGTGTGATTTTCAATTCTAACTTAGCCCTCTCTATTTATAGGAAAATGTTAGCCGTAAAGCGGACTTGACACCTTTACTGATGGCTTTACACTTCTTATTGCCACCCACCACATTTGAAATAAAATTCAGCACATTTTTTCACCAACCACAAGTGGGGCCCTCAATTCTAAATTTTCCACCAAAATCAATTATAAACCTAATTTAGAATCAGACACCTCTTAAAATTCACAACAAATCATTAGGTGCATTTTAAGCGGTTCAAAATTTGTGGACATATACTCGACTTATGTATGTATAACATACCCAAAAATTACCACAATCAACGGTCGGATTAAAAATTATAACCCCATGATATATCTGAAAACCCACGATTTGATTTTTAATACCTCCAATCAGATAAAATCTTGATAAAACACCTCAACATTAATTCCTTCATTAATAACCACATAAATAAATCCATCATTTATATTCATATAAAATAAATATTTCCTTATCATATGAATCGATAATTAATTATTCACAAATAATATTACGAGAATCACATTTATAATGACGAAATAGTTCCCGGGAAGAGGGGCTTTCGATAAGGATCTCTCCTTCTTGGCGGCGCGATTAGGTGACCAAACCTCTCCTTGAAGCGAGAACTTTCTAGACATTGCCAATAATGTTATCTAATAATATTATTCAAATAATATGAATTATTGATCGATAATGGGAAATCTTGTGCGATGACAATTATTGAAGCATGATAATAATATAAAATATCAATATGACAATTATTGAATCGATAAAATAAAATATTGAGCGATAACTCTTTGTGAAAATTATTGAGTAGTGCCTTCTTACGTGGGATCGATAATTCAACAATCTTGTGTGCGTCTGGTGTCTTCTTTATGCGACCACGCGTATTCTTGTATTTTAACCACGGGGTATTCAATGATCTTTAACGGTAACAACTACTGTAGTTATTTATAACCACCCAAACTTTGTCGTTTTCTCATCGATCGCTTTCCGTTATGGGGCCCACACATGGCTACTGTTGAATATTCCCGTCGATACGAATATTCCCAAATTCGATCGATCTGAATATTCCGACGACCAACGAATATTCCCAAGCAAAAATGAATATTTTATAACCACTTGCTTATTTTGAAATATTTGCGTATTTAACCCTTAACTATCCACATTAATCAAATCAACCCTTACTATTTCAAAATAATAAATAAAGGAAATTCCTTTTTATTTAAAAAAAATTTAGGTCTTCTGACCTCCCTCCTTATGAAATTTAAGTCCTCGAAATTGGCGTGCGTACTGGTGTTTGAAAAGGTAAAGATACCTCGCTTTCATTTTAGTTTCCAACTCCCGTCATTTCCTCGATAGCATGGTTTCTCCACAAAACTTTAACTTATGGTATAACCTCGATTGCATGGGTCGTATTCTTTCTCTCAAAATCTTGGCGGTACCTCCTCGTCGTTAAGTCTTGGCTATCTCGTCGGGTTCTAACTTCGATAGCGTGTTTGAATTTAGTCCACATATTTACGTAACATCGATCGTGAAAAGCGTTATGAACAGCGCGTCGTACTTGGTGGTAAAAGCGAGTCATAGGCCCGCGATTTCTATTCGATCGAGAATTTCAAATGGATTAATAAATCGAAGGTTTGAGCTTTCCTCACCTCACCGATTCTAAGCTTTTAAAATATGACTTCTTGCACCTCCTTCTTGAATTCATCGACTCGATTGTGTAGCTTGAGCGACTTTAACTTTATCGATTAAAATCGATTATACTAAGTATATCATCACGTACTAATATATCATCACGTGGGTACTAGAGTTTTCATCTCCATCTCTATTATTTGTATATTATCTGAAATGAGTCTTTGTGATATCGTACTTTCGTACTTGTATCGATCTTACTACTTTCGACACGTCGGCTACCACGTTAAACTTTTCGAGGATGGCGTGGTGAAACATGTCTTTGAAATGAGTCTCCTCTTGAGTTCTTGAAGCTCTTCCCACATTCCTTGCTCCATTTGAATTTTGTATCTCTACGAGTCATTTACGTTAATGGAATAGCGATTAGAGAATATCCTTGACGAATCTCAGATAATAACCAACTAAGCTGAAAAAGCTACGTATTTAGATTCTTGACTTAGGTTGTTCTCAAGCTGTGACTCATATCCCAATCTTGGATATGCGTCACAATGACACCTATCGATTTCTTATCGCTTGCGAATATGGCGTCCCTACGAGATTGCGGCTTAGGTGAATTCCTGAAAAAAGTCACAGAGATAAAGGCTCGGTACCAAATTCTATAGTTGAATTTTAACTCACGAAGTTTCGATAGGAGCCATTCGATATGAGATTTTAGAAATGAGTTTTGTCTGGGGTTCAAAGTCGATACAAAATTTAATATCGATCTTTGGGAGTAAGCGATAAATTCTTGAAATCGTCGGGGAAAATCAATAACAACAAGAATATTATTCAAATCGGCGTGTCTTTATTCAAATCCATAACATGGACTAAGAAAACTTGACATCAAGTAATAAGCGAATGACTTCATGGCTTGATATGAAAATGTTTGACTTCTGATGGTTTGATTGCTTGAATTGAATAACGGGTTGCTTAGGAATATGAAAACTATGACCTTACAAAAAGCAATCAATTTTGGCGTGATGAGTAGTTAACCTTAAAATCCCATCAAAAGCAAATATCTTTATAGAGATAAGGTTAACGGTAATGTGATGGTGCCACTTGAATCAAACAAGATTTTTAAACAACGGATGTAATGAAAGTTTCTCTAGCAGAGTCTCCATAAATAGGTCAAAGTCTAATTTCTCGTGTGGTAAATCGAGTTCAAGCGTTGGCCTTAACGAAGAGATAAAAGAATGGGTAGAACCAGGTTATCTAGTAAGGTATAAACTTATGCAAAAATTTATAATTAACTAACTTGTGCTAACCGTTCGGGTTCCTCGTATTTTATTGAAGTCGCGACAAAGCGCTCTTCGAGGAATCGTTGACTTTGACTTTTACGGGACATCCTTTTGAGTCACCATTCCCATTGGGTTGGGTTTCGATATCGTCTGATCTCGGCGATATGTCCTTCTTTTCCACAATTATAGCATACCTTAAAGCTGTTGTGGGCGGTTTGGTGATATCCCTCTTTCCGCATTTGTAACATCGTAGATGGTCTTTCTCCTCCCTTGGAACCGATTTACCTTGCTTTGGCGTGCGTCTTCACGTAGTGGTTGTTGAATCTCCTCTTTTAAAATCTCCTCCCACTTCGCTTCTTCTTTTTTCATGGCCACGATTACCACCGGAGTGGTTCTGCAGCCTTTGTCCGTATTCTTCTTTCTCCTTTGGTTATCGTTATTACGATGGCTACTATCTTTGGTATGATCCACGGTTATGGTCCCTCGGTTGAGCGTTACTTTCGTTATCTCGCTCTAACAATGAGCCTGTTTACAACATTGTCTGAATAGAGAAAATTTATGAGAAATGAGATCTTGGCGTATCTTAGGGTTTCAAACCTCTCGAAACATCCGCGTCATCGTTCCTCATTCTCCACCAAATGAGGTCTGAGCACGGATAACTCATGAACTTACGCCTCGTCTTTGGGACACTTGTCATCGTATTATTACTGCTCGATCTAATAAACTCCACTTCCTTCCGTATAGCCGAATACTTTCGAGGAAAGTACTTGTCATTGAGCTATTTCTGAAAGCGTCTCCCGTGACATCTTTGAGTGCGGTGAATGAATGGAGTGCAACTTCATGATTCCCATGTCTGTCTGCCTGCATGCGGAACATAAAAGTAGCGAATGGAACTTTACATTCCTTCGCATCATCCCAGACATCGAATATCTTGGTAATTTGCTTGACCCGTGTTTCGCCGTGATCGGATCGGCTTTCCCAGTGCAGTGGTCCCGACTCTTTGAGCTGCTTGGTGTGACCACCGTAATTCTTATCATCTCCTCACATATTTTGAACACGAGTCTCCTAAATGCGATTTTGCATGAGCTGCAAAAAACTTCAAACATCCCTCGTTCATCATCTGCTTTCGGTGGTGTTATTCACGGGAGAGTACATTGCCCGACTGTTGCGTTCTCCTCGTTGTTAAAATGCTGAGCATCTCCACGGTCTCATTTACACCACTATTAATATTCTCGATTCGACATTCTCGAATCTTGTCGTAAAAAAAAGGGTTAATTAAAAATCGATATCGATCACATAATATCCACATATCTTGACCAACTAACAAATAAGCTTAGGTAGGACACCTTTAGCGAAGGATTTACTCGTCTCTCCCTCTGGTTCTATTCCCGATCTCATGGAGATCGTATCCTAAGCTACGATACCAAGCATGGCGACCCCAAAATAGGTCCATTCCATCCACCCGTTACGAGTGCGCCAAATACGTGATGCGAAAAAACTACTGACTTTATTATCCTGACAATAAAGCGTGAGTTTAAATCTGAAATATTATCTTACAGACAATATTTATACTCGAATAAATCCTCATCACATTTATTGATACATTATTTTACAATAATGGTGAGGACTACTAAACAACTCTCTCTAGAACCTTCATTCCATTTTCCATTAGTACTACATTACATTCTAGCCTCACGAGAAGAAAAATGGAACAACAAGGAAAAGGGTGAGCTCAGTAGCCCGATAAAGAATGTTATGACTAAGATAATATCTGAACAAATTATCGTTAGTCTCCAGCGAGGAAAAATCGATAGAATCTGATAGGCAACAAGTTTGGATCAATATTACATGGTGAAATAATAATTCATAGAAGAGTTACGTGAGAATGAAATCTCTATAATCTATGAATTTAACGATCCATCATCAATATTTTATCCACAACAACATCAATCGATATTCATCTCGAATCAAATATTCATCTTTTGCTTTCTGAGGCGAAGATATTCATCAATCGGTCGTATTAAATCTCAACACACATTCATCTTTGCACTAAAGGCGAAAGATATTCATCGATCGGTCGTATTCATTTAAACACTGTTCATCTTTTTTACTTCTGAGGCGAAGATATTCATCGATCGGTCGTATTCATTTAAACACTTTCATCTTTTTTGCTCTGAGGCGAAAGATATTCATCGATCGGTCGTATTCATTTAAACACTTTCTGAGGCCCGAAGATATTCTTGAAAATCATTCATTTTCATCTTTTTCTGAATCTTGAAAATCATTCATCTTTTTGCCTTCTGGGCGAAGATATTCAATAATATCATCATTTAAGGCGAGGATGATGAAAAATATTTTTAAAAAGCGAATCGGTGAAACAAAATGACAGGATTAAGGATTAAGGATTAGTACTTGGTTTTATCCATGTCAAAAATACCTCAAAAATAATCATAGTGGTGTAAAATTGAGAATGATCAAAACATGGATCTGATCAAAGCTAGTATCGAGAATAGATATTTTAGACGAAAAGAAAAATTTTCATTTTTTAGATTGAATAGTCTTAGTATTAAATGAATAGTCTTGAGTATCGTGAATAGTCTTGAGTATCGTGAATAGTAACTCAGACACACGAAAAGATAGAAATTCCACAAAAAAAACATCATCTTCACGCTTCATGAATAGTACTAATAGTAACGTGAATAGTAACTTCGTGAATAGTAACTTCGTGAATAGTAACTAACTCGTGAATAGTAACTCATGAATAAGTAACCCAAGCATGAAAAAGTTCAAATTTGATAAAAAGTTCGATCGATATTTGACGTAATGATATTGAAGAAATAATATCATTTGAGAAAAAATAACATCCACTACCTCGAAGAATCGATTACTTGGAAGGAAAGGTCGGAGTGATCTTTGAAGAAACTTATCTTGAGCAATGACTCTCAAAGTATCTAATACTCACAAAATCGCTCGATAATATAGAGAGAGAAAACTTTTTGTTTACGGTGTGATTTTCAATTCTAACTTAGCCCTCTATTTATAGGAAAATGTTAGCCGTAGAAGCGACTTGACTTGCTACTGATGGCTTTACACTACTTTATTGCCACCCACCACATTTGAAATAAAATTCAGCACATTTTTTCACCAACCACAAGTGGGGCCCACTCAATTCTAAATTTTCCACCAAAATCAATTATAAACCTAATTTAGAATCAGACACCTCTTAAAATTCACAACAAATCATTAGTGCATTTTAACGGTTCAAAATTTGTGGACATATACTCGACTTATGTATGTATAACATACCCAAAAATTACCACAATCAATGGTCGGATTAAAAATTATAACCCCATGATATATCTGAAACCCACGATTTGATTTTAATACCTCGATCAGATAAAATCTTGATAAAACACCTCAACATTAATTCCTTCATTAATAACCACATAAATAAATCCATCATTTATATTCATATAAAATAAATATTTCCTTATCATATGAATCGATAATTAATTATTCACAAATAATATTACGAGAATCACATTTATAATGACGGTAGTTCCCGGAAGAGGGGCTTTCGATAAGGATCTCTCACTTCTTGGCGGCATGATTAGGTGACCAAACCTCTCCTTGAAGCAGAACTTTCTAGACATTGCCAATAATGTTATCTAATAATATTATTCAAATAATATGAATTATTGATCGATAATGGAAATCTTGTGCGATGACAATTATTGAAGCAATGATAATATAAAATATCAATATGACAATTATTGAATCGATAAAATAAAATATTGAGCGATAACTCTTTGTGAAAATTATTGAGTAGTGCCTTCTTACGTGAATCGATAATTCAACAATCTTGTGCGTCTGGGTGTGTCTTTTGTGTGCGACCGACCACGCGTATTCTTATATTTTAACCATAGGGTATTCAATGATCTTAGCAGTATGACTTCTTCTGGGTTATTTATAACCACCAAACTTTATATTTCCTCATCATTTTCCGAACTTTGTTCTTTATCGCTTTCGATCGCTTTTATGGGGCCCACACATGGGCTGCTTGCAAATGCGAATATATTCCTTATACGAATATTCACACGATGCGAATATTCCACGACCAACGAATATTCCCAAACAAAAATGAATATTTTTAACCCTTACTTAGCTTATTTTGAAATATTTGCGTATTTAACCCTAACTATCCACATTAATCAAATCAACCCTTACTATTTCAAAATAATAAATAAAAATTCCTTTTTTTTAAAAAAACTCTAGGACTTGACCACATTCAAAAATTCAAAATATAATAAGAGATATGGTCGATTGAATTTCATATTCGTTTTCACCAAAATCGATTTTCAACTCTTTGTGATTTCTAAGAAACTTTCATGTTTTCACATACTAACCAACATAACTCATCATAAAACTTACTAATACCACGAATACCCATGATTTTCATTATTCCAATGCTTTTATTATGACTTTCATCATAAACCACGTAAAGCTGATCATTTTAGTTGAAGAAATATTTGAGGTTTAAGAAATGGGTTTTTGTCTTTGGGGTTGATACAAAATTCGATTTCACGCTCTAAGGTAGGCTAGGAAGTCTTCAAGAATACATGAGAAATTTATTAATAATAGAAATATCATTCAAAGCTTGTGACTCTTATCGAGACTTGGATAATCGTCACATTGATACCAGCTGTGACTTACATCCATAACCTAGATAGTACCTCACAATGATACCTATAACCTTGCCATCTTCATTCCGCGATGTATACTTTCTCTGAGAAAGTCTAAGCGGTTGCATTCCACACAAAAATCAACAATGAAAGGTTCGGGGCTCTTTACTTATGGCTTGATATAACGGTTGATTAACTTTAGGGTTTGGTTACTTTGAATTAAGTATAACGAGTTGGTTATAAATATAAAAGCTAACAACCTTACGAAAAGAATAATGAGTAGTTAATCAATCATTTTCAAAAATTACCTCAAAGGCAAGTATTTTCAAAGAGATAATATCGATTAGCGTGAAAGTGTTTATTTGAAACAACAAGATTAATAAGCGATGGAGGTAACGAAGGTTCCTCTCTTAGCTTGAAGTTTCAACGAATAAGTCAAAGTTTAACTTCTTGAATCAAATTTAAGCGTTGAACACAACTAGGTGAAATAAAGAGTGGGTAGAACTTGTATTGAATAAAGTATAGACTTAAATTAATTTATAATTAACTTACGTAATAACCGTTGGGTTTCTCAACATAACAGCTCTCGCAAATTATCGAGTTTGACTTTACTATAGGGTACATTCCACCCTTAAGTGCTTCTTCACATTCTGATCCATGATTTGAATCATTATTCTCTCCGATCCATGTCGAATTAAGGGTTGGCTTGCTATGCGAGGTAATTAGAATTCGATGTTGAAATTCTCAATTCTTTGTCAAAAAGCAAAGTCCATTTCATCTATTTTGGCTTTTATTGGATGGGACGTCTTTTCTACACTATCACGCGTTGTGCGGCTTTTACCCATGCATCGTCTATTCTCCTTCGTTCATTGTTTCTTCTTTGGTGATCCTTGATTTTTAAATTCTCGATTCTTTAATATCTTACACCACCTTGAGCGTGATTTTGTTCGAGCATCACATATTTAACATTTTGAATTTTGGCCCTTTGTTCCACGACCGATTTTGGTTCTTGACTTTGTTCTTCTAGCTCACGAACCACGATTTTGTAATTCTAAGTTTTGATCGTAAATTTCTTCTAACTTGATTCTCCTCGGGTTCCTCTTCTTCCTCTTCTTCCTCACTTTCGGTTGCTACCTCGCAACTAGCTCTTAGTTCTTCATTCGCTCGTGGATATCTCTAATTTGTTCCTCGTCGACCTTTGCATTAACACGATTAGTGATTAAAGGTGTCTGGCGGTCACGTTGTGAATATTTTCGGTTTGCCGTTTCGAACAACTTTACCCACAACCTTAATTAATATATCTTATTATCCCTATACTCGTGAGCCAATTAAATACCAAATAAACTTAGGTAGGTCAAATAGGTATCGTCACCCAGTTCTTATCTCTTGCGGTAAGTATCCACTACGTGGTACCCCCAAAATTGAATCTGACTTCTTAATATAAGCGTAAATTATGCTGACTTACTGACGTAAAGCGTGATTTGAATACAATATATTGTCTACTAGATATTATACTGAACTTCGAAAGGAGTCCTCATTACAACTATTATCACACTATTTCACGAGAATAGTGAGGGACTACTAATCTTATCCTACGGACCATTACTTACGTTCCCAGGCTAAATCCCGGCTATGTTCTCATTTCACGAAGAGAAACGGTGAAAGAAAAGGTGAGCTCGGCTAGCCGATGAAATATTATGACTAAGATAATGCGAGAATAAATTATCATTAGCCTTGTGATGTTAAGCGATAAAATCTGATAAACAACCGGTTTAAGCTGCGGTGGAATAAGCGATCCATTAAAAAAGTCAGTAGAGAATAAAATCTACTATCTTTTAGGTTTTAAAGGTTTTCATCAATTTTTATCGTTGAGACTCGACAATAAATAAACCACCACATCTAATCATCCACAGCCTGCGGTCGAGGATTTTCATCAAATTATCGATAATTCGTGACTATCTTAGAATCACCTGGTCATAATCATACCAAAAACTATCCATCATTTGCATTCTGACAGACCGCTTTGAGGACTTTTGTCACATCATTTATATCGAAATCGTGATTATCTTAGAATGATCCACAGTGTATAATCATACTAAGTTCATCTATCTTACGTAAGCGAAGATAACATAATATAACATGAGGATGATGACAATGACATAATAATTCGATAAAACAAGTTCAAGAATTATTTAATCCATGAATTATTAACGTCAAATTATCGACATAATCTTTGTTTACGTAGAGTAAAATTCAAGAATGATCGGAAGAATATTTCCATGAAAGATCTTGGATGAAGCATATGAATATCGAGGATATTCTACTAATTTCATGGAGTATAGAAGTCAAAGTTTTAACCAATTTGGGTATAATAAAGAATGGAATAACAAAAGAAATCACCGTGCATGCGGTACTTAGCATGACGAGGTTATTCAGCGAGAATAATAATAACGGAACGGTCGGTGAAATTCACGCAAGCGGGATGTTCAACGAGAATAATAAAGATGGAACCGGATCCGGTGTAAAACACACGATAGGATATTCAGCGAGAATAATAAAAGGCGGAACCGGTCGGTGTAAAACCTGTGAGCGGGATGTTCAACGAGAATAATAAAAAGCGGAACCGGTCGGGTAAAAAACACACAGACGGGATGTTCAACGAGAATAATAGAAGAATGTCACCAAGTATAGGGTAAATAGCGTATCTGAGTTATTCAATGAATAATAATAAGCGATGGAATAACATAAGGATTTCACAAGTATAGGGTATCTGGCGTATCTGAGGTTATGTATAGGGTATGCCACTTTTACGAGTTATTCAATGAGAATAATAATGAATGGAATAACGAAGTTCTCTTCGAAGAAAGAATAACACCCACTTACAGTAAAAAAAATGAATATAGAAGTAGTGAAGTAGCGAAATACTCTTCTTAACTTTCTATAATTTTCTCTCTATAACCTCTACATAATTTCTCTCTCTGGGAGTTTGATGAATTAAATAAGAAAATAATGAAGGAATGAGCTTATTTATAGGAAAATGGAATGCGTAGTAACTAATCCATGAATGGTCAGTTGATTTACTTTAATCGGCGGTCCGTATTTAAAGAAAAATCTTTTAAATAAAATATAATATATTCTATTTATATAAAAACATTTTACTATGCAAAACATGCAATCTTATGCAAAACAACATGCTGAAAACACTTATGACTGACATAATAATAAAATATAATATATTACATTTATAGAATAACTTTAATAAAGTATTACATTTTATATAAAAAGATGTTTACATTTTATTACGTTAATAATCTGAATAAAACAAAAGCGTCGTTATCATTATAATAATTCATATTATTAATCGTGATAATGGAATCAATGGTGACTTCTCCATGTAAGCATCGATAATCGAATCTGGTGTCTTCTTATGCGACCACATTATTCTTTGTACTTTTACTACTAGAGTAGTTCAGCGATAACCACGGTAAAACTTCGTAGTTATTTGATAAAATATTTTTGTCGTTTTCTCGATCAAATGATAAATTACATTGTGGGGTCCACCCGATGATTGGTAGTTATGCGAATATTCCTGCTAATAAGCAAGAATATTCCCAGAGCCGATCGAATATAATATAACCACTTGCATACTTTGCAAAATTTATAAATACTACCCACACTATAATATTATCTCAAATTCACACCATAATATTAAAAATTATTTTGACAAAATTTAAATCTTTATTGATAAAATCACGGGTCTCTGATCTCCCTCCTTATGGAATTTAGCCCTCGAAATTAGAAGTGCGTACACAGATATGATAAAGAGATGAGGATACCTTGAATACCTTTATCGTTTAAAAATATTAAATTCATCTTTGAAATCCAGGCGAAGATATTCATTAACAATTCATCTTTGCCTTTCTGAATAAGATATACTAAGCTGTAAAACCAATAATCTTTGAGACTCGACAAATAGTATCACGACCACGAATTATCCATACCTTCTTGGCGAGGATATTAGTGTTTTCAATCTGATCGTGATTATCTTAAGATAATCCTAATTCGTAATCATACCAAATCTATCGATACCTTCTGACGAAGATGACTTTTACCACATCCATGAATTAATATTTCATTCTTTGAGACTCGGCTCGATAATTAATCCATATCATCGAATCATCCACCTTCTGGGCCGAGGATATTCATTAGTATCACGACCACAAATTATCCATGCACTACTGACGAAGATAATTGTGTATTCATTAGTATCCACGACCACAAATTATCCATTACACTTCTGACGAAGATAATTGTGTATTCATTAGTATCCGACCACAAATTATCCATACCTTTCTGACGAAAGATAATTGTGTATTCATTAGTATCACGACCACAAATTATCCATACCTTCTGACGAAGATAATTGTGTATTCATTAGTATCACGACCACAAATTATCCATACCTTTTGACGAAAAGATAATTGTGTATTCATTAGTATCCACGACCACAAATTATCCATGCACTACGGCGAAGATAATTGTGTATTCATTAGTATCGCGACCACAAATTATCCATACTTTACGGCGAAGATAATTGTGTATTCATTAGTATCCGACCACAAATTATCCATACTTTCTGACGAATAATTGTGTATTCATTAGTATCACGACCACAAATTATCCATACTTCTGACGAAAGATAATTGTGTATTCATTAGTATCCGACCACAAATTATCCATACCTTACTGACGAAGATAATTGTGTATTCATTAGTATCACGACCACAAATTATCCATGCACTTTCTGACGAAGATAATTGTGTATTCATTAGTATCACGACCACAAATTATCCATACTTTTCGGCGAAGATAATTGTGTTTTCAATTCTGATTATGATTATCTTAGAACAATCCACAGTCATAATCATACCAAGTCCATCTATCTGCTTCTGAATACGAGATGACTTTCAACGTAATATAAGCGTGAGGATAATGATATAAAGAATCGATCGAATGAGATAAAGGATAAATATTAAACATTTATAATATAATTTATCCGAGTTCAGAATATCCCCATGTTATCAATCATAATAATCTCATAATCTAATATCATTAATATTATAACAATATTTTAATCACTTCTTAAATTTATAAACAATTTATCTTAATTGTTTACGCTTTACCATATAATGCATTTAATCATTCAAAATGTCATACTCATAAAATATCATCACCAATTATCAATCCCTCATCAAAAAATATGCATATACTACATATAGGATTCTCTAGCCATAAAATCCTATTTTTCAACTTTGTTCTTCACATAACATATTTAACTCGTATGTTAAATAACTAAACTATTTTCATGAAAAATACCAAATTAGTCCCAAAAATATTTCTTTTAAGGGATTTAGCATAATATAGTCCCATAATGAAAATATATTTTTCTCGAATTTTAAAATTCATTTACTATTTTTCAAAATCAATTTCTAATTAATTCCTTAAGAAATTAGCTACCTCAAGTTTAACTCCAAAATTCCCAAATCTTGGCGGGACCTTACACATGTTAGCGTGAGCTTCTAGTTTAAATTTCATGGTCATGGGTTATAGAACTCGGTTATAGCGTTTTAATCGGAAAAACCTAAATATTGAAATAGTCATAACTTGCTCATTTTAAGTCGAGAATGAGCTCATTTTTGGACAGGAGAGGTACTTTATACCATATACTTTCATGTCCCAAAAAGGCCAGAATTTTCTCATAATTTAAGTGGCCAAAACAGTCCCTTAAAGTTTACAGGCGATAGCATTTTGAAATTTACAGCTTTGGCCTCCTTTGCTAAAATCAGTCCACACAAAATCTACAACACCTTTTCCAGTAATTCCACTTGGATTAGTTAGGTAACTCATAGATCTAACTCTAGGACTTGACCACATTCAAAAATTCAAAATATAATAAGAGATATGGTCAATTGAATTTCATATTACGTTTTTCACCAAAATCGATTTTCAACTCTTTGTGATTTCTAAAAACTTTCATGTTTTTACATACTAACCAACATAACTCATCATAAAACTTACTAATACTTCGAATACCCATGATTTTCATTATTCCAATGCTTTTATTATGACTTTCATCATAAACCACGTAAAGCTATTCATTTAGTTGAAGAAATATTTGAGGTTTAAGAAATGGGTTTTTATCTTTGAAATTCGATACAAAATTCGATTTCACGCTCTAGGGTAGGCTAGAAATCTTCAAGAATCGTCGAAATTTATTAATAATAGAAATATCATTCAATCTTGTGACTCTTATCGAAGACTTGGATAGTCGTCACATTGATACCAATTGTGACTTACATCCCTTAACTTTGAATAGCACCTCCATGATGATACCTATAAACTTGCCATCTTCATTCACGATGTAAGCCTCTGAAAGTCGGCTTGGTGCATTCCACACAAGAAGTCAACAACGAAAGGATCGGGGCTCTTTACTTATGGCTTGATATAACGATGATTAACTTTAGGGTTTGGTTACTTTGAATTAGTATAACGAGGTTGGTATAAATATAAAAGCTAACAACCTTACGAAAAAGAATAATGAGTAGTTAATCAATCATTTTCAAAAATTACCTCAAAAGGCAAGTATTTTCAAAGAGATAATATCGACGAAGTAGCGTGAAAGTGTTTATTTGAAACAACAAGATTAATAAGCGATTGGAGGTAGCGAAGGTTCTCTTACGAAGTTTGACCCGATAAGTCAAGTTTAACTTCTTGAATCAAATTTAAGCGTTGAACACAACTAGGTGAAATAAAAGAGTGGGTAGAACTTGTATTGAATAAAGTATAGACTTAGCATTAATTTATAATTAACTTACGTAATAACCGTTCGGGTTTCTCGACAAAAGCGCTCTCGCTTAAATTATCGAGTTTGACTTTCTTATAGAATTACATTCCACCCTTAAGTGCTTCTTCACATTCACGATCCATGATTTGAATCATTATTCTCGATCCATATCGAATTCGGGTTGGCCGCTATGCGCGAGGTAATTAGAATTCGATGTTAAAATTCTCCCGATTCTTTGTCAAAAAGCAAAGTCCATTTCATCTATTTTGGCTTTATTGGATCGGACGTCTTTTCTACTACTATCAGCCGTTGTCGACTTTTACCCGTACATCGTCTATTCTCCTTCGTTCGATTGTTTCTTCTTTGGTGATCCTTGATTTTTAAATTCTCGATTCGAACTTTAATATCTTACACCACCTTGGCGTGATTTTGTTCGAGCATCACATATCGGGTAACTTGATTTTGAATTGTTGTATCCCTTTGTTCCCACGACCAGTTTCTTGGTTCTTGACTTTTCTTCTAGCTCACGAACACGATTTTGTAATTCTAAGTTTTGATCATAAATTTCTTAACTTGATTCTCCTCGGGTTCTCTTCTTTCTCTTCTTCTTCCTCACTTTCCATTACCTACGCACTAGCTCGGGTGCGACAATTAGTTCTTCGTTCTACGTGGATATCTACAATTTGTTCCTCGTCGCGACCTTTGCATTAACTTTGATTAGTGATTAAAGGTGTCTGGCAGTCGCATTCACTCCATTGTGAATATTTTAAATTTACCGTTTCCAAACAACTTGCTTTGCCACAACAAGGGTTAATTAATATATCGAATATTATCCTATATTTACGGCCAGGCAATTAAATACCAAATAAACTTAGGTAGGTCATCTTTAGCGAAGAATTTCCGTCTCTCCCCTCTAGTTCTTATCTCACATCTTAGCGGGGATCGTATCCACTAGCTACGATACCAATTGTGGCGCCCCCAAATTAGGTATCGTCGCCCGTCTTGGGTCGCCACTTACGTGGTACATAAATTCAAATCTGACTTACTAATATAAGCTGTAGCGTATGCAATCTGACGTAAAGCTGTGAGTTTGAATACAAATATTGTCTCTTAGATATTATCTGCTCGAAAGGAGTCCTCATTACAACTATTATCACACTATATCACACGAATGGTGAGGACTACTAATAATCTTATCCTACGGACCATTACTTCGTTCCCAGGCTACGTCCCACTATGTTCTCGTTTCCTGAAGAGCAGTGAAAGAAAAGGTGAAACTCAACTAGCCCGATGAAATATTATGACTAAGATAATGCGAAATAAATTATCATTAGCCTTGGCGATGTTAAAGCGATAAAATCTGATAAACAACCAGGTTTAGCTACGGCCGGAATAAGCGATCCATTAAAAATTCAGTAGAAATAAAATCTCTATCTTTTAGGTTTTAAAAGGTTTTCATCGATTTTATCATTTGAGACTTCGACAATAAATAAACCACCACGTTTAATAAATCCACGTGTGCACGATCGAGGATTTTCATCAAAATTATCGATAATTAAGTGACTATCTTAGAATCACCTTACAGTGCATGTCGTACCAAAAACTATCCATCGGCTGCATTACGAGGGCCACGAGGACTTT
>JAINUW010000370.1:0-322434 GCA_020205615.1 Panax quinquefolius | reverse complement strand
AAACATCCCCTCGCTCATCATCTCGCCAAAGGTGTTGTTCACAGAGGAACATTGCCACCTGTCAGTACGCTTCTCCTCGTCAGGTGAAGACAAAAGTGCTCCACTGGCCTCATTTACTCCATCATTAATATTCTCAATGACATTCTCAAATACCGCCATAAAACAAGGGTTAATTAAGGAAATCAATATATCACATAATATCCCTATATACCGACTTAACTAACAAATAAGCTTAGTAGGACACACTAGCTGGAAGGATTTACTCTGCCTCCCCTCCTAGTTCTATTCCCCGATCTCCGCCAGAGATCATATCCTAAGCTCGATATTAAACCATGACGCCCCAAAATAGTATACATCACCCATTCCGAGTCACAAATACACGGGCACGTAAACAACTACAACTTTATTATTACAACAAAGAAATCTGTGAGTTTAAATACAAATATTATCTTCTGTATAATATTTATACTCAAATAAATCCTCATCACATTTATCGATACATTATTTTACAAAATGGTGAGGACTACTAAACAATCCTTTCTAAAACCTTCATTCCATACCCCGACTGTACACTCGCTATATTCTCGCCTCCCGAGAGAAGAAAATGGAACAAAAGGAAAAGGGTGAGCTCAACTAGCTCAAGAAGAATATTACGACTAAGATAATATACAACAAATTATCGTTAGTCTTCAACAGGAAAAATCTAATGTAATACAATAGACAACAAATTTTAAATCAATATTCGCAATGAAATAATAATTCATTAGAAGAGTTAAGAGAGAATGAAATCTACTATAATCTATGAATTTAATAAAAGTTCATCAATATTTTATCCTCAGAATATCAATCAATATTCATCTCAAATCAAATATTCATCTTTGCACTACAGCCAAAGATATTCATCAATCTGGTCATGTTCATCTCAACACTGCTCATCTTTGCACTACAGGCCAAAGATATTCATCACCAATCATGTTCATTTAAACACCTGCTCATCTTTGCACTACAGTGCCAAAGATATTCTTCGAAATCATTCATCTTTGCACTACAAAGCCAAAGATATTCAATAATATCATCATTTAAGACCGAGGATGATGAAAAATATTTTTAAAGAACTAATCCAAAGGAAACAAAATGACAAGGATTAAGGATTAAGGATTCAGATTTTGTTTTATCCATGTCCAACAATACCTCAAAAATAATCATAGTGGTGTAAAATTCAAGAATGATCAAAACACGGATACAATCAAAGCTAGTATCCAAAATAGATATTTTGACTTAAAAGAAGAAATTTTATTTTTCTATGAATAAAGAATAAGTCAGATACGTGAATAAGGTCAGATACGTGAATAAAGGCCGATACACGTGAATAAGAATCTCCGACACCAAAAGATAGAAATTCCACAAAAAAACATTTTCACGCTTCATTTAATAAGTACTCGTGAATAAGAATCGTGAATAAGAATCATGAATAAGAACTCGTGAATAAGAACTCATGAATAGTAAACCCCATATGAAAAAGTTCCAAATTTGATAAAACTTCAGATCAATATTTCAAAGATAATGATATCAAGAAATAATATCATTACGAAAAAAAATAACATCCCTTACCTCAAAGAATCAAGATTTCTAAGGAAAGGCTCAAGTGATGTCGAATGAAACTTGTAGATCGAATAAAGAACTCTCAAAGTATCTAAATACTCACAAAATACGCCAATAATATAGAGAGAAAGAGAAAACTTTGTTTCGTGTGATTTTCAATTCTAACTTAAATTTCTATTTATAGAAAATGTTAGCTCACCCAAGCATTTCTGACTACACCGATGGCTTTACTCGCTACTATTGCCACCCACCACATTTGAAATAAAATTCAGCACATTTCTTCACCAACCACAAGTGGGGCCCCACTCAATTCTAGAATTTTCCACCAAAATCAATTATAAACCTAATTTCCTAATCGCATACCTCTAAAATAAAATTCATAACAAATCATTCGCAGAATTTTTAATTCGCTCAAAATTTGTGGACATATACTCAACTTATGTATGTATAACATACCCAAAAAATTACAATAATCCAACTATTTGATTAAAAATATTATAACCCCCCAAATATATCTCAAAACCCCGATTTAATTTTTAATACCTCCAACTGATAAAAATACCGATAAAACACCTCAACATTAATTTCTTCATTTATAACCACATAAATAAATCCATCATTTATATCCACATAAAATAAATATTTCTTATCATATGAATCAATAATTAATTATTCACAAATAATATTACGTAATCACAATTATGACAACCAAAGCCGCTCCTGTGAAAGCAGGGGCTTCCAATAAGGATTTCTCCTCATCGGCCGCAATTAGGTGACCAAACCTCTCCTCGATGTAACTTTCTAGACATCGCCAATAATGCTATCTAATAATATTATTCAAATAATATGAATTATCGATCCGATAATGGAGATAATGCAGAGACACAATTATCAAACAATAATAATATAAAATATCAACGCAAAGAATTATCAATCAATAAAATAAAATATCGAATAAGAATTCATCGTGAAAATTATCGAGTAAAGCCTTCACGTAAGGATCAATAATTCAACAATTGCAATACCGCAGCCATCGCGTGCAACCACGCCAGACATCGTATTTTAACCACCCGTATTCCAACAAGATTATCTGTGAATAACTACGCCGCTATTTTTAACCAACTTATATTTGTCGCTTTCTTCATCCAATCGCTCACATGGGGCTCTACACATGGTCAAAGGCTGGCAGCATTTAATATTCCCCGACAAGCATTTAATATTCCACCACCAAACGAATATTCCCCGACAAAATGAATATTTTATAACCACTTGCTTATTTTGAAATATTTATGATTTAACCCTTAACTATCCACATTAATCAAATCAACCTTACTATTTCAAAATAATAAATAAAGGAAATTCCTTTTATTTAAAAAAAAGTTTCTGGTCTTACAACCTCCCTCCTTATGAAATTTCGTCCTCGAATTCGACGACGCACTGGTGTGTCAAAAGGTGAGGATACCTCGCTTTCATTTCCGCTTCCCATTCCTGTGTCATTTCCTCTATAGATGATTCCTCCACAAAACTTTAACTTGTGGTACGACCTTTCATACAGTAGACATGCTCCTTCCTATCCAAGATCTTGACAGTACCTCCTCACACGCTAAGTCTTCTATTATCTCGTCCTGGTTTCTAACTCAATAACGTGGTTCGGGTCTTTCACATATTTACGGCACGATATGTGAAACACATTATGAACACGAGACATACTTTGAGGTAACGCAAGTCTATAGGCTACATTTCCTACTCGGCCAAGAATTTGAAATGGACCAATAAATCGTGGATCGAGCTTTCCTCTTCCCAAATCTTCAGACTCCCTTCCACGGAGCAACTCGCAACAATACATGATCCCCTCACATTAAATTCCACGCCCTTTCGATGAAGATCCGCATAACTCTTTTGTCGATCTTGTGCCGCTTTGTATACGCTTGTCAAATCATTTGATCTTTTCTCAGTCATACGCATTAACTCTGGTCCCAACAATGTTGCTTCACCCACCTCATCCCAACATATCGAGAACGACATTTTCGGCCCATATAATGCTTCAATGGAGCCACACCTATACTTGCCGATAACTGTTGTTGTAGGAGAATTCCACCAATGGTAAATACTTATCCCAACTACCCTTTGAAGTCTAGGACACGTAGTCTTAATAAATCTTCAAGAGTTTGAATAGTCCTCTCTCGATCATCCGTCTGCTTGGGGATGGTATGCCAACTAAATCGCAAACTGCGCTCATAGCTTTTTTGCAAGCTAACCCAAAATCTTGAAGTGAATCTTGGGTCACGATCCAAACTATGGATACAGTATGCCATGCAACCTCACAATCTCATTTACGCATATACCAAAGAAGACGCTCAAGTGAATAAGTCTCCAGATTTACAAGAAATGAGCAGACTTTGGTTAATCTATCAACAATAACCCAAATAAAGATTGATGCCTTTGAGAAACCGTAGGAAGACCCGTGAATCTAAATCCATGGTAATGTGTTCCCACTTCCATTCCTAATCTCAAGTGGTTGCAACGACCCTTAGGTACTAGATGCTCCGCCTTTACACGCCGGGTAAGTTAAACACATCGAGATAAACTTTGCAATCTCTCTCTTCATATTATTCCACCAAAATGTATGTCAAGATCACGATACATTTTAGTACTTCCAGTGATGGATCGCAAATGGTGTATCAGTGCCTCCATCATAATCTTGTACTTCAAATCGTAGTCGTTAGAACACAAAGTTCTAGAGGACTCAAGTATTCCTTCTTCATCAATTCTCGCTCCTAATAGCTCCTTCAGACTTTCTTCTTCATACGATCACCCTGCCCATGGGCTCGAGCAACCTTAACTTTTTCTATTAAAGTCGGCTCTATGCGATACTTGACATCATCGCACTCGCTCCCGTGATATGATCTTCTACTCAACGCGCCGCCCACCACGCTCGCTTTTACCAGATGGTATCAATAGTGTGGTCGTAGTCTTTCAATAGCTCGAGCCAACGTCACGCCAGATGTCGAGTTCTTTTTGAGTGAAGAAATATTTAAGGCTTTTTATGGTCCGAATATATCTCCACTTTCTCCCATATAGATAGTGCTCTCCATATTTTAACAAGAAAAACGATCGGGCCGCTAACTCTAGATCACGAGTAGGATAATTCCTCTCATACTCTTTTAAGTTGTCATGAGGCATAGGCTATGACTTTCCCACGCCAGCATGAGAACACATCCTAACCCTTTGCCCAAGATCATCAGAGATAACAAATCCATCCGAACCAGATGGTATTGTTAGAACAAAATAAATAAGTCTCCTCTAAGCTCTTGAAACTCTTCTCGCATTCTTCATTCCAAACGAATTTTGTATCCTTCCGAAAGTTAGTCGAAGTTAATGGAGTAGCGATTCGAGAAAATCCTTCCACGAATCTCCGATAATAACCAAATAAGCCCAAAAGCTACGCACTTCAACCACCGACTTTCGCTGTTCTCAACTTCAGATTGCTTCAATCTTCACGATCAACAGATACTCCATGTTTTGACACCATTATGCCCAAGAAATGCTACTTCTCGCCGTAACTCGTGATTTCTTCAATTTGGCATATAGTTGGTTTTCACGGGGCCTTCGAGTACCAAATTTTCAAATGGTGCTCACGATCTTCACGATTTTTGAATATATAAGGATGTCATCAATAAAGACAACAACGAATCGATCCAAATATTCCTCAATACTTTGGCTCATCATATCCATGAAAGTCAGCAGAGCATTAGTTAGTCCGAAAGACATGACTAAGAATTCATAATGCCCATACCGAAGTTCTCAAGGCGCCTTTCGAATATCCTCGCCTAATCTTCACCGATGATATCCGTAATCTAAGATCGATTTTTGAAAAGAATTGTGCCCTCGCAATCGGGTCAAACAAGTCATCAATACGAGGTAGAGGATACCTATTCTCGATGGTGACATGGTTCAATTCCCGATAGTCAATACAAAGTCGATACTCCCGCCTTTCTTTTTTTACAAATAAAACAGAGCACCCCAAGGAGATGTACTAGATTTAATGAAACCGATGTCCAACAATTCCTCGTAGTTGACCTTTAACTCCTCAAGTTCAATAGAGCCATTCGATATGGGGTTTTAGAAATGGGCTTTGTATCAGTTCAAGATCAATAAAGAATTCAACTTCACGCTCGGGGTAGACCGAAGTTCTTCTTCAGAAATACGCCGAAAAGTCAATAACAACAGAATATTATTCAAATTCGACGTGTCTTTATTCAAATCCATAACATGGGCTAAGAAAGCTTCGACATCCGCTTTTCAATAAACGAATAGCTTTATGATTAGATATGATAAAGATTGATTTTAATGGTTTAGTTGCTTGAATTCGCATAACAAAGTCAAGTTAGAATATGAAAACTAACAACCTTACGAAAACAATCAATTTTGGCATGATGAGTAGCTAACCAATCAATCCCTAAAATCACATCAAAAGCAAGTATCTTTAAAGAGATAAGGTCAATGTGTAAGGTAATGGTGCCAACTCAATCAAACAAGATTTATAAACAAAGGATGTGATGAAAGTTTCTCCTAACTGAGTTTCCACAGATAGTCAAAGTCTAATTTCTCCTGAGTCAAGTTTAAACGCTGAGCACACGCAGAGAGATAAATGAATGGGTAGCACCCTAGATCAAGTAAGGTATAAACTTCAAGAAGAATTTATAAATAGCTTACCCGCGATCACCTCGCTTGTTCCTCGAGATTATGACCAAACCACAACAAACGCCTTCCCTAATCGCTGACTTTCGATTTTCTCGGGATACTTCGAGTCAGTCACCGTCCCTCATTAACTAGGTTTCGCTATCGCATAATCTCGAAAGCGATATGTCCTTCCTTTCCACAACTATAGCATACCTTGAATCATAGTCAGCTTTGACCGATATGTCCTCTTTCCCGTGATTTGTAGAAGATATACGACCGGTGGTCGCTTCTCCTCCCTTAGAACCAGCTTGTCACGCCAAGACTGCTGCCTTCACATAGTCGCTTGTTAAATCTCCTTTTTAAAATCTCCTCCCACTCGCTTCTTCTTCGCTTTCACGACTATGATTACCACCAGAGTGGTTACCATTTCGTCCCGCCTCGCTTTTTTCTCCGCAGTTATCATTATTCTCGCTGATCGCTATCTCTCGGTACGATCCTCGTTATGGTCCTCAATGACCGCATCAAGTATCTCGCCTAATAATTGAGCCCTCGCTTATAACATCTCTAATAAAGAGAAAGTTTATGAGAAATGAGATATCGACGACGCCGGGTTTCAAACCTCTAAGAAACATCCGCTGGCCATACGCTCCTCATTCTCCACCAAATGAGGTGCAAACCTCGATAACTCGCAAACTTTGCCTCGCATCGAGACACCGCCATGTTGTTTTGCTCCAACTCATTGAACTCCACTTCCTTCATACGACGAACACTTTCGTGAAAGTATTTGTCATTAAATAGTCTCTCAAACGCCTCCCAAGACACGCCGAAAAGTACGATGGGTACGCTCACGCATCTCACCAAAGAGTCCGCCTTCGCCACTTTAACATAAAGGTGGCGAATGGAACCTTCGTTCTCCGCATCCCAAGACATCGAATATCTTGGTAATTTGTTTGACCCATGTTTCCGCCATGATCGGATCGCGCTTTCCTTAAATTCGTGGTCCCAACTTCGAACCGCTTTCGTCAGGATAACCCGTGAATCGCTATCATTTCTCCTCAGATTTTGAACACGAAGTCTCCTCGTCTCGATTTTGCATGAACCGCAAAAACTTCTAAACATCCCCTCGCTCATCATCTCGCCCATGGTGTTGTTCACAGAGGAACATTGCCACTGCAGCACGCTCTCCTCGCTGGTAAAGACAGCATCTCCACTGGCCTCATTTACTCCATCATATTATTCTCACGACATTCTCAAATACCGCCATAAAACAAGGGTTAATTAAGGAAATCAATATATCACATAATATCCCTATATACCGACCAACTAACAAATAAGCTTAGTAGACACACTAGCGGGTTGATTTACTCGCCTCTCCCTCCTAGTTCTATTCCCCGATCTCCGCCAGAGATCATATCCCTAAGCTCGATACCAACCGCGACGCCCCCAAAATAGGTATACATCACCCATTCTCGAAATTGTCAATACACGGTACATGTAAAACAACTACAACTTTATTATTACAACAAGAAACTGTGAGTTTAAATACAAATATTATCTTCTGCATAATATTTATACTCAAATAAATCCTCATCACATTTATCGATACATTATTTTACAAAAATGTGTGAGGACTACTAAACAATCCTTTCTAAAACCTTCATTCCATACCCCGACTGCATCGCTTATATTCTCGCCTCCCGAGAAGAAATGGAACAAAAGGAAAAGGGTGAGCTCAACTAGCTCAAGAAGAATATTACGACTAAGATAATATACAACAAATTATCGTTAGTCTTCAACAGGAAAAAATCTAATAGTAATACAATAGACAACAAATTTTAAATCAATATTCGCAATGGAAATAATAATTCATGTAAGAGTTACGTAGAGAATGAAATCTACTATAATCTATGAATTTAATAGTTCCATCATCAATATTTTATCCCCGTAACATCAATCAATATTCATCTCAAATCAAATATTCATCTTTGCACTACAGCCAAAGATATTCATCAATCCACATGTTCATCTCAACACTGCTCATCTTTGCACTACCAGGCCAAAGATATTCATCACCCATTATGTTCATTTAAACACCGCTCATCTTTGCACTACAGTGCCAAAGATATTCTTCAGAAATCATTCATCTTTGCACTACAGCCAAAGATATTCAATAATATCATCATTTAAGACCGAGGATGATGAAAAATATTTTTAAAGAAACTAATCCAAAGGAAACAAAATGACAAGGATTAAGGATTAAGGATTCGTATTTTGTTTTATCCATGTCCAACAATACCTCAAAAATAATCATAAGGGTGTAAAATTCAAGAATGATCAAAACACGGATACAATCAAAGCTAGTATCCGTAATAGATATTTTGACTAAAAGAAGAAATTTTATTTTTCTATGAATAAGCCGATACGATACGAATAAAGGTCAGATACGTGAATAAGGTCGATACGTGAATAATAACTCTACACCAAAAGATAGAAATTCCACAAAAAACATTTTCACGCTTCATTTAATAGTACTCGTGAATAAGAATCGTGAATAAGAACTCATGAATAAGAACTCGTGAATAAGAATCATGAATAGTAACCCCGACATGAAAAAGTTCCAAATTTGATAAAAACTTCAGATCAATATTTCAAAGATAATGATATCAAGAAATAATATCATTACGAAAAAAAAATAATATCCCTTACCTCAAAGAATCAAGATTTCTAAGGAAAGGCTCAAGTGATGTCAATGAAACTTGACCGAATCAAAGAACTCTCAAAGTATCTAAATACTCACAAAATACGCCAATAATATAGAGAGAGAAAGAGAAAAACTTTGTTTCGTGTGATTTTCAATTCTAACTTAGCCTCTATTTATAGAAAATGTTAGCCCACCAAGGCATTTCGACCAAGCACCGATGGCTTTTACTCGCTACTATTGCCACCCACCACATTTGAAATAAAATTCAGCACATTTCTTCACCAACCACAAGTGGGGCCCACTCAATTCTAGAATTTTCCACCAAAATCAATTATAAACCTAATTTCCTAATCGTACACCTCTTAAAATTCATAACAAATCATTCGTGCATTTTTAATTGCTCAAAATTTGTGGACATATACTCAACTTATGTATGTATAACATACCCAAAAATTACTATTAATCCAACGATTTGATTAAAAATTATAACCCCGCAATATATCTCAAAACCCCGATTTAATTTTTTAATACCCAACTGATAAAATACCGATAAAATACCTCAACATTAATTTCTTCATTTATAACCACATAAATAAATCCATCATTTATATCCACATAAAATAAATATTTCTTTATCATATGAATCAATAATTAATTATTCACAAATAATATTACGTAATCACAATTATGACAACCAGCCGCTCCTGTGAAAGAGGGGCTTTCCGATAAGGATTTCTCCATCGGGCGCCAAGCAATTAGGTGACCAAACCTCCCTCGATGTAACTTTCTAGACATCGCCAATAATGCTATCTAATAATATTATTCAAATAATATGAATTATTGATCCGATAATGGAGATAATGTGCAAAGGACAATTATCGAACAAAGAATAATATAAAATATCAACGCAAAGAATTATCAATCAATAAAATAAAATATCAATAAGAATTACCGTGAAAATTATCGAGTAAAGCCTTTCACGTAAGGATCAATAATTCAACAATTTCGCGGTAATACCGCAAGCCATCGCCAAGAACCACGCCAGACATCAGATTTTAACCACCGGTATTCCAACAAAGATTTAATTCAGAATAACTACGCCGCTATTTTTAACCAACTTATATTTGTCGCTTTCTTCATCCAATCGCTCACATGGGGGCCTACATACGGGTCATACCATCGCATTTAATATTCCCCGACAAAGATTTAATATTCCACCACCAAACTAATATTCCCCGACAAAAATGAATATTTTATAACCACTTGCTTATTTTGAAATATTTGGCAGATTTAACCCTTAACTATCCACATTAATCAAATCAACCCTTACTATTTCAAAATAATAAATAAAGGAAATTCCTTTTATTTAAAAAAATTTCGGTCTTACAAATGTAAAACAACTACAACTTTATTATTACAACAAGAAATCACTGAGTTCAAATACAAATATTATCTTCTTGTGAGCAATATCTATACTCAAATAAATCCTCATCACGCTTATTGGTACATTATTTTACAAAATGGTGAGGACTACTAAACAACTCGTTCTTTAGTAACCTTCATTCCATACCTCGACTCAGATTGCATCGCTATATTCTCGCATCCCGAGAAGAAAAATGGAACAAAAGGAAAAGGGTGAGCTCAACTAGCCCAAGAAAGAATATTACGACTAAGATAATATACAACAAATTATCGTTAGTCTTCAATGTGGAAAAATCTAATGAATACAATAGACAAATAAATTTTAAATCAATATTCGCAGCTGAAATAATAATTCATTAGAAGAGTTAAGTAGAGAATGCAAACTACTATCTTCTATGTATGAATTTAAAAGTTCATCGCTCATCTTTTATCTCCTCAGAATATCAATCAATATACATCCTGAATCAAATATTCATCTTTGCACCACAGCCCAAAGATATTCATCACCTGGTCATGTTCATCTAAACACTGCTCATCTTCGCACTACTACCAAAGATATTCTTCGAAATCATTCATCTTTGCACTACAGCCAAAGATATTTCATAATATCATCATTTAAGACCAAGATGATAAAAATATTTTTAAAGAAACGAATCCAAAGGAAACAAAATGACAAGGATTAAGGATTAAGGATTCGTACTTTTGTTTTATCCACGCCCAAAATACCTCAAAAATAATCATAGTGGTGTAAAATTCAAGAATGATCAAAATACGGATACAATCAAAGCTAGTATCCGTATTAGATATTTTGACGAAAAGAAGAAATTTTATTTTCTATGAATAAAGGTCAGATACGTGAATAAAGGCCGTGATACGTGAATAGTAACTCCTACACCAAAAGATAGAAATTTCAAAAAAACATCTTCACGCTTCATTTAATAAGACTCGTGAATAAGAATCGTGAATAAGAACTCATGAATAAGAATCGTGAATAAGAACTCATTAATAAGAACCCCCGATATGAAAAAGTTCCAAATTTGATAAAAAGTTTCAACCAATATTTCAAAGATAATGATATCAAGAAATAATATCATTCGAGAAGAAAATAACATCCCTTACCTCGAAAAGATTAAGATTTAAATTTAATACCTGACATAAAGGTCAAGGAACTCAGCACCGCCTAACAATACTCAAAGTATACTCAAATACTCACAAGAATACGCCGATAATATAGAGAGAGAAAACTTCGCTTCTAGTGTGATTTTCAATTCTAACCTAAACACCCTATTTATAGAAATCGCTAGTAACACCAAAGTTGTAAAATTTAATAAATTAATAATATAATTATATAAATTTCTACGCGATGCCTAGAATCTGATTTCAGCCATCAAACACATGCCACATTCTAGAAAAAGTAAGAAAAAACGTTTTTCTAATTTTAAATATTTTAAACTTCCAAAAATCAATTATTTTGAGCTTCTAACTTCAATAATTCATAATAAATAGCCCTTTCATCAGAAAATTGAATCTCATGAGTTTTTATAGGAAATTCAATTTCTCACAACTTTGCAGAAGAAAGTTTTTCCTAATTCCAAATAGAAATTGACCAAATCCACAAACCAAGCATTTTAAAGGCTATAATCAAATTTCAAATAATAAATAGGGTCCACCGACATGTTTAATATGTTTTAAACATTTATTGCAACAAAAATACTCTTCCTCCTCAGATACTCATATATCCCACATTCGTTGTAAAAATATCACCATTATTATATTATTAAAATATAATAATATATTTAAACGAATTATTTTATCGTAAAAAGATAAAATTTCAATTTTCAACAATTGTCACATTAAAATTTTTCTCCATCTATATCCACATAAAATTAATATTTTCTCTCATATATGAATCAATAATTAATTATTCACAAATAATATTATGTAATCACAATATCGACAACCAGTGCGCCTCTGGTGAAAGAGGGGGCTTCCAATAAGAATTTCTCCTCATCGGGCGCCAAATTATTAGTGACCAAACCTCTCCTTAGATGTAACTTTCTAGACATTGCCAATAATATTATCTAATAATATTATTCAGATAATATGAATTATCGCTTCGATAATGAAAAATACTCGCAGAATGACAATTATCAAACAACAAAGAATATAAAATATCAACGCAGCAATTTTAAATCAATAAAATAATCGAATAATAATTATCGTAACTATTATCGAGTAGTGCCTTCACGTAAGAATCAATAATCGGTGCAATACCGTAAGCAACCGTGTTTTAACCAATCGGTATTTTAACAAGATTAATTCAGAATAACTACGCCCGTTATTTTTAAACAACTTATATTTGTCGCTTTCTTCATCCAACCACTTTCCTTTATGGGCCCACATTACGGTCGCTACCGTTGCGCATTTAATATTCCCCGACAAAGATTTAATATTCCACGACCAAACTAATATTCCCTACAACAATGAATATTTTATAACCACTTGTTTATTTTGAATATTTATGATTTTACCCTTAACTATCCACATTAATCAAATCAACCCTTACTATTTCAAAATAATAAATAGAGAAAATTAAATTTCATTAATAATAAGTTCTGGGTCTTACAAATTTGTCGATGAAGCCCTCGCCCTCACGAGCTATGTTATTCAGATCCGGCAAATAGTAGTTCACGTCAAGCGGGGAGCAGCTTTTGGTGCGAGAAGTCAGGGGCAAAGACCCGGCTTGATATGTAACCCGTGGTCTTGTGGATGAAGAAATAAGATGATGATAGTTATGGAGAATCAAGAGTCCGACAAAATCGCTGTAATGCTTCTAATCAATAATACGCGCTGCTTCGTTGCATCTGGTATTCTATCGCTGGACCCATCTCCCACTATCGAGGAACTTTGGGTGCCGCCTCAAGTCAAGATGTTATTCTGAGGGTTAATGTGGATCTTTGTGTCGCCTAAATGGTTCATCCCACACCAACCACCAAAAAGCTATATTTGATTTTATCTCCTATACCTCTTGTTGTCCTGGGGTAGTCGATCGGGTCCATCGCTTGTGGATCAAAGTTAACAAACGCCACCATGGGATCAAGTTTAAAACATTCACAGGACTTTGTAGCTCATCCATAGTCCGACAGCACAAAGAAATGCCACCCTGCAGTTGGGAGGTTCGTGGACTCACCGGGCTATTCGATGGCAAATTTTTCTACAGTGGTCCTTATGAGTTTATCAGCCCTTCGTGGTAGGCAAACGCCATTGGTGTTGGGAGGTTTGGGTGGACTCACGACCAATTATTCGATGGTAGCCTTTTCGGCAGTGTGGTCCTTATGAGTTTGTCGCCCTTCGTGGTAGTAAACGCCATTGGTGTTGGGAGGTTCGTGGACTCACCGACCATTCACGATGGTAGCCTTTTCAAGTGTGGTCCTTATGAGTTTGTCAGCCCTTCGTGGTAGGCAAGTTGTTGCACTTAGACTCTCAGTCTGTTCTTCTGGTAGGCAAGTGTCATCTTCGTGACCTTGTTAAAGCCCTTTCGTAGGTAGGCAAGCTTGTTCTTAGACTTTGTCAAAGCCCTTCGTGGTAGTAAAATGTCATCTCTTGGTTTTGTTAGCCTTTCTGGGGTAAACAAATTCCTAATGAAGCGTGATCCGTCTCACACTTCTAAATCTAATAAGTATCAGATTACTTTTATTACCCGATTTTAAGTGTCGAAGTTCGGGTCACATTATTATTCGATCTTATATGTTATACGACTTTGCTTAGTTATCGACTTAACAGCTTTAAGATTATACATTTTCACGCTGATCGATGATGAATTATTGACAAGAAATGTTCAAAGGTGCAATAAGGATAAGAATTTGTTAATTATTTCATCGATATCTAACTGCTTATAAAGGAGATGTCTTTTCGTGAATCCTAAAACTTCTGATGATATCTTTAAGCTTCCTTATTGTCCCTCACCGTTCAAAGAGTCAAGGAGAGCCGTTTACTTTGCCACTACAAGTTTGCTTTTTATTTACTTCTACAGCACTCGCACTTTTCGTAGTACATGTGGACAACTTCATTGTTCAAATTTCGCTGATTTCCCCGTAATTTGCTTCAATCTCCTCGCGAATCCGATCGCTTAGTGGTGGGCCCAAATCCTTGGAAGAGTCCTGAGTTCTCGAAGTTTCTTCAAGCTTTTGACGACGGGCCATTTGCTCGTGATCTTTAGCTTGATATCTTTATTTTGCTTCACGTAACCGAGTCGATCGGGTCGATCTTCGATTTTCTTTCACCAAAATTTCGCTTTTCTTCGTAAAATCGATATTTATATCGTTGATGACTTCATGAGTGGCCCGAGATGTCTTCAAATCTTCTTTCGTTCGCAAGGTCTTTCAAGGCACTCATCATGCCTTGAATAAAGAACTTTGAGACTACTTCTATCTTTCGCCAAAGGCATTTAAGCAGGTATTCTCTTCGAGCGACTTTTCTTCGATTTCTACTTCTTGGTATTTGGGACTCGAGGCGTCCAAGACAAGTGGTTTGCCTGTGGATGATCGTTAATAATACGCCCCTCCCGCTTAAAATAGTATATATCACCCATTCTCGAGTCACCAATACATGGTACGTAAACAACTACAACTTTATTATTACAACAAGAAATCTGTGAGTTTAAATACAAATATTATCTTCTGCATAATATCTATACTCAAATAAATCCTCATCACATTTATCGATACATTATTTTACAAAAATGGTGAGGACTACTAAACAATCCTTTCTAAAACCTTCATTCCATACCCCACTGCACTCGCTATATTCTCGCCTCCCGAGAAAAAATGGAACAAAAGGAAAAGGGTGAGCTCAACTAGCTCAAGAAGAATATTACGACTAAGATAATATACAACAAATTATCGTTAGTCTTCAACAGGAAAATATAATGTAATACAATAGACAACAAATTTTAAATCAATATTCGCAATGAAATAATAATTCATTAGAAGAGTTAAGTAGAGAATGCAAACTACTATCTTCTATGTATGAATTTAAAAGTTCATCGCTCATCTTTTATCCCCAGAACATCAATCAATATACATCCGAATCAAATATTCATCTTTGCACTACAGCCAAAGATATTCATCACTGGGTCATGTTCATTTAAACACTGCTCATCTTTGCTTATCCAAAGATATTCATCATTGGTCATGTTCATTTAAACAAAGCTCATCTTTGCACTACGCAAAGATATTTTCATCATTCATCTTGCACTACAAAGCCAAAGATATTCTTAAGAAATCATTCATCTTCACACTACAAAAGCAAAGATATTCCATAATATCATCATTTAAGACCGAGGATGATGAAAAATTTTTTTTAAAGAAACGAATCCAAAGGAAACAAAATGACAAGGATTAAGGATTAAGGATTCAGATTTGGTTTTATCCACGCCCAAAAATACCTCAAAAATAATCATAGTGGTGTAAAATTCAAGAATGATCAAAACATGGATACAATCGAAGTTAGTATCCGTATTAGATGTTTTGACTTAAAAGAAGAAATTTTATTTTTCTATGAATAGTACCAGATACGTGAATAAGTCAGATACGTGAATAAAGGCCGATACGTGAATAGAATCTTACACCAAAAGATAGAAATTCCACAAAAACATCTTCACGCTTATTTAATAAGACTCGTGAATAAGAATCTCGTGAATAAGAATCTCTAATAAGAATCGTAATAAGAACTCATGAATAAGAACTCATGAATAGTAACCCCGACATGAAAAAGTTCCAAATTTGATAAAAACTCAGATCAATATTTCAAAGATAATGATATTGAAGAAATAATATCATTACGAAAAAAAATAATATCCCTTACCTCGAAAAGATCAAGATTTCTAAATTTAAACACCTGATATAAAGCTATGACTTGACTTTGCACCGCCTAGCAATACTCAAAGTATACTCAAAATACTCACAAGAATACGCCGATAATATAGAGAGAAAAACTTCAGCTTCGTGTGATTTTCAATTCTAACCCAAGACCCTATTTATAGAAATCGCTAGAACACCAAAGGTAAAATTTAATAAATTAATAATATAATTATATTATTTTCACACATGTCTAGAATCTGATTTCAGCCATCAAACACATGCCACCTTCTAGAAAAAAATAAGAAAAAACGTTTTTCTAATTTTAAATATTTTAAACTTCCAAAATCAATTATTTCTGAGCTTCTAACTTCAATAATTCATAATAAATAGCCCTTTCATCAGAAAATTGAATCTCATGAGTTTTTATAGGAAATTCAATTTCTACAACTTTGCAGAAGAAAGTTTTTCCAAATTCCAATCAAAATTGACCAAATCCACAAACGGGCAATTTTACAAAGTATAATCAAATTTCAAATAATAAATGGGGTCCACCGACAATGTTTAACATGTTTTAAAACATTTATTGCAACAAAAATACTCTTCCTCCTCATATACTCATATATCCCACATTCATTGTAAAATATCACCGCTAATATATTATTAAAATAATATATTTAAACGAATTATTTTATCGTAAAAGATAAAATATTAATTTTCAACAATTGTCATTTTAAAAATTTTCCATCTATATCCACATAAAATCAATATTTTCCTCATCATATAAATCAATAATTAATTATTCACAAATAATATTACGTAATCACAATATCGACAACCAGTGCAGCTCTCAGAAAGAGGGGGCTTCCCAATAAGAATTTCTTCATCAAGCCAAGCAATTAGTGTGACCAAACCTCCTTGTATGTAACTTTCTAGACATCGCCAATAATGTTATCTAATAATATTATTCAGATAATATGAATTATCGCTTCGATAATGAAAAATATCGTAATGACAATTATCAAACAACAAAGAATATAAAATATCAACGCAAAGAATTATTAACTCAATAAAATATCGAATAAGAATTATCAGAACCATTATCGAGTAGTGGCCTTCTTCACGTAAGAATCAATAATTGGTGCAATACCGCAAAGCTACCGCTCAACAACGCCAGACAATGTGTTTTAACCACCGGGTATTCCAACAAAGATAATCTGAATAACTACGCCAAGTATTTAAAAACAACTTATATTCGTCGCTTTCTTCATCCAATCGCTTCACATGGGCTCCACACATGGTCAAGGCCATCAGCATTTAATATTCCCCGACAAAGCATTTAATATTCCACGACCAAACGAATATTCCCCACAATAATGAATATTTTATAACCACTCATTATTTTGAAATATTTGCATATTTAACCCTTAACTATCCACATTAATCAAATCAACCCTTACTATTTCAAAATAATAAATAAAGGAAATTCCTTTTATTTAAAAATTTTGGGGTCTTACAACCTCCTCCTTATGAAATTTCATCCCCGAAATCGACGACGACTCGTGTTTTTCAAAAGGTGAGGATACCTCGCTTATTTCCGCTTCCAATTCCTGTGTCATTTCCTCTATAGCATGATTCTCCACAAAACTTTAACTTGTGGTATGACCTTTCATACGTAGGGACATGCTCCTTCCTATCCAAGATCTCGACAGTACCTCCCTCATACACGCTAAGTCTTCTATTATCTCGTCCTGCTTCTAACTCAATAACGTGGTTCGGTCTTTCACATATTTACGGCAAGTACGAGCATGTGAAACACATTATGAACACGAGACATACTTTGAGGTAACGCAAGTCTATAGGCTACATTTCCTACTTCCTACCAAGAATTTGAAATGGACCAATAAATCGTGGATCGAGCTTTCTCTCTTCCCAAATCTTGTAACACCTTCCACGGAGCAACTCGCAACAATACACGATCCCCACATTAAATTCCACGCCCTTTCAATGAAGATCCGATAACTCTTTTGTCGATCTTGTGCCGCTTTGTATACGCTTGTCAATCATTAGTCATATGTACTTTAACTCTCTGTCCCAACAATGTTGCTTTCACCCACCTCATCCCAACATATCGAGAACGACATTTTTGTCCATATAATGCTTCAATGGAACCATGCCTATATTTGTTTAATAACTATTGTTGTATGAGAATTCCACCAATGGTAAGTACTTATCCCAACTTCCTTTGAAATCTAGGACACGTAGTTTTAATATATCTTCAAGAGTTTGAGTAGTCCTTTCCGATCATTCATCCGCTTGAGGATGGTATGCCAAACTAAATCGTAAACTGCGCTCATAGCTTTTTTTGCAAGCTAACCCAAAATCTTGAAGTGAATCTTGGGTCACGATCCAAACTATGGATACAGTATGCCATGCAACCTCACAATCTCATTCACGCATATACTAGCAAGACGCTCAAGGAATAAGTCTCCGTGATTTAAGCAAGAAATGAGCAGATCTGGTTAATCTATCAACAATAACCCAAATAAGATTGATGCCTTGAGAAACCGTAGAAGACCCGTAATCGAAATCCATAGTAATGTGTTCCCACTTCCATTCCTAATCTCAAGTGGTTGCAACGGACCTTTAGGTACAAGATGCTCCGCCTTTTACACGCTGGCAAGTTAAACACATCGAGATAAACTTTGCAATCTCTCTTCATATTGTTCCACCAAAATGTATGTCAAGATCACGATACATTTTAGTACTTCCGTGATGGATTGCAAATGGCGATCGCAGTGCCTCCATCATAATCTTGTACTTCAAATCGTAGTCGTTAGGAACACAAAGTCTAGAGTGGACTCAAGTATTCCTTCTTCATCAATTCTCGCCCTAATAGCCCTTCTTGATTTTCTTCTTCATACGATCACCCCGAGCCTCAAGGCTTCGAGCAATCTTAACTTTTTCTATTAAAGTCGGCTCTACGCGATACTTGACATCATCGCACTCGCTCCTCGCGATATGATCTTCTACTCATCGCTACGCCTACCACGCTCGCTTTTCCAGATGGTATGATCGTAATACGTAATAAATGAGTCTCCTCGAAGTTCTTCAAGCTCTTCCCACATTCCTCGCTTCCATTCGAATTTTGTATCTCTACGAGTCACCAAGTTAATGGAATAGCGATTCGAGAATATCCTTCAACGAATCTCCGATAATAACCAACTAAGCCTCAGAAGCTACGATTTCGACATCGACTTAGGTTGCTTCTCAACCGCGACTCATATCCCAATCTCGATAAAGACGTCACAATGACACCTATCGCTTTTATCGCATTTAATATGACGCCCCCACAGAGAGTTCTGCTTAGTGAATTCCACAAAGGAAGTCACAAGATAAAGGCTCAGTACCAAATTTATAGTTGAATTTTTAACTCAAGTTCAATAGAGCCATTCGATATGAGATTTTAGAAATGAGTTTTGTACCGTTCAAAGTCGATACAAAATTTAATATCGTGCTTTGGGAGTAAGCCAAGAAATTCTTCAGAAATACGCCAGAAAAATCAATAACAACAGAATATTATTCAAATCGACGTGTCTTTATTCAAATCCATAATACGGACTAAGAAAATTCGACATCCGTAATAAACGAATGACTTCATGGCTTGATATGAAAATGTTTGACTACAATGGTTTGATTGCTTGAATTCGAATTCAATAACAAAGTCATAGAATATGAAAACTAACAACCTTACGAAAATAATCAATTTCGCATTTATGAGTAGTTAACCTTAAAATCACATCAAAACAAATATCTCTATAGTAAATAAGGTTAACCCAGTAATGTGATAGTGCCAACCTCAATCAAGCAAGATTTATAAATAACTGGATGTAATGAAAGTTTCTCCTAATGGAGTTTCCACAGATAGTCAAAGTTTAATTTCTCCGTAGTCAAGTTTAAACGCTGAGCGCAAGTAAGAGAGATAAAAGAATGGGTAGAACCGATATTCAGTAAGGTATATACTTCAAGAATTTATAATTAACTAACCCGCATAACTTCGTCGTTCCTCAGATTTTTTGACCGGCCACGCAAAACGCCTTCCAAGAACCGCTGACTTTCACTTTTCTCGGGACATCCTTTTCGAGTCACCATTCTCACCGGATCGGTTTCGATATCGCATAACTCGAGCGATATGTCCTTCTTTCCACAATTATAGCATACCTTAAACTGCTCAGGTAGTTCAATGATATGTCCCTCTTCCCGATTTGTAACATATACGACCGGTGGTCGCTTCTCCTCCCTTAAAACTAGTTGCATCGGGCGCCGACGCCTTCACATGGTCGTTGTTGAATCTCCTCTTTTAAAATCTCCTCCCGACTCGCTTTTCTATTTTCACGGCCACGATTACCACCAGAGTGGTTACCATTTCATCCTTCTTCTTTCTCCGCAGTTATCATTATTCTCGCTGATCGCTATCTTCTGATACGATCCTCGTTATGGTCCCTCAATGAACGTATTTCGTATATCTCGCCTAACAATCGAGCCCCGCTGACAACATCCAATAGAGAGAAAATTTATGAGAATGAGATATCGACGATGCCGTGTTTCAAACCTCTAAGAAACATCCGCTGGCCATACGCTCCTCATTCTCCACCAAATGAGGTGCAACTCGATAACTCCGCAAACTTTGCCTCAGATCGGACACCGCCATGTTATTCTTGTTCTAGTCTAATAAACTCCACTTCCTTCATACGACTTAATACTTTCGTGGAAAGTATTTGTCATTAAACTAGCTTCAAACGCCTCCCACGATACGCCGAAAAGCACTGGATGGGTACGCTTACGATTCCCACCAAAGAATCGCGCCTTCACCACTAACATAAAGGCGGCGAATGGAACTTTCTTCGTTCTCCGCATCCCAAGACATCGAATATCTTGTAATTTGTTCGACCCATGTTTCCGCCATGATCGGATCTCGCTTTCCTTAAATTCGTGGTCCCAACTTTTCAATCTGCTCAATGTGACAACCCGTGAATTGCTATCATTTCTCCTCAGATTTTGAACACGAAGTCTCCTCGTCTGATTTTGCATGAACCGCAAAAACTTCTAAACATCCCCTCGCTCATCATCTCGCCAAATGGTGTTGTTCACAGAGGAACATTACCAAATTGTCAGCACGCTCTCCTCGCAGTGAGTAGCACAGCATCTCCACTGGCCTCATTTCCCATCATAATATTCTCGCACGACATTCTCAAATACCGCCATAAAATAAGGGTTAATTAAGGAAATCAATATATCACATAATATCCCTATATATCGACTAAACTAACAAATAAGCTTAGTAGACACACTAGCCAAGGATTTACTCGCCTCCCCTCCTAGTTCTATTCCCCGATCTCCGCCAGTAGATCATATCCCTAAGCTCGATACTAACCGCGACGCCTCCAAAATAGGTATACACATCACCCATTCTTAGTCGCCAAATACATGGTACGTAAACAACTACAACTTTATTATTACAACAAGAAATCGTGAGTTTAAATACAAATATTATCTTCTGTATAATATCTATACTCAACAAATAAATCCTCATCACATTTATCGATACATTATTTTACAAAATGGTGAGGACTACTAAACAATCCTTTCTAAAACCTTCATTCCATACCCGACTGCACTCGCTATATTCTCGCCTCCCCGAGAAAAAATGGAACAAAAAGGAAAAGGGTGAGCTCAACTAGCTCAAGAAGAATATTACGACTAAGATAATATACAACAAATTATCGTTAGTCTTCAACAGGAAAAATATAATGTAATACAATAGACAACAAATTTTAAATCAATATTCGCAATGGAAATAATAATTCATTAGAAGAGTTAAGTAGAGAATGCAAACTACTATCTTCTACGATGAATTTAAAAGTTCATCGCTCATCTTTTATCCCCGTAAAATCAATCAATATACATCCGAATCAAATATTCATCTTTGCACTACAGCCAAAGATATTCATCACTGGTCATGTTCATTTAAACACTGCTCATCTTCGCACTACCAAAAGATATTCATCAGATATTCTTCTCAAATCATTCATCTTTTCGCACTCACAGCCAAAAGATATTCTTAAGAAATCATTCATCTTTGCACTACAGCCAAAGATATTCCATAATATCATCATTTAAGACCGAGGATGATGAAAAAATTTTTTTTTAAAGAAACGAATCCAAAGAAACAAAATGACAAGGATTAAGGATTAAGGATTCGATTGGTTTTATCCACGCCCAAAAATACCTCAAAAATAATCATAGTGGTGTAAAATTCAAGAATGATCAAAACACGGATACAATCGAGTTAGATCCGCATTAGATGTTTTGACTTAAAAGAAGAAATTTTATTTTTCTATGAATAAGACCAGATACGTGAATAAGGTCAGATATCGTGAATAGTGCCGAGATACGTGAATAGTAACTCCGACACCAAAAGATAGAAATTCCACAAAACATCTTCACGCTTCAGCTTAATAAGACTCGTGAATAAGAATCGTGAATAAGAATCGTGAATAGTAACTCGTGAATAAGAACTCATGAATAAGAACTCATGAATAAACCCGACATGAAAAAGTTCCAAATTTGATAAAACTTCAGATCAATATTTCAAAGATAATGATATCAAGAAATAATATCATTACGAAAAAAATAATATCCCTTACCTCGAAAGATCAAGATTTCTAAATTAAACACCTGATATAAAGCATGACTTGACTTGCACCGTGATAGCAATACTCAAAGTATACTCAAAATACTCACAAGAATACGCCGATAATATAGAGAGAGAAAACTCAGCTTCGTGTGATTTTCAATTCTAACCCAAGACCCTATTTATAGAAATCGCTAGAATACCAAAGCAGTAAAATTTAATAAATTAATAATATAATTATATTATTTTCACACATGTTCAGAATCTGATTTCAGCCATCAAACACATGCCACCTTCTAGAAAAAAAATAAGAAAAACGTTTTTCTAATTTTAAATATTTTAAACTTCCAAAATCAATTATTTTGAGCTTCCTAACTTCAATAATTCATAATAAATAGCCCTTTCATCAGAAAATTGAATCTCATGAGTTTTTATAGGAAATTCAATTTCTCACAACTTTGCAGAAGAAAGTTTTTCCAAATTCCAATCAAAATTGACCAAATCCACAAACGGTAATTTTACAAAAGCTATAATCAAATTTCAAATAATAAATGGGGTCCACCGACACACAAAATATGTTTTAAACATTTATTGCAACAAAATACTCTTCCTCCTCATATACTCATATATCCCACATTCATTGTAAAATATCACCGCTATATATTATTAAAATAATATATTTAAATTAATTATTTTATCGTAAAAGATAAAATATTAATTTTCAACAATTGTCATTTTAAAATTTTCCATCTATATCCACATAAAATCAATATTTTCTCATCATATAAATCAATAATTAATTATTCACAAATAATATTACGTAATCACAATATCGACAACCAAAAGCCCTCAGAGAGGGGCTTTCCAATAAGAATTTCTTCATCATCAAGCCAAATTAGTGTGACCAAACCTCTCCTTAGATGTAACTTTCTAGACATTGCCAATAATGTTATCTAATAATATTATTCGATAATATGAATTATCGCTTCGATAATGAAAATACCGTAATGACAATTATCAAACAACAAAGAATATAAAATATCAACGCAAAGAATTATTAACTCAATAAAATATCGAATAAAGAATTATCGTAACCATTATCGAGTAGTGCCTTTCACGTAAGAATCAATAATTGGTGCAATACCGCAGCCATCGCTCAACAACGCCAGATTAGTGTGTTTTTAAACCAATCGGGTATTCCAACAAAGATAATCGTAATAACTACGCTATTTTTAAACAACTTATATTTGTCGCTTTCTTCATCCAATCGCTCACATGGGCCCATACATGGTCATCGCTACGTTCCAATCAATATTCCACGACCAAACGAATATTCTCTAATAATAATGAATATTTTATAACCACTTTTATTTTAAAATATTTTATTTAACCCTTAACTATCCACATTAATCAAATCAACCCTTTATTTCAAAATAATAAATAAAGGAAATTCTTTTTATTTAAAATTTCTGGTCTTACAAATTGGGGGTAATCATAATACTTTACATGCTCATGGTATTGGGTTTGCTCATCGGGCCACCCCATTTAGTGGATATTATCTTTATTTAGGGCCTGCCATATCAATCGTAATATTCCGATTAGATGAGTAGATGGTTCCACTTGGGCAATTTGTAGATATAGAATCTGATCGACATTTCGCACGGCATTAATGAGGATGGGACAAGGCTTAGCTCTGGCATTCAGGGGTCTGGAAATCACCACACATGTGACCTGAGTATATTTTATCACACACAATCTAGAGGTAACACTTAACCGATATTTTATCCCTCTCAAACACTCATTTTTATCATATTTTTAACCTCTTATCCACGGGGAGCTATCCAGATCAGACTTCACGCCGAGCTATCCTCGACGGGTCAAGCCACAAGCTTTTTGGTGTCGAATCAAATCAATATCTGGACGCGGCCTCAATCGGGACGGAGAAAGATCTAAAGGAAATTCTTTTTGGGTAAAATTATAAAATTAAAATTAAAATTTATTTAGATTTTAAGAATTAAATTTTGTACTTAGTACTTTGCTAATTTTCGACTTCTACTCTATCCTTTTGATCTACCATAAAGTACTACCTAAAATACGAGTGTTAATATTTTCAACGTAATTTTTTTTAAGTACAAATGTATAAGATTCAATAAAATAGTATAACTCAGTAATTCAACACTAGAAAATATCATTTTCCTTTTTAAAAATGACAAAATCTTTTATTATTTCTTTTTAATCAGTGAAAGCGCACTCGCCTTCTCTCTCTCTCTCTTAATAAAGGAGCCGCATGTTGATCGATCATCGTAACCTGCTAATTGTTACAGCTAAAGTTGATGGTAAGTGGTATATATATATATATATATATATATATATATATATATATATATTTCCATAAATAAGCCTTCCATATGGTTAATCGTTGAGAACACCCCTTTTTAATCGTTGATAAACTTATCAAGATTGAAATATAAATATACCTCAGTAATAATTTGTAATCGCTTTTTATTTTAATATGAGGACTCCCACCATAGTCAATATGTTATCATTGTTTAACTAAAACGAATTTTTAATATTAAATAATATTTATTTAAGATGCATTTGCATCCAGAGTATAAAAAAAAAAAAAAAATTACTAACCTAAGACAACCTCTTACTTATTATTGTATTTTATAACCTTTCAAACTAAACAAATGTTATTTAAAAGGTTATTTGTAGTCGAGATAAATTTTTATAAACAAATGTTATTTTATAACCTTTAAACCTTTTATAACAAATAAAGAATATAAAATATTTTATAAAAACAAATATTTTATAAAACAAATGTTATTATAAAATATTTTATAAAACAAATATTTTATAACAAATTTATTTATAACAAATGTTTTTATAAAAAATAATTTATAACAAATGTTTTTATAACAAATGTTTTTATAAAATATTTTATAAAAACAAATATTTTATAACAAATGTTATTATAAAATATTTTATAACAAATGTTTTTATAACAAATGTTTTTATAAAAAATAATTTATAACAAATGTTTTATAATAAATGTTTTATAACAAATGTTTTTATAAAATATTTTATAAAACAAATATTTTATAACAAATGTTATTATAAAATATTTTATAACAAATGTTTTTATAAAAATAATTTATAACAAATGTTTTTATAAAAAATAATTTATAACAAAATGTTTTAAAACAAATGTTATTATAAAATATTTTATAAAAACAAATATTTTATAACAAATGTTTTTATAACAAATATTTTATAACAAATATTTTTATAAAATATTTTATAAAAAACAAATGTTTTTATAAAATATTTCTTTTATAAAATATTTAATATTCTTTATTTGTTATAAAAAGTTTAAAAGGTTATAAAATAACATTTGCTTATAAAACATTTGTATTCTGAGCTACAAATAACCTTTTAAATAACATTTGTTTAGTTTCAAAGGTTATAAAATAATGTCGTAAGAGAGGTCAGAATTTATTGGTATTTTTTTTTTATGTCGTAAGAGCTTGTTACTATTGATTTTTTTTTTTATTTTTACAAGCCGTAAGAGTCATACATACTATTGATTTTTATTTTATTTTATTTTTTATATATGTTTGCATGTCGTACTTGGCCGTATTATTTAATATTAAAATTCGCTTTAGTTAAACAAACCGACAACATGTTGACTATGGTGGGGTCCTCATATTAAAATAAAAGTAAGACAAGTCAAGTTACTACCGGGTATATTTATGTTTCAATCTCACCTTCCAATAAGTTTATCAACTATTCAAAAAGGGTGTCAGACAAGACGATAGTAAAGACCCCGACTTTATTATTAATGAAATTTAATTTTCTATTTATTATTTTGAAATAGTAAGGGTCGATTTGATTAATGTGATAAGGCTAAGGCAAAAATACGCAAATACTTCAAAATAAGTTAAGTGGTTATAAAATATTCATCATTGTTTGGGAATATTCGTTTGGTCGTGGAATATTCTGCATCGCCTAGAATATTCGCATTTACTCACAGCCCATGTGTGGGCCCCATAACTGAAAGCTTATCGACGAAGAAAACGACAAAATATAAGTTGTTTAAAATAACAAATCAGAGTAAGCATCAAGTATCATCGTTAAAATACTCTGCTGGTTAAAACACAAGAAGATTACCAGATCGCACCAATTATCGATTCTTACGTAAGAAGACACTACTCAATAATGGTTACAGAATTATTGTTCAAGATTTTATCGATTTAATAATTAATGCATTGATATTTTATATCATCATTGCTTTCAATAATCACATTACACAAATTTTTTATTATCGGCTAATAATTCATATTATCCTAATAATATTATTAGATAAAATTATTGGCAATGTCTAGAAAATTCGCGCCTAAGGAGAGGTTTGGTCACCTAATCAAGGCCCAAGAAGTGAGAAATTTTATCTGAAAGCCCTCTTCCTTTAACCGCCTCATTGTTAATATCATGATTCTCAGTAATATTATTCAGAATAATTAATTATCGATTCATATGATGAGGAAAATATTAATTTTATGTGGATATGTATGGAGAAAATTTTAATGTGACAATTGTTGAAAATTGAAATTTTATCTTTTTCTCGATAAAATAATTATTTAAATATATTATTATATTTTAGTAATATAATAATGGTGATATTTTTACAACGAATGTGGGATATATGAGTATACGAGGAGGAAGAGTATTTTTGTTGCAATAAATGTTTAAAACATGTTAAATATGCTCTATGACCCCTATTTATCGATCGAAATTTGATTATAAATGTAAAATCGCCTTCGCTCAGGATTTCTGGCCAATTTCTATTTGGAATTTAGAAAACTTTTCTTCCGCAAGTTGTAGAGAATTAAATTTCCTATAAAAACTCACGAGATTCAATTTTCCGACGAAAGGGCTATTTATTATGAATTATCAAGTTCAAGTTCAAATAATTGATTTTTGAAGTTTAAAATATTTAAAATTAGAAAACATTTTTCTTACTTTTCTAGAATGTGGTATGTGTTTGATGGTCAAATCGATTCTAGTAATGCTGTAGAAAATTTATATAATTATATTATTAATTTATTAAATTTTCTCGCTTTCAATGTTCTAAGAATTTCCTATAAATAGGTGCTTAGGTTAGAATTAAAAATCACACCGTAAATCAAGTTTTCTCTCTATATTATCGAAATATTCTTGTGAGTATTTTGAGTATACTTTGAGTATCATTAGACTAAGAAATTCCCTTCAAGATTATATCCTAGATTCCACCTAAAGTACTAATCTTTCGAGGTAAGTGGATGTTATTTTCTTCTCAAATGATATTATTTCTTCAATATCATTACGTCAAATATCGTCAAAACTTTTATCAAATTTGGAACTTTTTCACGCTTGTGGTTACTATTCATGAGCTTACTATTCACGAGTTACTATTCATGAGTTACTATTCACGAGTTACTATTCACGAGTACTATTCATGAAGTGTGAAGATGTTTTTTGGAAATTTTTTATCTTTTGTGTTCTGAGTTACTATTCACGATACTAAGACTATTCACGATACTCTGCACTATTCAATCAAAAATAAAAATTCTTCTTTTTCGTCTAAAATATCTATTCTGGATACTAGCTTTGATCAGATCCATGTTTTGATCATTCTCGAATTTTACACCACCGCGATTATTTTTGAGGTATTTTTGGACGTGAATAAAACAAAGTACTTAATCCTTAATCCTTAATCCTTCATCCTCGCCATTTTGTTTCAATCGATTCGCTTTTTTAAAAATATTTTCATCATCTTCACCTTAAATGATGATATTATGGAATATCTTTCGGCCCGTAGAAAAAAAAGATGAATGATTTCTCAAGAATATCTTTGGTCAGAAAGGCAAAGATGAAATACGTGTTTAGATGAAACACGACTAATCGATGAATATCTTCGGGCTCGTAGGCAAAGATGAATATTTGATTCTGTATGATATCGATTGATGTTACAGGATAAAAGATAGACGATGAACTTTTAAATTCATACATGTAAGATAGTAGTTTGCATTCTCTACTTAACTCTTCTAATGAATTATTATTTCACGTGAATATTGATTTAAAATTTGTTGCTATCAGATTCTATTAGATTTTTCCCCGTTGAAAACTAACGATAATTTGTCAGATATTATCTTAGTCATAATATTCTTTATCGAGCTAGTTGAGCTCACCCTTTTCCTTTTTGTTCCATTTTTCTTCTCGTGATGCGGAGAATATAAATGAAGACGTAGCCTGGTATGGAACGGGCGTTCTGCATGTAGTTGTTTAGTAGTCCTCACCATTTTGTAAAATAATGTACCAATAAATGTGATGAGGATTTATTTGAGTATAGATATTGTCTGAAGATAATATTTGTATTCAAACTTACGCTTTATCGTCAGTAATAATAAAGTCAGAATTGTTTCTGCATCACGTATCGACAACTCAAAATACGCTGATGATACCTATCTTTCGTAAGGCCACACATAAAGAATCCTATTACATATTAAGGCCCTATATATATATATATATATATATGAAAGTATTAAGTATAGAATTTATTTTAAATAAATCGATCAATTAACTAATATATATATATATATATATATATATATATATATATATAGTGTCAACTCCTCATATCAATGCATGTACTAGACTACTACTAGTACCACTACTGGTTCTCTGAATCCTTCTAGTACTATAAGACGACGACTGTGCGTAATGCATGCATGAAGCTTTCAATCGGATCCCCTTAAGATGTTTCCTTTTGTGCATTCCAATATATATCTTCTTCTTTTTTAAATCAAGGTTTTTTTTAAAACAAAAGAAGTAATTGTCCATTTAAGTTGTTACTTGTTACTACCTTATGTACCACTTTCAAGAATATATAGTATACGTACGTGCTAATTATAAAAGCAATGTTATATTTATTATTAATTTAGATGAATAATTTCATAAATCTAATGTGTCCCTAAATGGTGTCTAAAATTACTAAATATTTTAATATTTTTTTATCGTATGATTAATCAAACACAATTGATATAATAAAGTAATAATACTATGTTTACAAAATCCCTGATATAAAACAATAAAACTTTTTTTTCCTACAGTGTTTAATTCAGTACTGGATTTTATTCATCCTGTATGACAATTAATGTTACACAAATCAAATACCCATAACATTATTGATAGCAAATTAAAGTAACTTATCTATGGTTCGTATGAATTCAATTATTATATATATATATATATATATATATATGCATTGTGATGTGTAAACTTGAAAAGGCCACTTACATCCAGCATTTGATGATTCATAAGTGGTGCAAGTACATAAAGTAAAATTCTTCACAGCTGCTTAATTCTATAGTCATAAGTTTGGCAGTACGTTGCATTAAGTTCCTAACAAGAGTACAATAATGTTTTCAAATTATATGTAATTAATAGGGTAAAAGAAATTGTTTTGGGTTAAGATGGGACGTATATCAAAAGCCAAGGAATAAGACAAAGCTGTTATGCCTGCATGGCAGCGCTGCTGCTGCTATGCTGAGCTGTTGCCACCACTGATGCATATATATATATATATATATATATATATATATATATATATATACACACACTGCTGTTTTCACCCCCTTGCACATATATTTTACTCTATTTTCTTACTCTAGATTTTTATTTACTACTTGCTAGTAAATTTTAATCACATATGACGCCTAGGCCTAGCTAGGTTCATTTCATTAGAGTTAACTTAATATATAACCATCATTTACTAATTAATTAATACATATAAACATAAAAAATTTATATAATCAATTTAACTAATAATAAATTGTGATTGAAAAATCGATTGATATAAATACACATTGTAATGTATGAAGTAAAAAGTGAAATAGGACTTCTATTATGCTCACTAACAACTTCTCTACATGATCCATCATGCATTAATGCTTCATCTTTAAAGTTCAAACTATTAACAACTGCTTCTATATATATTCTTTCTTTTGTTTTTTTAACTTGTAGTCTTTATTCTTTTCTCACTCTTTTTAATTATTTACTGTCTTTTCTGGGTACATGTGGATCTCTCCATTCTGCCAGATCAGTGTATTATATACATCAGATCATCCAACTTTTTTGTCTCTAGTATATAAATTTCATCCTTCTTCTTCTATTGAGACACATTCTATATATTATCCGATCTATACAACTTCTAAAGACACCTTCTATGTATTATACACACACACACACACACACACACACACACACCTATATATATATATATATATATATATATATATATATATATATATACCATATATTCCATTTACAATTCTAGCTTGTTCAGCCTTGATGAATATCACAAGAGATCGATCAGTACGTCCCCATCAACCTATATATATCCCTTCATTTCTATATTAATTAAACCCCGTGCATAAAAAAACCCATTGATTAGTTGAGAACTTGTATTAGTTGTATATACACATATATATATATATATATATATATATATATATATATATCCTTAACCTCTGCAAAAGGAAACTGAGCACCCCACAAGCTAGCTAGCTAGGCCCACAACCATGTACTTTAAGTCTTAGGTTTAATTTGCTTCTTATTAAGTTTGTATGTGTAATATAGTCATCGTTCCATAGATGTCGCCGGATAACTTAACCAACAAAGAAGAATCCGGTACCAACCTGAAGCCGGCGGGAACCACGACAAGGCCGGCAGAATTACAAGCCCTAAAGTGCCCTAGATGTGATTCTCCAAATACAAAATTCTGCTACTACAACAATTGCAGCCTCACTCAGCCAAGGCATTTCTGCAAGACATGTAGAAGGTACTGGACAAAAGGTGGAGCTTTACGCAACATTCCAATCGGCGGTGGCTGCCGGAAAAACAAGAAGATTGGCAGTAAGTCTTCTAATTCTTCAAGATTCTCCCCAGGTGGTGATTCTAAGGATTCAGCCGGTTCATCGTCTTATTATTCGGATATAGGCGGGCTCAAGTTCTTTAATGGTATTTCACCAGCCATGGATTTTCAGCTTGGAGGCCTAGGCCTTAACAACAACAATTTCCCTAGAATATTTCACTCTTCAGCAAATTCAACTGGAGGTTCTAATTCATATAATCAACACTATGGTCAGTTAATTTCTTCATTTGGGGAAATGATTTCAACATCATCAACTTCTTGTTTTGGTATAGATCCAATAGGGAATTCTTCTGGTACTAATAATTTGATGGGGTTCAATTTTCCTTTATCATCTTCTTCTGTACTTAAACATGATAATGGAAATGGAGCAGGAGGAATATTCCTTCAAGATCACAATAATAATAGTAATCTTGCCTCTTCAATTGAGTCATTGAGTTCAATCAACCAAGATTTGCACTGGAAATTACAACAAGAAAGACTGGCTATGCTATTTGATGATCAAAACCAGGCTCCTCAAAAATTACAGCCCATTTTGTTTCAGAACTTGGATTCTTCAAAACCTGATGCTGGTGTTAGTAATTCAAGAAAAGACAACAATAATGGAAGTATTGGTATTGGTCCTACTGGAAACTTAGCAACTGAGTGGTTTTTTGGAAACTCTAATTATTCAGGTGCAGTAAATTCCACTCCAACAAATAGTAGCAGCAACGGCAATGGAATTCATGCATGGAGTAATTTCAATCAATACACACCACTGCCATAGTTGAAAAATGAGGTATATTGTACACCTAAAGTTGTCCATGAACAAAAAGACAAAGAAATAGGAGTATGAATTACCAAGATCCCATGTTTGTTTTTGGTTCTTTTCATCCTAGTATTTATTCATGCATGCGTATATAAAATGTATCCTTTCATGCGTATGTAAAATGTATCCTATATTGCTATCTTGAAGAAGATATATAGTTTGATTTTTTTTATTTAGTTTATTTTCTTACATGTTGGGTTTGAATTTATAAGTAAGATATGTTCATTACAAGTTTTAGTAATTTATTAATGCTCTTGTAATTTCTTACCATGATTTTACATTTGTTTCATAAATTGATGATTATGGTAATTAAACTTGCTTGCTCGATCTAGAGATGATGAAATGAAAATTTTAATTATATGTAAAGTGCTGTGGGATTGACTAATATTTATGTGGGTCCAACAAATGGTTCTTGATGAACGACTGTCTAGTTTGTCATGAAGCGGACTGAATTGCAAGGGGCAGATCCCCTAAAGCACAATGTGTATTTTGGCTTGAGATTTATTAGTAGTTCAATCTTAGATTTTACTAATATATTGAGTCTCATAGGTTTAAGCTCGTGTTATAGATTTTTAGTCACTATAAAAATATTGTTTGGTATGTATATATTAGTAGAATTTGACCGTAGAGAGACATATATACATGAATACATCGCATAAAAATTAAATTAAATAAATTGATGAACCCAAGTATATTGTGCCCCGCCTTTTATTTTCTATTCTTCATTTTCTCTTCTATTGTGATTGTTGTAGATTCAATCATAAATTCAAACATATATTTCAATTCATCCATAAGAAAAAGTTGTATTTATCACTAGTGAATTCATCTCCAGAGAGCAAGTCTGTATTGATCATATCATGTAGTGAAAAAGATAATGTAGGAATGATCAGGTGTTTAACTGTAACTATGTGCAAATTGTGATTCTTGTAATACTTGTTACTCTTTTTTTTCAATAATCAGAAAGATCTGCAAAGAACTCTTTTGATAATCTTGAAATCTCTAATCTCTTTGGGATCTGTTAAAGATTTTGGACTATCATTAAATGACAATAAATTAAACTAGGGTATAAGAATTATTTTTTGTACATTCTTTATATATATATGTTAACGCTAAGATCTTTTTCACACGCCCCAATCACCTAAAACGCCTCGATCCTCGCAACGTAAACACAATAAACACCACAAGCTTGACGGCGGTTCCGGCTTGGGATAGCTCAAAGCGTGAGAATCAAGATGTGAATTCACAAGGTTTATCGAAAACGGAGGCTATATCGCCCAAAGTGTATTGATATCAAGAGATAATAATAATTCTCTCGTGTGAATATCCGATTCTAAATGAAGAAGTGTATGAGAACGCACTCTCGGTGGAGACTTCCTCACAAGTTATACCCTCCTCGCCTCAATTACCGTACCACCCACTACTACCCCGACATTCCCTTTACCCGATGGGTTCTCGCCGATCGCATGTAGTTTATTCTCTTCTTTTTGATCACTGCTTACTACCACCGACCGATTATAATCCCATCCACATTAATGCATGGCGTGTTCTTTAGTCAACCGACATGCTTTTTTCATCATTACAAGTCAAAGATTATAGATATTTAAAATGTCTAAATGATTGATCCACGACGATTCAATTCTTGGCCTTATAAGTTTGAAATGATGATGATAATTGGGCTTAATGATTTTCATAATTCAATAATAAAGGCCCAATAGAATAAAAAGAATAAGCCCAATATATTCTGGCCCAAAGAGATAAAATATCACGACCCAACATCGCCCCCTAGTTTTTGTCAATGTAATGTTTAATAGAAAACTATAAATAATCCATGATATTTTACCGAGAATCAATAAATGACAAGATGTAATTAAAAACGCACTCCATTTATTGTCCATGAAATGAAATGAAAGGAAGTTAAGGGCCCAATTCGAAAGATTTCTATCCATTAAGTACCGTGATCCAAACCGACGCTTCCCATTCAAATTCCAAATTATTACTAGCATTTAATGCACCTGCTTTTGAACACCGTAACCGCGAAGATAAAAGGATAACTTTACCAATTTTGACGGCTTTACTTCGCTCATTTGAAATTGAGCGCCTTTCTAAAATTTCTCGATCTCTCTCTCTCGCAAATCGTCACAAATGGCTTCTCAAACCCCAAATGTAGTTCTCCCATACTTGTAACACCCATCACCGTGGTTCCACCAAACCCTAATCTTCATGAGGGACTTCTGTGCACGAATCCCAAACAGAAAACCCCAAAACCCCTCCGACTATTATAGAGTACGGAGCGATTTTCGCACGCCAACACTCCTTCTATCATAACCGAGGTCAATCAAGAGGGTTCAACTCTGCCCACATTCCAGATACCCATGCAGTGTGGTACCCAGATCTCGTGAGAAGATGTATCAACTACCAAGGATGGACTACCGCATTCGGTGACTTTATCGGAGAAGGGGTTCGCTTCTCTCTTCACGCTTTTTATAGTGACCCTACCGGGTTTTTGGGTGTAGGATTTTCACAACCGGTGCCAACTCCTACATCCATATTCTCGCCTTCGTGGCCTTCGCCATTAATCAAGGCGCCGAGCCCTCCCTGACTTCTTCTTCACCGCTTACAAGATAAGATAATCCAGGAGAAGGGGTTCAAGGCCTCAAAGAAACATTCTCCAAAGTCCGAGAGAAATTTGACAGACGTCACACGTGTGAACACCCCTTCGAGCAATAGGGGATGGCACGAAAATGGTTCTTCGTCAAAGGCCCCAAATCTCTTCTCTCCGAATCGGGCAACTCGATTTAAAAAATATCTCACGACTTTCGAGATGTTTCAAGAACGAGAAGTGGAAATGATGGAGCTATTTGACAACTTCCCAAGGAGGAGTGGAAATACTTGACTCTCTCAAGCAAGTAGTATGGTTATATGACCATAAACGTAAGTACCAAATTATTTCAAATATATATATTTTTTGAAAATATTCCATAAAATATAATTATAACATGGAATTGTTTGATTTAGGCAAAGATGTCTTCGATCGACCGAGCTCGTAGAAATAAAGGAACTCAAGATTTTTTTCGGTCGGGAAGTCTTCTAAGCAATTGAGGCTACACCAACCGGCTACCTCAAGTAGATTCAACACCGTAAATTCACACGGATGAATTTCAACTGAAGAAATAGAGGTCAAGAGATTCTCATACCGTAAGAGAATCTTCACCCTCGACAAAAGAGAGAGGGCTACCAGAAAACCAAGGTCACCCTCTCAGAAATCCTCCCAACCCATACCGTAAATGTAACCAACCTCCAAAACCATTCCTCGATCAAAGCGCTTACTTGATCGTCTCCGATCAAGGAGTATACTTAGGACCAAAAACTAAAACAAAAATAACCCCATTAATCGCCAAGAACTCGTGGTTCCTCGCCTTTCTATTATTCCTCCCTTCGTGCCTCCTCAGAGAAATACAGATCAAGAGGATGGTGACTGTGACGAAGGGATTCCAACGTTATCCGTAAAGAGGAAACGCACTCGAGAGCCATCCAAGTTCCGCAGATCCGCTTCAACACCCAAAGAACCTAATTTCAAACAAATCTCCCATAATCGAAACTGCTCATGCTGAATTTACACTCCCTAATGTTCTCACTTTTTCCTCGAAGGTCGAGACCTTCTCCCGAACGGCCCGGTGGCCCTTCAGTCAAGGTTATCATGTCAAGCCGTGGATCTCCGAATTCACGGCCCTGTGTTCAACGCCAACTTTCCTTTCGACCTCTTTCTTGAGCTTTCGTCGACACAATCGATTTATCACCGATTCAAAGGATCACACGGACGGAAATCTTCTCGACGAGGGAATGAGTTATTCGCCAAGGTAAACAATAATCACTTCTTCCTCTACATCTCTATTTTCCTTCGAGCATTTTATAATTCGACTTAAATATTTTGAAAATGTGTAGTTAATGTCGTTTTCTTGACGATATCGTCCGAGACACATAAATGGAGAGGCCGAGGAAGATTTCATGCGCCAAGAGATAAAACATGTCGAAATCGACCTTGGACCGAGAAAGAGCCGGTCGTGAAGATGCTTTTCATACCATCAACGGTCTTCGATAGAATCGGATCGGGCCAAGATGGATTTAAAGACATCCGATGACGAACCGAGGGCCATTAGGATGAGTTGGTCAGCTGCCCAAGCCACCAACAAACTTTAACCAACTCCGAATGCCGGGTTTGGTTGAGAGAACTTACTCAAGGCGAAAAATGAGGAGTTCTTCACCAAATCGGGGCTTAGTCCTACAACTTGGTGAAGCCGAGACGAAGATTCGTGGATGAAGTCCAAGGCATAAGGCCAAGCGCCACAAGTCTTCGCCATAAGATAAAGGACCTCGAGGATTTGGCCTGCTCGATCAAGAGCTCCAAAATGATTCAGCAGAGTATAGGGACTCTGATGAACTCAATGTAGAGATCACGAAGGTTTATTCGAGGGATATGAGGACCGCTTGAACGAGGGAAGAGAAGCTATCACCGCTTCAATCGGACCTTAAGACCGCTTTCAATTCAAGATGATGAAGGCTATGGTCTGAATATATATCACGCTTTTTGATTCTATGTAAATATTTAACTTTTTATGTTCATGTAATTAATTTAATCGACTTAAATGAAATGAACATTTTATGCTTATTGATAAATCTTTAATCGCTTTGATTATAACTTCGTCCCCGATCGGATTCTTGTCAATAATTTAGTATCAATAAGTTGAACTATCGAATTAGATATGGCATATAACAAATTAACTCATGCAATGAAGTGAGTTGAATTTTACTTACTGTGATTCAAGTTAATCAACTAATGAACCGAACTCAACACTTAAACAAAATAAATAACTTATACTCATCGGTATCAAGAGTGAGATCAATCATACGTGAAGTAAATTTGGACGACAAAATGAGATAAGAACCAAGACATAAGGATTAATAATGACCATCGACTTATCACCCCGATAAGATCAATATAGACCAAAAGGACTCTGGGGCTACCATCGAATGGCCAATGAGTCCTACCATACCTCCACCATACACCATCTGACCAATAGTGACCATCGACTTACCACCTGATAAGATCAATATAGACCAAAAGGACTGGGGTACCATCGAATGGCCAATGAGTCCTACCATACCTCCTTACACCATACCATCGGACCAATAATAGTGACCATCGACTTACCACCCCGATAAGATCAATATAGACCAAAAGGACTGGGGCTACCATCGAATGGCCAATGAAGTCCTACCATACCTCCTTACACCATAGTGACCATCGACTAGTGACCATCGACTTACCAATTCGATAAGATCAATATAGACCAAAAGGACTGGGGCTACCATCGAATGGCCAATAGTCCTACCATACCTCCTTACACCATCTGACCAATAGAATAATGGCCACGTGACCATCGACTTACCACCCCGATAAGATCAATATAGACCAAAAGGACTGGGCTACCATCGAATGGCCAATGAGTCCTACCATACCTCCTTACACCATAAAGGACCATCGGATAAGACCAAAGATAATTTGTGAAAAGTGATCTTTATCGATATCAAACAACAGGTACGCATTCGATAAACCGACTTAAACTTTATTGAAAAATACTCAAGTCCGCCAAAGATGCCATGTATTCTTGATCTCGGAACCATCAAGTGCCTTTAATCGATAAGTACCGGGCTTTGGTACTTCGATCACTTCATATGGCCCTTCCCAATTCGGCATTAGCTTTCCCAGTTTCGAGGTGTGTAGCTTTCGCTTCTCCGAGAACGAAGTCTCCCACTTGAATCTACGGTTTGACGCCTTTGTTATAATGTTTGGCCACCCTTCGCTGATAAGCGTACCAATTTGATTAAAGCTTCCTCTCGACTTCGCCTTCAAGAGTCCAAGTTAGCCTTCACCCTTCATCGTTGTAGATTTCTTTTCAATCGACTTACACCAAGACTTGAGATCCGATCTCGATCGACTAAGGCATCGCATTACTATAGGCCAATCTGAAGGGCTTAATCCCTCGTAGTAGTCCTCTACAGATTCTAGTATGCCCACAAAGACGCCAAGAATTCTTCCGCCATCTTCCTTAGCTTCATCCAATCTACGCTTTATTCCATTCAACAGTCATTCCGTCAGTCACCTCAACTTGCCCATTCGACCGTGGATGAGCCACGTAAGTCTTCTTGTCTTGAATCCCCAAATCGCTCAAAAATTCTTCAAATTTTGAACCCACGAATCAAGGCCCATCGTCCGATATCAATACTTTAGGGATCCCGGCTTAAACACCACGCACTCTTTTATAAACTTTAAGCACTCTGCTCACATCGAATCAAGTGGTTTCGCCTCTACCCACTTAGTCATATAATCAATAAAGAACTATTTAAGCTAACCCGACCTTTAGCTTTAGGTAATCTGGCCCCAATATATCCACCCCTGCATAAATCAAGGGTATAGAGATAAAATCGAGTATAACTCTTCCGGTATGGTCGATGGGGACCCACTATCGAGTGGCATTTTTCACATTTCTCGACGCATCTCAGTAGCTTCTTTGAAAATTGCTTTACCAATAGAAACCTTGTCGGCATTACTTTTATATGCCAAAGACTGGCAAATATATGATCACCACCGAAATCCTTCATTAACTTCCCAAGAAAGCATACTTCTATTTTGGACGGACCAAACATTTCAATAATGGTGAGGAAAATGCCAATCGATAAAGATCCCCATCAATAAGACCAAATTAGTACTTTTGTATTTGATCTTCTTTGCCAAAGATTCGATCCGGGGAAGGACGCCATCCGCCAAATACTCAATGTAGGGGTCATCCAACATTGTTTGCTCGATGCACATCATCGCTTCACGTCAACACTCTACCGCCGCAAAATTTCCAAATACACCGATCCATGAAAGACATCTCGCATCCGTAGTGGCCAATTTCGACAAAGCATCGCAGAGAATTGTCGCCATACCTATACCTCAAACTCGTATTTAAGCAAAAAATTGAAGTCGGTTTCTTAACTCCGCCAGATATTTGATCATTCGTCCCCCGAGCTTCATAATCTCCCCGACAATTGCTTAACGTACCAACCGAGAATCACTATAGATAATCAATCGTTGACTTCGAGACTCTTCGCTAATCGGACACCGCTAACACCGCTTCGCATCAAACCTCATTATTCGTTGCTTTAAACCCAAATCATGGCTCATTGAACTTTAAATCCTCCCGGACTTATTAAAATAATTCCTCGCCCACTAAACAAATATCGTAGAATCCATCCGCATACAACGCCCACGCTTTCGACTCTCGCGAATAACGACCACCGCTTCGATCGTAAGATTCAGCTTCCAAGAACTTCAGATTCGCTTTGGTGAATCGAACATTCTACCATAAAGTCACCAAGGGCTTGGCCTTTGATGGCGCTCGGGATGATACTCGATAAAAAATCGACAATTCCATAGTCCATGCCGCTAATCTACCCGAGACCTCCGCTTGCCCATCACCTTTCTTCAACGGTCGATCCGCAGACGCACCAGAGTCGACCTTGAAAATATCGCCAAGCTTTCTACCGGCAATTATTAAAGCAAAGGCAAATTTCAATGTTAGATACCGGTTTCAAAGATCTCGTAGACGTGGGCCGACGTAATAGACCGGATGCCGCTTCCCACCGATCTCCCGAATCAAAATCGCTTCCAATCGCTAAGGAACCGCCGCAAGGTACAAATATAAAGTCTCTGCCGACAAAGTTTCGACCAATAAAGGAGCCAAGATGATACGTCTTTATACTTTGGAAAGCATCTTCACACTTGAAGTCCACTGAACGTCTTCGCATTCTTCTATCCCCTTCAATGTATCAAAGAAAGGAAGACATCTTTTCCGCAGATTCGGCGACGAAACCTCCTTAAAGCCATGCATCCTACCAACAGACGTCAACGCCTTTGAACGACCGAGGAGTCTTCATGTCGAGGATGGCTCGGATCTTCTCTCGATTGGCTTCGATGCCCTTTCGATCGACTCGTGATAACCCGTAAATTTTCCAAAGACTAAGGCCGAAAGTACATTTGGTCGATTTAGTCGCAGCTTGTCGATGACGAAATAGTTTGAAAACATTCCTCTAGATCGTCCCAAATGTTTCAATTTGTATACTCTTCACGATCATGTCATCTACATAAACCTCCATGTTCCTCCCCAAATTGCCTCATCGAATATAAAGTTCATCATCCTCCGATAGGTAGCTCCAAAGATTAATGAGGCCAAAAGTCATTTTTTTTGTACGACACAAATCGAATGTGTAATAAATGCCGCTTTTGGAATGTCTTCTTTGCACATGGATATTTGATGATAACCTCAAAAGCATCCATAAAGCTTAATAATGCATACCCCAAGTGGCATCGATGAGTCGATCGACATGGGGCAGAGGATAAAAGTCCTTCTGACAAAGCTTTGTTGAGGTTTCGTAATCGATGCAAACCCGCCACTTTCCATTATGCTTCGCACCAATACTACATTTGCTATCCACTCCGTAATCAATCTCGTAAATGAAGTCAAGAACCAAAGCAATTTTGCAACCTCTTCATCGATGATCTTTTGACGCTCGAGCAAATATCCGCTTCTTCGACGAAACCGGCTTTTTTCAAGGATCTATTTCAGCTTTATGCTCAAGAACCTTCCTAACTGAACTCCAGCATATCTTGTGGGTTCCTATGCAAAAATATCGACATAAGATCGTAAAAGTTCCATAAGATTCGTCTCAAGAGGTTCTGCAAACGAACCAATCTTCACTGCCTTGTCCGCTTCCAGACGACCAATTCAATTCTCCGCCCCCAAATGGGGATTACCAATGGTTCTCGAATCGCTTCTTGGTGAAGGGTTCAATTTCAATTGCCATCGCCTTTTCTTTGTTTACGAACCCCATTCCGGATGAAATGACAGTAATTCGATAACATCTCCTGCCAGATCCAAGTCACCCATCACCTCTCCTACTCCATGTCATTGGGGAACTTGATTTTGAAATGTGATGGAAGTTACAAACAAGAGTCACAACGTAGTCTTCCCAAAATGGCGCCAGAGTCAATCCACATGCACAACATAAAATTTACAAGTTATCTCCACTTGCCGAGGGGCCGTACAAAGATGACAGGGAGTTCAATAAAGGCTTACCACTTTGATCGATCGCTTCAAACCATATAGAGGAGCCTCCCGTCTCACCTCCATTTTGTGCTCATCGAGATGCATTCTTTGATAAGCATACGGCATAAAGAATGTCCACCAAGATCCGCTTGTCATCATCATGCGCTTTTACATCCACCGAGCCCACTTCATACAAGGATCACCAATGCTCCTTCATGCGGTTCAATGGGCTCAAGGATAATCCGCATCCGTAAATGAAATAATAGTTCTCGGAAAGGCCTCACAACCTTCGTAGAAGATCTCATATCGACATAATCAATCAAGATAAGACCTCCTCTTCTTCCCTACTAATTTCCCAACAGATCCACCAGCTTATTACATCAACGACTTGCATTTCGCGGTGGTGGAGCATTTTGAATAAAGTGGTATTGAACCGCTTTGAATCTAGACGATTGATAACTCAATGATTTTGACTATTTTCTCACCACATATCAATCGCCAGTTTTACTTTTTAATCTTGCTTTCTACAAAATCCTTTAAATTACAACATTCATTAGTGTCACGACCAAGCAATTTTGATGATAACCACAATATTTATGAGGGTCATGCCATGTCCCGCTTTGTAATTATCACGAGGTGGTTCAAAGAAAGGCCGGTTTCTGATCCGATCCAAAATTATCGACCTCTCTCAGTATTCAACTGGGTATAAACCTTATTAACCTTCGGGTAGAACAGTAACATGATCACGCATTGTCGCCACGAGTTATCAGATTTCTTCGAACTACCTTCCGCCTTTTTCGTCATATCCTCCCCTTTCTCTCGATCAACATCGGCCTTGGAACCTCTACCTCCTTTAATTGGCTCAAAGAAGGATTCTTCGAGACTATTCATAGCCTCTTCTTCACAACAATATAGCCTTCGCGCTTGTCAAAGGCTTCGCTAGGCTTTTCTTGATGGTGAAACATCAATTTCTTTACCAATTTCTCCGATTTAACCAGATCCAAATTTATTCGGAATAATCCAACAAATTGAGATCATTAAGATCGACACCGTCCACCGCTTCCCTAAACCTCTTTACATATCGGCCTAAAGATTCATCAGAATCACGGACTTGTGCTAAAGAGCTCAGAAGCTTCCCCTTCTTCTATTGCTTCCAAAACGAGCATGGAACTTATCACAAAGTTCACCCACGAGAGATAGAATCCGATGGGTAAAGTCCCCATCCACCGTCTCGCCGCCTTTTCTCAAAGTAAGTGACAAAAGTGTGACATTTAAGAAGATCAAGAAAGTCATAGTAATCCATTAATTTGGCCAAAACGCTCGACTACGGTCATAAGGATCTCCCCACCCATCATAGCTCTCCACGCGAGGTAACTTTTTGGTAGCATCCGCTTTCTCCTTGAGAATATCGAGGTAAAAGGGGACGCCTTCTTACCGTAAATATCTTTCACCGTTGGACCTCGTACCAATTATTTTCTTTGTTCTTCAACTCTCTAACTGTAAAATCAACACCTTCTGTCAGGATGAGATCTCCTTCCTCCGGGCGACACTAGGTTTTGGAATGGATCGACCTTCCTCGCCGATCTTACGCTTTTACGGACTTCTTGATTTACTAGGTCGTAAAATTTCATCCTCATGATGAGAACGATTGTGACGGTATTCTCCTTCGGCTTTCTCGACATAATTTCTCTCGACTCGCTTTTCGCTCTTCATCGTCACGATGAATCGATCTAACGATCGTCAATTCCTTCTTCGAGGTCAAGGCGCTCGCTTCTCGATCTCCTCCTACCGTGAGAATGATCCTCGACACACGCATAGAATGTTCCGGCCCTTACCCTTCCGACGGGTACCTCCTTATGCCTACTTCGCCCTTCTGAATGAAAATGGCTAGATGCTTGCCTCTCAACTCATTCACCAAGCATCTGTTCTGGCTATATCTTCCTTTGTCTTAACAGAACCTCCAAAGCCTTATCCGCTTTCTCCGCCATCCTCGCCAACTTGGTAGCTCTGGCCCTCTCGACCACTTCTGGCGATGAGTCCCGTTGTCATGAACCGCCCACCCGCTCCTCGATCGGGATCACGCCTTTATCGTCCATTGAAAACTAACTTCCGTCTGCTCCACCACGGATCTTCTGGACGAAGTTCTTCCGAATTGTTCTTAAGCCGTGTTTCACGAGCACTTTTAGAAGGACCCAAGCGATCCTTTATCGAAATACGAGGCAAATGATGAACTAATGTACCATCGCCGCCTTCCGGTGTTCCATCTCTACTCCTCATCATCTTTCAAACAAATTTAAACAATCAGATTGAAAAGAGCCCTCCTTCTAGCGCCAATGTTAACGCTTAAGATCTTTCACACGTCCCAATCACCTAAAACGCCCCGATCCCGCAACGTAAACACAATAAACACCACAAGCTTCGACGCTCTTCCACGGGGATAGCTCAAAGTGAGAATCGAAGATGTGAATTCACAAGGTTTATCGAAAACGGAGGCTATATCGCTTAAAGTGTATCGATATCAAGAGATAATAATAATTCTCTGTGAATATCGATTCTAAATGAAGAAGAAGTATGAAAAATCGTACTTCTTGGTGGAGACTTCCTCGCCAAGTTATACCCTCCTCACTGGCTCAATTACCGTACACCCACTACTACTACCGACATTCCCTTTACTCGATGGGTTCTGCCGACCGCATTTAGTTTATTCTCTTCTTTTGATCACCGCTACTACCACCAACCGTCGATTATAATCCCATCCACATTAATGCATGGCGTGTTCTTTAGTCAACCGACATGCTTTTTCATCATTACAAGTCAAAGATTATAGATATTTAAAATGTCTAAATGATTGATCCATCGACCAATTCGCCTTATAAGTTTGAAATGAAAATAATATGATAATCGGGCTTAATGATTTTTATAATTCAATAATAAAGCGCCCAATAGAATAAAAAATAATAAAGCCCAATATATTTGGTCCAAAAGGATAAAATATCACGACCAACATTAAATAAGATCCTTACCAGAAGCATCCTACATAAATTAAATACGAGATTAATTGTTATTATAGTTTAATTAAAGATCAATTGTCCTTTGATTATTTCTTGCGGGCCGACTATAAATTAAATATACCACTTTCGACCCATAAACTAGGGTATAATGGAGTAATATTTTTACAAAGTAAAAATGCTCACCCCACAGCACTAGTATTAATTTTTTATTTATTGAACACCCCCACCCCCACCCTCACCCACACCCTCACCCTCACCCTCACTCTCACCCAAAAAATAATAATAACATTTATTTATTATGTATACAACCCCACACTGCCCTCACCCCCACCCCCACCCCCTCCCCCTCCCCCTCCCCCTCCCCCTCACCCCCCACGAAAAAATATTATTTATTAATTATGTATACACTCCCACCCTGCCACCACCCCGACGGCCCGACCCCCATCTCCATCTCAAAAAAAAATTATAATATTTACTAATTATATATACACTTTAAAAAAAATTATTTACTTATTATTATTATAAAATTCTCAATAATTTTATTAATTTTAATTAACATAATAATTAGTAATGATTTTTTTTAAAGTGTATATAATTACAAAATTAATGTTTTTAATACTTAAATTAGTCATAGTAATTAAAATTTTTAGTTTTAAATTTGGGTTTAAAAAATTAAAATAAGACTTCGTTTAGTAAAATAAAAATTAAAATTTTAGTGAAACTATAATTTAAAAGATAGGTCGACTTGGATTCAATCCTTAACCATATAAATCAAAATCACATAACTCATATTAAATATATTTCAAAATTAACCCAAACTTATTTTATGTAATCCAAAATCAATCCAAATTTAATTTTTGCGAGGTGTAGTATGCAATCCAAATAATTTGACTTTTTTCCTAGTGAGTTGTCAAAATTGACTTGAGAATGAAATGCCACGTAGGATGAAGAATTTTTTCTTCTTCTTTTTAGTTAGTCAATAAACATTTGTATCTAAGCAAAAGTATTGTTTAGCTTGAAGAACTAGAGGATCAAAATTAAATTAAAAATGCTTTTCTTAATTTTATCAAATAAAGATGAAAAGGGTTAAATACCCTCACTTACTCATATTTTCAATCCATTATCTGTCTTTTCTTGTACTTGTCTCTTGTGTTCTTTCCCGCCCCATCATTTTTCTTTTTCCAAAGTTTAATTAATTAATTGCACAACAAAAACAATTATCTCTCTCTCTCTCTCTCTCTCTCTCTCTCTCTATATATATATATATATATATATATAATAGTTCTCACTGTTCTTTAACCAAAAAAATAAAATCAATCCACGAACTACTACTACCAGTACTTGAGAATCTTTGACTGAAGCAATAGACCGTACGTGCTCCAAGTTGCCGCCTGAGTTGTAAATAAAATTAAGTTTAGATTCACTATATATGTAGTATCAAGAATCTCAACTTTTACTATCTTCATTCACTGCGTCTGCATGTAGGAAATTATTATTAGCACAAGTAGAATTAATTGATTTTGTGTTCTTACTTTTACCGGTTTCTCTATACTGATTTTGTATTCTTACTTTTATTAATTTAATTAAATGACTTGATCCGATTTATTAGAGTCATATGAGTTACCATTTATAACAATTTAATGCAAAAATTAAGTTTAAACTCAATTTTATTTTGATTAAGATCACTCTTGCAGTCTTTACTATATATATTCTCATGCTCACAAAAACATTCAACCTTGGCGGGGCTGGCTGGCGGCCGCACACAAGTTGAATATAATGGGAAGAGAAGTAGATCTTACATTAAAATTTTTTCATCTCTCGCGTATATCTATTTAAATTTTGTGCATATCCCTTTTATTTAATTTTAGAATTAATTAGTGTTAAATAAGAGACTAAATGTCAAAAATTTAAGTGGAGGGACACAAAAGAACAGAAAATTTGGAGACAAAGGATATGCTATCTATAATGGGTGATGTGCCTACTCTTAAAACTAGTAATGTATTCGTCACTAAAAAGATTTGTAATATACGTACGTATGCACATACCAACAAATTACATGCTTGTTGGACAGTTTAACCACCACCTTAATTAGGAAATTATTTGGACATCATATTAGCAGAAACATTTTAAGTTATTTTGTAAAATGTTAAAATTAAAATCTCTAAGAATTTATTTGATATTTATATATAATAAATTAATTAACAATTTTTTACCCCTTCCATCTTAAAATTATTTGGACATCATATTATCAAACAACTTAGAATAGCAAATAAAGAAACACTAATTTTTCAAGCTATTCTTATATTAATTATTTGGTACATCCCTATGGTCATGGGCTGGCATTGTTTTGTCAAACGGACCTCGTAATTAAAAGTTCTGGCCCAGAAATATTAGTATTTATTTATGGGCTTATTCCCAACCCAATGGGCAAGAATGAACAAGGTTAAAAACCAGATTACTTATCAACGAAATTTTAATTTAAAAATACAATCAGACGACATTGCATATTAGTTTGCATCAATGACAAATACTGAACTATTACATTTTGTGTGTATTAAGATTTTCCAGTTTCTAAGAGACAAGGAGGTTTGATTTATTATGATCAAAACCTTACAATTCTATTCCATTATGCCTTTCAGAAAAAAGGCCCAAGCCCACACACATTGAAGATCATATTCAACATTAATAGAAACATTAACCGATTTGTAGCCCTCTTTGCAATTCCTCTGCTTTCATTTCACTTCATCTCCACCAACAATCCCTATGCCATGAACTTCAGGTTCATAGCCGCTGACACCCTACAAAAAATCATCGTCCTCGTTGTTCTAGCCATTTGGTCAAGAACCAGTTCTAGAGGCTGCTTAGAATGGTCTATCACTCTGTTTTCTCTCTCCAGTCTCCCCAACACTCTAGTCATGGGGATTCCTCTTTTAAAGGGCATGTATGGTGAAGCCTCAGGAAGCCTAATGGTTCAAATTGTTGTGTTACAATGTATCATTTGGTACACTTTGATGTTGTTCTTGTTCGAATACAGAGGAGCTAGGCTTCTCATTGCAGAACAATTTCCTGATACTGCTGGCTCTATAATATCATTTAGAGTTGATTCTGACATCTTATCTTTAGATGGTAAAGAACCATTACAAACTGAGGCTGAGATTGGTGAAGATGGAAAATTACATGTAATAGTGAGAAAATCAACTAGTTCAAGGTCTGAAATTTTCTCAAGGCGATCACATGGGCCTCATTCGGGTGTTTTATTAACACCAAGACCATCAAACTTGACAAATGCAGAGATTTATTCTCTGCAATCATCAAGAAGCCCAACACCTAGGGGATCAAGCTTTAATCGCACTGATTTCTATTCCATGGTGAATGGGAAAAATGCTAGCAATTTGAGTCCAAGGCAATCAAATATTGGGAACTTGGGTTTTGATGAGGAGAATGGAACGGGAGGGTTTGGGAATCATACAAAGGGTAATGGGCTTTATGGGCAGGGGAGTGCAGGGTGCCCTGCACCGCTTGCTGCTGGAATTTATTCTCCGGTTGCTGGACCAGGGGCAAAGAAGAAGGCAAATGGGACAGATGGTGGTAAAGATCTTCATATGTTTGTTTGGAGCTCGAGCGCTTCACCGGTTTCCGATGGAGGGATTCATGTGTTCAGGGGAGGAGAGTATGGAAATGACCTTAGTGGGATTGCTCATCCTAAAGGTTTGAACTTTAATACTTGTAGTTGGCGGATTTTGATTGTTTTGATGGTCCACTTGATCACTTGCATGTTTTGTTTTGGTTATGAATTTTTATGTGATAATGTACATATGCTTGGACTAATGGCCTTTTCTACTTTTGCTGCAACTATTATGTCGGTTCTTACGATTTGAGTTTTGAGGATAAACAACATTATATTATACTTTAAATTGATTTACTTTTAGCTCAAACAATTATTATAATTGTATAATTTATAATAATTATTATTAATCACTAAATTTTTATGTGACGTATCAATTTTAAATTTTAATATGTCAATTTTTGACCTCAAAAGTCAAAAGTCAAATTGACAAATTGTATGTTTAATTTTGAAGGTATGGAGGGGGTATATGTTTGGCTTGATGAATCCGTTTTAGGATTTAAGCTTCTTTATCTGTTTGCAAGTGATGTGGACTTTGTTTGTTTTTGGTATATCTTTTTCCTGTTATATTATCCCTAGTCCTGTGCTAGAAGACATGAGATTATGGTCTCTTTTTTTTTGGAAACTGATATTTTCAAAACAGAAAATGATATTTGTATATGAAAAGTGTCGTTATATATCGACGATTTTCATGTGGAAATATCAAAAAGTGTCGTGAAAATATCAATTTTCTAGTTAATATTATTTGTTATCCATGTAAGTTTTGTCATTGATGATACGAGTGTCTTGCTTAAATTGCACAGCTTTTGTTAACATCAGATTTTAAATTGTATTATCCATGATGTGATTTATCTTATCTTAATAGAGTATGATGAAGTTGGTCGAAATGAGTTTAGCTTTGGGAACAGACAAGCCCATAATGGAGTTGATCAGGAAGGACCTGTACTATCCAAGCTTGGTTCAAGCTCCACAGCTGAGCTGCACCCCAACCCTGTGGCTAATGGTGAGAACAAGGCCACCGCACTGCCACCTGCTAGTGTCATGACCAGACTTATTTTAATTATGGTATGGCGAAAACTCATTAGGAATCCAAATACATACTCCAGCCTCTTTGGCCTCACCTGGTCTTTGGTCTCATACAAGTATGCAAAAGCACTCATTTCTAATTGGGCCTTGTTTCTATTTATGAAGTTGTGATCATCATTGTTCATAAAAAAAATCTCAGGTGGGGTATTCAAATGCCTGCTATAATTGCAAAATCAATATCCATTCTATCTGATGCTGGTCTTGGAATGGCCATGTTTAGTCTTGGTATGTACCATGCACCATTCTATTAACAAAGTAAGGCCTAATGTATTCTAGTGGCTATTTGTTAGAGTAAGATATTTGATTGTACTATGTGGAATTGCAGGCTTATTCATGGCATTACAACCTAGAATCATTGCATGCGGGAACTCAACCGCAGCCTTTTCTATGGGCTTACAATTCCTCACAGGTCCTGCAGTCATGGCTGCTGCCTCAATTGCCGTTGGTTTGAGAGGAGTTTTGTTGCACATTGCAATTGTTCAGGTAAAAGTTGGTCAAACATATATTTAATTACCTTTTAGTCATTGGTTAGTTTTACATATATTTGTGCACTACTGCATTTTCAGGCAGCCCTTCCACAAGGAATTGCCCCTTTTGTCTTTGCTAAGGAATATAATGTTCACCCCAACATACTTAGCACTGGGTTAGATCTCAGAACTGATTTTCTTTCTTGCATTGAAGATGTGGAACATCATTTCATCACACATATATCAAATTGACCGAAGAAACTATACATCATATATTTTCTATAATATAATTACCTAGCCTAGTTAATGCCAAGTTTTGTGTAATGGATTCCATTTGTCATAAGAGAAAGAAAAGCACTGGACTGGGTATTTATTTACATATTGGTTTATCATTTTATTTGTTGCAGGGTTATATTTGGGATGCTGATAGCTCTACCAATTACTCTAGTTTACTACATCTTGCTGATGCTTTGAAGTTGAACCAGTAATGCTGCAGCTGGAGCTAAACTAGTCGCTCTAAAGCTGACCCTTTTGGCATGGCCGGGTTTTTTGGCTTCTAACAGATGAAAATGGATTACGACTTTGTAGCACTAGAGAAAATGCATGGTAGAGGAGAGAAAAGTGGAAGATATATACTCCAATATTAGAGTTTGCATGAAAATTGATATGATTATTATTATGATAGCTATTAAATTTGTATTGCCTTCTCCCTTTCGTTGTGAACCTTGTGATGACATCTTTGCTTTCTTCGTACTTTTTGGAACAAGTCAAAAATATTTTAAACCCAACGGAATCTCTATGCATAAAATTAAAAGGTGGATCACAAAGTAGAATATGACTGATAGTTTAAGGCAGTGAAATATTTGTAAGCTTTTTTTTTGAGTTATTTAACTCCATACAATTCAATTTAGAAAGTCATGATTAAAGTTGATATTATTTTTTTGGAAATTTTATTTTTTGGGAGTACAATATAATTTCATAATTAAGTACATTATTATTATTATAATATTAAAAATTAATTAAACCTCACCAAAGAAAATAAAAAGGAAATAAACTCATAAACAAGATGAAGAATAAACTGATCACCTAAAGTGAGAATTTGAAGCCTAAACTTTGTATATATATATATATGGTAAACTAATTCATACCATTATGTTTAGATTTGAGATTAAAATATGCAAGCGGAGGAAACTAACTACCTCTTTATCCAGATTCCCACACAAACGATAATGTGAGCTCAGTTAATTCAATTAATGAGGAAACGCTGCATTCCCTACTTCACTAGCCTTAGCATAAATGAACAGAACTGAACAGAACAGAACTGACACACATAAATGGTGGAACTCCACCAGCTAGGGCTAAGTTAATTACAAGACTATATTCATATAATTATAGGGGAACTCATATTTTCTTATGAAAAAAATAGTAGTATCTATATTTTTGCATGATAATATCTCTTACTCCTTCCGTCCTAAGAAAATAATTTGTGCATATATTAAAAAAATAAAAATAGAGTAAAAAAGTTTTAAATTTATTTTTAGTGATTCTATAAGATTATATACAGTGATTAATACTTTTAATTTTTTTTTGAAGGGAGCACTAGTTTTTGATATTTTCACATGGTCTTCTCTCACATAAAACCCACTTTATTCTCGTGTAAGAGAGGATTATGTGTATGGAAATGTCAATTTCACATATTTTTTTCTCTTGTTCCTACAATTTTAATTATATTATTATTTTGCTCTTTTTATATTATTTTACTTTAATGTTTCTATTTAGTCTCTCAAATTTTATAAAATTCTTATTTCATCCCACATAATTTAAACGCGCACCACGTGTGCCACCGAGTGCTAGTTTTACATAATCTCTCACATGGCTAGTGAATAAATTTCACGTCTGTATAAAAATTTTATTTTCTTTACATACCAAAATACGAGTTTCCAATACATACACTTTTTAGCCCAATTCTAAACAAAAGTTGAATCTTGGGTCAATTCATGAATGTTACCCACTCGAGCTTCCTTAATAAGTTCTTTAATTTTTAAATTAGAGACATATTTTTATTTTTATACTTAAAAGTGAGATAAAAAAATTAACATATTATTATTTTTATTTTTAGTCTATTGACTAATGACTACTATCACGCCACCATTATAACGTTTGTTAGGGATGAGGATCAAAGAAATTGGGCCTTGTAATAAAAGATGTAATGGAGAATCCAAAGCTTCGCTTCGGCCCAGTAAAAGAGGCAGTTCAGCACAAATGACTATCAAAGGTAGTATAATGGATTTTGGGCCACACAACTCGGAAATGGCACACCTCTGTATCTATCATTTGTGGCTGGCTCATATTTTATTTTATTTTTAATATCTAAAATCTACCCATTCGCCTCGCGTCTCTGTTACATGTAGTAAGATTGAAAATTACTTCCATTGACATTTTCTTTTTTTCATATATATTTGGAGTATCCAGACTTTTGTCAGATTAATTTCTCCACCCCGAATAAGGTTTTCAAAACATGGTTACGCATGTGGTCCGTGACCTCTATATTACGTCAAATGAAAGTCAAACTCAAGACATTCGAATTTATAATTGAATCCTAGTTCTCCCTCAAACCACTAATACATGACATATCCCTTCCTTTTCAAAAGTAAAATTGTAACTTAAAAAGTCAACGAAGTAACATTACAATTCTCTAAGTATTAGTTGAAAGAGGGCCACAGCAAAATTAATAAATGTTTGTTCGGAAGAAAATAGATGGTTTCAAATGCGATGGCCGCAACAACTTGATATAAATAAGGAGAACACAATTAGTGATAATCCAATTGAATGAGCCACCAATTGGGGTGACTAACTATATTTGTCATAAAGGTATAAATTAGTCAAACCGAAGCGAACATAAAGTTGTTCAAATTCGACTTTAAATGATAAATTCGTATTTAAATTCGAATTATATTTAAAAAAAAATTACTCAGATTCGACTCGACTAAAATATTTATTACTCGAATTCGATCCGACTCGGATCGAATTATATTCAAACTACTCGCGAGCTTCAAATTCAAACTCGAATTAGAGTCTTCACATAATAACTATTTTTATAATAAATATAATTATAAATTTAATTTGTTATTTTACTTAAAAATGAGAAAATATATTTACTATTACACATTGCAAATATAAAATCATAATTAAAAATAAAAATAAAACAAAATAATAATAATTAATTATCTTAATTTGATTTAAATTTGTATATATTATAAGAGAATGTGTATCGAGTATCTAATCGAATATGTATCGATTGAGTATGTATGAAATTCGAAAAAGTATTTTAAAAAAATATTTAAACATAAACTATATATTAATTGATATTAAAGTAAAACCCAAAATAAATATTGAATTAACGTAAAACCCAAAATTTAACCTTAATACAATGGACGCTGAATGTATTAGAAAATTGTAGCTTTGAGGATCAGAAGAATAGCTTTTCTTAAGACAATATTTGGTCGTAAGGTGACAAATTGTCTCCTGTGATACAACAATGCTCAAGCAAACTCTACCAGTGTAGAAAAATTATCACCGAAAGGAAGGAAGAACAAAGAAGAAGGCCTAAACTATTTTTTCCCCACTATTTTCCCATCGTCTTCCTAGGAGAAGGATAATCTTTTAAAGAGTTGAGTTCCAAAACGCCAAATACTAGCAAGGAATTAATCATCAATAAATGGGATTAAATCTATCATTGATGTCCATAAAGCATTCATAAATCCAGCCATCAATTTTCTCATTCATATTCCATCCGTTTCTCAACAATCCCCCACATGAATGAAAATTGAAAACAAAGGAATTGATGTGGTGATAACTCTCTACAGCTTGATATTAGCATAGATAGGTAGGCATCAACCTCGAACCTTCCCTCAGAAGTATATTTACTTTATCGGTCGACTAGTAGACGTGATGTCCTTGAACTATTCTCGCCGCTTGTGTAAACGATGATATACCTCACACAAAAATACCAACATAACACTATTTGGTTCTCATGGTTATGTTCATTATGGTCGTGAACATCTCCTCGGTTCTTCTCGAAGAATTTAAGAGAACTAAACTCATTAGTTTTCCTCAAGCGATTCCCACTTCATTCTCACATAGGTGATTTTATCTTTTTGTTCAGATTACTGACACACAAGAATCATTAAAAGCATAGCTTAACCTTATCCGATTTCATATCACTGTTTACAGATAAGGGTTAGACCCCCTACAATGATAATACATTGTCTATGCAATTAGGTTGTCCCATTGAACCTAGATTCTGGGATCTCCAGTCAACAAGGTTGGGTTTTCCTTCACATAGAACCTTTAAATATTTATGGCCATCAATCCCATTCTTCTTGATGTCGCTTTCAACTTGATCTCTGGTTTAAACCTTTGTTAGCGGAATCCGCAATGTTATCCTTTGATTTTACATAATCAACAGAGATAACCCCTCATTGGATCATTTTCCTAATCTGTATTGTGACGACGACGCACGTGTCTCGACTTTCACCGCTATACATCACGCTCGTGCTCTTTTTAATCGATGCTTGATTATCACAATATAAACAAATTGTGTGCACAAAGCTTAGGCCATTCAGAATATCCTCCAAGAAGTTTCAGAACCATTCAAATTTCTTCTCCTGCTTTTATCCAGAGCTACAAACTCAGACTCCATCGTGGATCCGGTTATGATCGTCATTTTTGAGGATTTCTGTGACACCGCTCCTCCTCCCAAAGTGAACACGTATCCACTTGTACCTTTGGAGTTCTTTATATCGTAAATCCAACTAAAGATCGTAGAATCCTTCTAATACCGCAGTTCTCTCGTGATAGTGCAAATCCATAATTACGAGTGTATCTTAGATACCAAGTATCCTAACGATAGCTTTCCAAAGGGTTATCCCCTCGATTACTCGTGTATTTGCTTAAACTGCTTACGCGTGAAAGCAATATCGTGTCTTGTATAAGTCATGAGATACATCGATCGCTTATAACCTCAAGCGTATTCTACTTGGTCAACGCTTTCACCTTTGTTTTTACAGAGATGTCAAGTCGATGTTCAGAGGAGTTCTAGCTTCACTAGAATCATCCTCGCTAAACTTCCCAAGTATCTTGTCCACGTAATGTGACCAAGTTAAAATGAAACCATTAGGTGAACGCTTGATTTGGATTCCCAAAATCACATCACCAAATCCCCATATCTTTCATATCAAACTTAGAGTTTAACATGTCCTTAGTATTCTTCACCATATTTTCATTACTACCCACAATCAAGATATAAATACAACATACAAACACGTAATAACATATCCTTTGTTTGTGATTTTGACATAAATACATTTGTCACATTCGCTTATATTATAGCCATTAGCCATCACGACATCATCAAATTTCTTATGCCATTGTTTTGGTGCTTGCTTTAGTCCATATAAGGACTTCACCAATTTACAAACTTTTCTTTCCTCGACTCGAACTACACAACCTTCAAAGTTGTTCCACGAGATCTCTTCATCAAGATCTCCATTCGTAAAGGTCATTTTAACGCCCATTTGATGTACTTCGAGAGATTCCGTAAAGCGGCAATATAAAGTATCATCCTAATAGAGGTTATTCTCGATTAACTCGAGAATACGATCAAAGTAATCAAGGCCTTCCTTTTATATATCCTTTTATAACCAATCTGCCTCAGACTTATCAATTGTTCCATCCGCTTTCATTTTCCGTGTGAAAATCCATTTAGAACTTAGTGGTTTCGCTCCCTGCAGGAAGGTCCACTAATTCCTGTGTATGATTTTGCATGATGGAATCAATTTCACATCTTATAGCCTCTTTCCATAAAGGACTATCTATTGAATTTACAGCTTGACTGTAATTCTGAGGTTCAACCTCTAACATATAGGTTAAAAAGTCTGGTCCAAAAGATTTTTCAACCCTTGCCCTTTTACTCCTTCTAGGCTCTACCTCTTCATTCCCTTCTACTTCAACTTCAACTTCATGTTGAATGCCTTGACTGTCTTCATTAACAGTATCAAGAGATCGTTTAGAACCCGATGCAATCTCTTCATGTTTGCATGGAAAAATGTGTTCAAAGAATGAAGCATTCTTTGATTCCATGAACGTGTTCTTGTGTATATCGTGATTCTTAGAATCATGAACAAGAAACCGATATGCGTATCGTGAATCGCGATAACCAATGAAAATACAATCCACCGCCTTTGACCTATTTTCATTTTCTTTGGCAACGAGCCAAAACTTTTGCAAGACACCCCCACACTTTTAAGTAGTTATAGGAAGGTTTCCTTCTTTTCCACAACTCATGTGGTGTCTTGTCTAATTTCTTACGAGACACCTTATTTAAAAGGTAATTAGCTGATAAGACAGCTTCCCCCACATGTTTTGTGGCAACCTGTAATCTGCTTAAGATCGCATTCATCATCTCTTTCAGAGTACGATTCTCAAGCTCGCCACCCCCATTAGATCGAGGGGAGTAAGGTGGTGTAACCTCATGAATTATACCATGTTGGGATTCACCACCACGATCACTCCTTACCACCTTAATTTTCTTATTAAGTTGGTTTTCAACTTCCTGCTTATACAGAACAAATTTCTCTAAAGCTTCATCTTTGCTTTTAAGCAAATATACATAGCAATATTTTGTACTATCATCAATGAAAGTGATAAAAAATTTATTACCCCCCTGTTTCAGATAAATTTTAAATCACATACATCACTATTTATCGATCAAGTGGTTCTCAGTATTTCTTTCAACCGTATGAAATGAAGATCTTGTTAATTTTGATTCAACACAAATTTCACATTTATGTTTATAATCAATTTGGAATGTTGGAATATGTTGTAAATTAATTAACCTACGTAGGTATCATAATTTACATGTCCAAGTCTACCATGCCATAAATTAAGTTACTCAATGATATAAGCGTAAGAAGTATTATTCTTATTATTAATCATCGCATGGACTTACTAGAGATGGCATTAATTTTCCACATGCCATTACAAACATACCCCTTTCCCACATACATTCCCCCTTTTGACAAAACAAACTTGTCCGATTCAAATACCATCCTAAAACCATGAGTGCTTAGGAGGCTACCAGATACAAGATTCTTCCTAATTTCAGGAACATACAGAACATTCTTCAGAGTCACTTCTTTTCCCGAAGTCATCTTCGTAATTACAAGATTCACTTCCCTCGATCTCGAAGTCGCAAAGATTGCCCATGTAGAGCTTCTCCCATTCTTGCTGGGAACCAATTCAACAAAGGAATCTTTGTCACAACAGACACGACGTGTGGCACCTAGATCCACCACCATTCCTTGATTTGAGTCAACGAGGTCGACTTGTAAATCACAAAGACATAAGTTGATGTCAGACACATCTCTAGCAATTTCTTCCACAACATGTGCTTCATTAGGCTTCAACTTTCTAGGCAGCCTACATTCAGAGGACTTGTGCCCCTCCTTGTTGCAATTGTAGCATTTTCCATTGAATTTTGGTTTCTTGGAAATGCCACCCTTAGACCCAGTTTGGACCCAGATCGAGGCTTTTTTCCTTTTCTTGAGTCTTTATCGACCTCCACCACATTCACCCTAGCCTCGTGATCGGCGGCAACGTTGAGAATTTCTTCTCTGAGCCTTTGTTGTCTTCCTCAATACGAAGTCTAACAATTAGTTCTTCAACTGTCATCTCCTTTCGCTTATGCTTAAGGTAATTTTTGAAGTCTTTCCAACCAGGTGGTAACTTTTCAATAATACAAGCCACTTGGAAAGATTCACTAATTACTATACGCTCAAAGATGAATCCCATGGATAATCACCGAGTTCTTGAACTTGATTCACAACAGCTTTTGAATCAACCATTTGGAAATTCGTGAATTGGCTCACTAAAATTTCTTAGCGCCAAAGATCCTCTCGATCTCAGATTTCCTATTCCCAAGGATTCCCAAAGTTCCTTTGTCATTTTCTTTAATATCATATACACTATAAAGTGCATCAGCTTAGACTGCTCAAAATGTAATTACGACAAAGGAAATCGATTGTTTCCATGCCTCAATCAGATTGTAAGTGTGACATTATCCACCTCATCATCTCTCGATAATGTGAGGATCATCCTTCAAGCAATTAGCCAAATTCAAAGATAGTAAGGTAAAACAACATCTTCTTCTTGCTAGTCTTAAAATTCACACCAAAGAAATTTTTCTCGGTTTTTCACGTGATCGACAGTATGGTTCAAGGAGAGTCAAACTGAAACCAAACCAGATATAGACTGTAACCAATGTTCTGTGAACCGTGATATATTCTCGGCCCATCTATGCCATTCTCGCGAACCGTAACCTAGATTGTTCTCGTGGACCATTTGAACAATTTCATTCTCGTGAATATTCATTCTCGAAAATACAAACAAACTAAGTTAGTCTAAAAAAAAACAAACAACAAATTTGTTTTGAATAGAAACATATTATTATTTAATTATTCCGTAATCGGCCCAAGTGAGTATTAACCAAGAACAATCCAAATAAGAAAACCAAGTCAAGGTATTCCAAAGCAAAGGTATAATCTGCAACTTTATAAAAGATTAACCAAAATAAAAGTATTGTCTTAAGATTGTTAGCCACGTTAGTAATAATCTTTTTTTTTAAGAAGCAGAAATATAATAAAATTCGGAAAAGAATTCTATATTGATATTAAAGTAAAACCCAAAATAAAATAAAACAAATTTAACCTTAATACAATGGACGCTGAATGTACTAGAAGATTGTAGCTTTGAGGATCAGTAAGAACAGCTTTCTTAAGACAATATTTGGCCGTGGCAGACAAATTGTCTCCCAGATATAAACAATGCTCAAGCAAACTCTCACCGTGTAGAAAAATTATCACCGAAAGGTGAAGGAAGAACAAAGAAGAAGGCCTAAACTATTTTTTTCCCACTATTTTCCCATCTTCTTCCTAGAAAAGGATAATCTTTATAAAGAGTCGAGTTCAAAACGCCAAATACTATCCAATCATCAAGGAATGGGATTAAATCATCAATAAATGGAAATAGGTATACATCACCCATCAAATACATGGTATGTAAACAACTACAACTTTATTATTACAACAAGAAAACTGTGAGTTTGAATACAAATATTATCTTCTGATAATATCTATACTCAAATAAATCCTCATCACATTTATTGATACATTATTTTACAAAAATGGTGAGGACTACTAAACAACTCTCTCTAACCTTCATTCCATACCCCCACTCAGATACTCGCTATATTCTCGCCTCCCCGGAAGAAAAATGGAACAAAAGGAAAAGGGTGAGCTCAACTAGCCCAAAAAGAATATTATGACTAAGATAATATACAACAAATTATCATTAGTCTTCAACAGGAAAAATCTAATAGAATACAATAGACAACAAATTTTAAATCAATATTCGCAATGGAAATAATAATTCATTAGAAGAGTTAAGTAGAGAATGCAAACTACTATCTTCTATGTATGAATTTAAAAGTTCATCGCTCATCTTTTATCCCCGTAACATCAATCAATATATATCCGAATCAAATATTCATCTTTGCACTACAGCCAAAGATATTCATCACTTGGTCATGTTCATCTAAACACTGCTCATCTTTGCACTACGGCCAAAGATATTCTTCAGAATCATTCATCTTTGCACTACAGCCAAAGATATTCAATAATATCATCATTTAAGACCGAGGATGATGAAAAATATTTTTAAAGAAACGAATCCAAAGGAAACAAAATGACAAGGATTAAGGATTAAGGATTCGTATTTTGTTTTATCCATGTCCAAAAATACCTCAAAAATAATCATAGTGGTGTAAAATTCAAGAATGATCAAAACATGGATACAATCAAAGCTAGTATCCGTATTAGATATTTTGGACAAAAAGAAGAAATTTTATTTTTCTATGAATAGTGTCAGATACGTGAATAGTGCCGATACGTGAATAAGAATCAACACCAAAAGATAGAAATTTCCAAAAAACATCTTCACGCTTCAATGAATAAGACTCGTGAATAAGAATCTCGTGAATAAGAACTCATGAATAAACTCGAATAGTACGTGAATAAGAAACTCATGAATAATAACTCCGACAAAAAAGTTCCAAATTTGATAAAAAGTTCCAACTAATATTTCAAAGATAATGATATCAAGAAATATCATCATTTAAAAAAAATAATATCCCTTACCTCGAAAGATTAAGATTTCTAATTTAATACCGTATATAAAGTCAAGGGAACTTGCACCGCCTAACAATACTCAAAGTATACTCAAAATACTCACAAGAATACGCCGATAATATAGAGAGAGAAAACTTCAGCTTTACAGTGATTTTCAATTCTAACCCAAGACCCTATTTATAGAAAATGCGCTAGAACACCAAAAAGCGTAAAATTTAATAAAATATTAATATATATTATAAATTTCCTTAGCCCATCTTTTTTGATCTGATTTCAGCAATTAATATCACATGTTAGCCCACTTAAATGCAAAAAAACGTTTTTCTTTAAAATAATAATTAAAACTTCCAAAATCAATTATTTTGAGCTTCTAACTTCAATAATTCACAATAAATAGCCCTTTTATCAGAAAATTCAATCTCATGAGTTTTTATAGGAAATTCAATTCTCTACAACTTTACGTAAGAAAGTTTTTCCAAATTCCAAATGTAAAATTGACCGAAATCCACAAACGGGCGATTTTACAAAAGCTATAATCAAATTTCACCAATAAATGGGGTCCAATTTACATGTTTAACATGTTTTAAACATTTATTGCAACAAAATACTCTTCCTCCTCAGATACTCATATATCCCACATTCGTTGTAAAATATCACCATTATTATATTATTAAAATATAATAATATATTTAAATAAATTATTTTATCGTAAAAAGATAAAATTTCAATTTTCAACAATTGTCACATTAAAATTTTCTCATCTATATCCACATAAAATCAATATTTTCTTCATCATATGAATCAATAATTAATTATTCACAAATAATATTACGTAATCACAATATCGACAACCAGCAGCCCTGTGAAAGAGGGGCTTTCCAATAAGAATTTCTCCTTACATCGGGCGCCGCAATTAGGTGACCAAACCTCTCCTTAGATGTAACTTTCTAGACATTGCCAATAATGTTATCTAATAATATTATTCAGATAATATGAATTATTGCTTCGATAATGAAAAATATCGTAAATGACAATTATCAAACAACAAAAGAATATAAAATATCAACGCAGCAATTATTAAATCAATAAAATATCGAATAAGAATTACCGTAACCATTATCGAGTAGTGCCTTCTTACGTAAGAATCAATAATTGGTGCAATACCGCACAAGCTACCGTGTTTTAAACCACCGAGTATTTTAACAAGATAAATCTGTGAATAACTACGCCAAGTATTTTTAAACAACTTATATTTGTCGCTTTCTTCATCCAATCGCTTCCTATGGGCCCATAAAGATCGCTCACCTATTATTGCATTTAATATTCCCCGACAAAGAAAGAATATTCCACGACCAAACGAATATTCCCCGACAACAATGAATATTTTATAACCACTTGCTTATTTTGAAATATTTATGATTTTACCCCTAACTATCCACATTAATCAAATCAACCCTTACTATTTCAAAATAATAAATAGAGAAAATTAAATTTCATTAATAATAAGTTGGGGTCTTACAACCTCCCTCCTTATGAAATTTCGCCCCTCGAATCGACGACGACGCACTCGTGTGTTTCAAAAGGTGAGGATACCTCGCTTTCATTTCCGCTTCCAATTCCCCAAAGTCATTTCTCTATAAAGATGATTCCTCCACAAAACTTTAACTCAGGTATGACCTTTCATACAGTAGGGACATGCCTCCTTCCTATCCAAGATCTTGACAGTACCTCCTCATACGCTAAGTCTTCTACTATCTCGTCCTGGCTTCTAACTCTATAACGTGATTCGGTCTTTCACATATTTACTTAAGTACGATATGTGAAACACATTATGAACACGAGACATACTTTGAGGTAACGCGAGTCTATAGGCTACATTTCCTACTCGGCCAAGAATTTGAAATGGACCAATAAATCGTGGATCGAGCTTTCTCTCTTCCCAAATCTTGTAACTCCCTTCCACGGAGAGCAACTCGCAACAATACATGATCCCCTACTAAATTCCACGCCCTTTCGATGAAGATCCGCATAACTCTTTTGTCGATCTTGTGCCGCTTTGTATACGCTGTCGAATCATTTGATCTTTTCGTAGTCATATACGCATTAACTCTGGTCCCAACAATGTTGCTTCACCCACCTCATCCCAACATATCGAGAGCGACACTTTCGTCCATATAATGCTTCAAATGGAGCCACACCTATACTTGCTTCGATAACTCATGTTGTCAGTAGGAGAATTCCACCAATGGTAAATACTTATCCCAACCGCCTTTTGAAGTCTAGGACACAGTAGTCTTAATAAATCTTCAAGAGTTTGAATAGTCCTTCTCGATTGTCCGTCTGCTTGAGGATGGTATGCCGAATCAAATCGTAAACTGCGCTCCATAGCTTTTTGCAAGCTAACCCAAAATCTTGAAGTGAATCTTGGGTCACGATCCAAAACTATGGATACTGTGCATGCCATGCAACCTCACAATCTCATTCACGCATATACTAGCAAGACGCTCAAGGAATAAGTCTCCGTGACGGCAAGAAATGAGCAGACTTGGTTAATCTATCAACAATAACCCAAATAAAGATTGATGCCTTGAGAAACCGTAGAAGACCCGTAAATTTAAATCCATGGTAATGTGTTCCCACTTCCATTTCGAATCTCAAGTGGTTGCAACGGACCTTTAGGTACTAGATGCTCCGCCTTTACACGCTGACAAGTTAAACACATCGAGATAAACTTTGCAATCTCTCTCTTCATATTGTTCCACCAAAATGTATGTCAAGATCACGATACATTTTAGTACTTCCAGATGGATTGCAAATGGTGTATCAGTGCCTCCATCATAATCTTGTACTTCAAATCGAGTCGTTAGGAACACAAAGTCTAGAGGACTCAAGTATTCCTTCTTCATCAATTCTCGCCCTAATAGCTCCTTCAGTACTTTCTTCTTATACGATCACCTCGGCCTGCAAGGCTCGAGCAACCTTAACTTTTTCTATTAAAGTCGGCTCTATACGATATACTTGACATCATCGCACTCATTCCCGCAGATACGATCTTCTACTCAACGCGCCACCACCACGCTCGCTTTTCCAGATGGTATCAATAGTGTGGTCGTAGTCTTCAATAGCTCGAGCCAACGTCACCGCCGCATGTTGAGTTCTTTTTGAGTGAAGAAATATTTAAGGCTTTTTATGGTCCTAATATATCTCCACTTTCTCCCCATATAGATAAGGCCTCCATATCTTTAAAAGCGAAACGATCGGGCCGCTAACTCTAGATCATGAGTAGGATAATTCCTCTCATACTTTTTAAGTTGTCATGAGGCATAAGCTATGACTTTCTTTTCCCACGCTGCATGAGAACACATCCTAACCCTTTCCCTCAAGCATCGTCAGAGATAACAAATCCATCCGAACCAGATGGTATTGTTGTAACAAAATAAATAAGTCTCCTCTTAAGCTCTTGAAACTCTTCTCGATTCTTCGCCCAAACGAATTTTTGTATCCTTCCGAAAGTTAGTCGAAGTTAATGGAGTAGCGATTCGAGAAAACCCTTCCACGAATCTCCGATAATAACCAAATAAGCCCAAAAGCTACGTGATTTCACCACCGACTTTTGCTGTTCTAACTTCAGATTGCTTCAATCTTCACGGATCCACTTGATACTCCATGTTTCGACACCACGCGCCCAAGAAATGCTACTTCCTCAAGCCGTAACTCGCATTTCTTCAATTTGGCATATAGTTTGTTTTCACGGGCCTTCGAGTACCAAATTTCAAATGGTGCTCATGATCTTCACGACTTTTGAATATATGAGGATGTCATCAATAAAGACAACAACAAACCGATCCAAATATTCCTCAATACTTTGCTCATCATATCCATGAAAGTCATAGGAGCATTAGTCAATCCGAAAGACACGACTAAGAATTCATAATGCCCATACCGAGTTCTCAAGGCGCCTTTGAATATCCTCGCCTAATCTTCACCGATGATATCCGTAATCTAAGATCGATTTTTGAAAAGAATTGTGCCCCTTGCAATCGGTCAAACAAGTCATCAATACGAGGTAGAGGATACCTATTCTCGATGGTGACATGGTTCAATTCCCGATAGTCAATACAAAGTCGCATACTCCCGCCTTTTTCTTTACTTAAATAAAACAGAGCACCCTCAAGGAGATGTACTAGATTTAATGAAACCGATGTCCAACAATTCCTCGTAGAATGGACCTTTAACTCCTCAAGTTCAATAGAGCCATTCGATATGGGGTTTTAGAAATGGGCTTTGTACAAAGTTCAAGATCAATAAAGAATTCAACTTCACGCTCGGGGTAATCGGAAGTTCTTCAGAAATACGCCAGAAAGTCAATAACAACAGAATATTATTCAAATTTGACGGTCTTTATTCAAATCCATAACATGGGCTAAGAAAGCTCGACATCCGCTTTTTCAATAAACGAATAGCTTTTATGATTAGATATGATGTTGATTGATTTTAATGGTTTAGTTGCTTGAATTGCATAACAAAGTTGATTAGGAATATGAAAACTAACAACCTTACGAAAAACAATCAATTTTGGTATGATGAGTAGTTAACCAATCAATCCCTAAAATCACATCAAAAGCAAGTATCTTTAAAGAGATAAGGTCAATGTAAAGGTGATGGTGCCAACTTGAATCAAACAAGATTTATAAACAAAGGGATGTGATGAAAGTTTCTCCTAACTGAGTTTCCACAGATAGGTCAAAGTCTAATTTCTCCTGAGTCAAGTTTAAACGCTGAGCACAAGCAGAGAGAGATAAATGAATGGGTAGCACCCCAGATCAAGTAAGGTATAAACTTCGCAAGAATTTATAAATAGCTTACCCGTGATCACCTCGCTTGGGTTCCTCGATTTTGACCACCACAACAAACGCCTTCCCTAATCGCTGACTTTGACTTTTCTCGGGATGTTTTTTGAGTCACCGTCCCTCACGAACTAGGTTTCGCTACTGCATAATCTCGAGCGATATATGTCCTTCCTTTCCACAATTATAGCATACCTTGAACTGTCAGGGCGCTTGACCGATATGTCCTCTTTTCCATTTTTAGAAGATACGACCGGTGGTCGTTCTCCTCCTTAGAACCAGCTTGTCGCAAGACCGCTGCCTTCATACATGGTCGCTGTTAAATCTCCTTTTTAAAATCTCCTCCCGACTCGCTTCTTCTATTTTCACGGCTATGATTACCACCGTAGTGGTTACCATTTTTGTCCGTCTGCTTTTCTCCGCCGTTATCATTATTCGCTGATCGCTATCTCCGTACGATCCTCGTTATGGTCCCTCAATGAACATACTCAAGTATCTCGCCTAACAATTGAGCCCTCATAACAACATCCTAATAGAGAGAAAATTTATGAGAAATGAGATATCGACGTACGCCGGGTTCAAACCTCTCGAAACATCCGCCATACGCTCCTCATTCTCCACCAAATGAGGTGCAAACTCGATAACTCGCAAACTTTGCCTCGCATCGAGACACCGCCATGTTGTTTTGTTCTAATCTGATGAACTCCACTTCCTTCATACGACGAACACTTTCGTGAAAGTATTTGTCATTAAATAGTTTCAAACGCTCCCAAGACATGCCGAAAAGGGCGATGGGTACGCTTCACGCATCTCACCAAGAGTCCGCTTCGCCACGAACATAAAGGTGGCGAATGGAACCTTCGTTCCTCCGCATCCCCCAAGACATCGAATATCTTGGTAATTTGTTTCGACCCATGTTTCCGCCATGATCGGATCCGCTTTCCTTAAATTCGTGGTCCCAACTTTTCAACTCGCTTTCGCCGTGATAACCCGTGAATTGCTATCATTTCTCCTCAGATTTTGAACACGAAGTCTCCTCGTCTCGATTTTTTGCATGAACTGCAAAAAGCTTCTAAACATCCCCTCGCTCATCATCTCGCCAAGGGTGTTGTTCACAGGAGAGAACATTGCCACCACTGCTGACACGCTTCTCCTCGCTGGTGAGTACAAAGCGCCTCCACTGGCCTCATTTCCATTGTTAATATTCTCAATGACATTCTCAAATACCGCCATAAAACAAGGGTTAATTAAGGAAATCAATATATCACATAATATCCCTATATACCGACTCAACTAACAAATAAGCTTAGTAGGACACACTAGCGAAGGATTTACTCGCCTCTCCCCTCCTAGTTCTATTCCCCATCTCCGCCAGAGATCATATCCCTAAGCTCGATACCAAACCGATGACGCCCCAAAATAGGTATACATCACCCATTCCGAGTTGTCAATACATGGTACGTAAACAACTACAACTTTATTATTACAACAAGAAATCGTGAGTTTGAATACAAATATTATCTTCTAGATAATATCTATACTCAAATAAATCCTCATCACATTTATCGATACATTATTTTACAAAAATGGTGAGGACTACTAAACAACTCTCTCTAGAACCTTCATTCCATACCCCACTCAGACTCGCTATATTCTCGCCCCCGAGAAGAAAAAAATGGAACAAAAGGAAAAGGGTGAGCTCAACTAGCCCAAAGAAAGAATATTACGACTAAGATAATATACAACAAATTATCATTAGTCTTCAACAGGAAAAATCTAATAGTAATACAATAGACAACAAATTTTAAATCAATATTCGCAATGAAATAATAATTCATTAGAAGAGTTAAGTAGAGAATGCAAACTACTATCTTCTATGTATGAATTTAAAAGTTCATCGCTCATCTTTTATCCCCGTAACATCAATCAATATATATCCGAATCAAATATTCATCTTTGCACTACAGCCAAAGATATTCATCACCGGTCATGTTCATCTAAACACTGCTCATCTTCAGACTACGCCCAAAGATATTCTTCAGAAATCATTCATCTTTGCACTACAAAGCCAAAGATATTCAATAATATCATCATTTAAGACCGAGGATGATGAAAAAAATTTTTTAAGAAACGAATCCAAAGGAAACAAAATGACAAGGATTAAGGATTAAGGATTCAGATTTGTTTTATCCATGTTCAAAAATACCTCAAAAATAATCATAGTGGTGTAAAATTCAAGAATGATCAAAACATGGATACAATCAAAGCTAGTATCCGTAATAGATATTTTGGACAAAAAAGAAAAATTTTATTTTTCATGAATAGTGTCAGATACGTGAATAAAGGCCAGATACGTGAATAAGAATCGTAGAAATTTCCCAAAAAACATCTTCACGCTTCATGAATAATAGTACGTGAATAAGAATCGTGAATAAGAACGTGAATAAGAATAACTCGTGAATAACCAAATAGTTCCAAATTTGATAAAAACTTCCAATCAATATTTCAAAGATAATGATATCAAGAAATAATATCATTACGAAAAAAAAATAACATCCTTACCTCGAAAAGATTAAGATTTCTAATGAAATACCTGATATAAGGTCAAGGAACTCAGACCGCCTAACAATACTCAAAGTATACTCAAAATACTCACAAGAATACGCCGATAATATAGAGAGAGAAAACTTCAGCTTCGTGTGATTTTCAATTCTAACCCAAGACCCTATTTATAGAAAACGCTAGAATACCAAAGTTAGTAAAATTTAATAAAATATTAATATATATTATAAATTTCCTTAGCCCATCTTTTGAAGATCTGATTTCAGCAATTAATATCACATGTTAGCCCACTTAAATGCAAAAAAACGTTTTTTTTTAAAATAATTTAAAACTTCCAAAATCAATTATTTTGAGCTTCTAACTTCAATAATTCATAATAAATAGCCCTTTTATCGTAAAAATTCAAATCTCATGAAGTTTTTATAGGAAATTCAATTTCTACAACTTTGCGTAAGAAAGTTTTTCCAAATTCCAAATGTAAATTGACCAAATCCACAAACGAAGCGATTTTACAAAATATAATCAAATTTCAAATAATAAATGGGGTCCACCGACATGTTTAATATGTTTTAAACATTTATTGCAACAAAAATACTCTTCCTCCTCAGATACTCATATATCCCACATTCGTTGTAAAATATCACCATTATTATATTATTAAAATATAATAATATATTTAAATGAATTATTTTATCGTAAAAGATAAAATTTCAATTTTCAACAATTGTCACATTAAAAATTTTCTCCATCTATATCCACATAAAATCAATATTTTCCTCATCATATGAATCAATAATTAATTATTCACAAATAATATTACGTAATCACAATATCGACAACCGCAGCCCCTGTGAAAGAGGGGCTTTCCAATAAGAATTTCTCCTCATCACGCCGCAATTAGGTGACCAAACCTCTCCTTAGATGTAACTTTCTAGACATCGCCAATAATGTTATCTAATAATATTATTCGATAATATGAATTATTGCTTCGATAATGAAAAATACCGTAAATGACAATTATCAAACAACAAAGAATATAAAATATCAACGCAAAGAATTATTAAATCAATAAAATATCGAATAAGAATTATCGTAACCATTATCGAAAGTAGTGCTTCTTACGTAAGAATCAATAATCGGTGCAATACCGCAGCATACCGTGTTTTAACCAATTTAGTATTTTAACAAAGATAATCTGAATAACTACGCCAAGTATTTTTAAACAACTTATATTTGCTGCTTTCTTCATCCAATCGCTTCCACATGGGCCCATACAAAGGTCAAGCTACCATATTCCAATGCAGCATTTAATATTCCCCGACAAACAAGAATATTCCACTACCAAACGAATATTCCCGACAACAATGAATATTTTATAACCACTTGCTTATTTTGAAATATTTTATGATTTTACCCATAAACTTTACTATCCACATTAATCAAATCAACCCTTACTATTTCAAAATAATAAATAGAGAAAATTAAATTTCATTAATAATAAGTGTTGATGTGATGGGAGGTTATGTACATATGCTAATTGGATTAATAAGGATGAAATTTTTGGCTAAGCTCCATCTATTATGCTTATGAAATTTGGGTTTTTAGAGTACGCCTTCAAGGTGTTTGAAATTTTGACTCTAAGAGGTTGTTATGCTAAAACTTGTGAATTAGCCAATGTTTTGGGTAAGGTAACCTTTATATATTTTTTGAATTTATGATTGATCTTGGTGGGACAATTTCTTGTGTATATGGTTGGTACTTGGTAGCTCAGGACGGCAAAAATTCCTAACTCCACCCTTGTACTCACTATTTCTGTTAAATATAGAGATTATTCCCAAAACAAATACTATATTATCAGCTCAAAAAATATTCAACTTAAAACATGTAGTAATATACAAGTGTAGTATGTATATTAAATATTTTACATATTTCTAATTATAGGCATAGTTGATAATTCTTGTGTTTCTAACCATCATTTCTCCTTAATTATATATTCCTTTAATCTCGAGTACTTAGGGGTTGTTTGTTTAAGTATGAATGACTGAATCGATCAGCCATTAAGTGCGTTTGTTTTGAAAAAAAATCATCTAAATGGCTGAATCGGCAAGTCATTTAGACGATTTGGGCTGAATGATTTAGTGTCATTTTTTTGGCTGAATGGGTTGAATAAGGGCTTAATGAAGTGTTTTTTTTTAATATTAACAATTATATTAAGTAATATTAAATACATTTATAACAATTTTGAATTTTTTTAGAGGGGTAAAATAATAAAAATTTATTATTCAGATTATTTTAGACATATCAATTATTAAATAACTTTTTTTATTCAGATTCAAATTCAACTCATTCAAATTCATTTCACTTAGCTGCAATTGTGAGAATATGAATATACAACAGTCAACATAACATGTGTACTGGTTGGTCTAAAAGACATTATATATAATCATATTTTCCTACCAACCAAGGACATAATGGTAATTCACTCCACATTTGCAAGTTGCACCTATTCTATCATGTAACTTGTTTCATTCTACAAAAACTATATACTCCCTCCTATTCATATTAAGTGTCGTTTTGGAGAGTTTCATTTTATTCAATATAAGTGTCGTTTTGGAATCCCTATGCAATATTGCACTATTTTTTCCTAATTTATTCCTCTATTTAATATGCTTAGTAAATGCAATTCCATGGACCATTGTGGAGAGAGAAATAATTAATTAGGGATACAAAAGTCATTTTGTGTTATTTCTTAATAAGTGTGCTTAACTCTAAAAAGACACTTAATATGAATAGGAGGGAGTATAATTTTAAAAAAGTGATTAGTATAAAGTTAAGAATAATGTTAGAGAAACAAACTATTCTGAAATATTTTACAAATTGTTAATGTTGCATATTCTACCTCAGCATATTGTGTGAGGCTAAAGACTACATTGAAATAATTTATTGATCAATACGCTGAGGTGGAGTACACCACATCAACAGTTTGTAAAGTAGCATTACTCTAAAGTTAATTTTAATTAATTTATCTTGAATAGTAACCTGATCCGAATTTTAAATTAAGCAACGTTAAGTTTTGCGTTAATTAGAGGGCGAGGGTAGACTTGGCAAACATGGCCCAAGCCAATTCTAGCCGACACATCACTTGGCCCAAGCATGGTTGCAGATTTTCTAGCCAGAAAAAAGTGGGCCGCTTTTGGCTACCGCTGCCACTATATTTTTTTTTTTTTTATAAACAAAATGTTGCTACTTGTGGGACTTGAACACAAGACTTGTAAGTAAATAAATAAGAGTTCAAACTAACTGAACTACAACAATTGTTTATTTTTAATGCAATCTTTAATATATTGTTTCTTTACTATAAATGGGTAATAACTTCTAACTGTACTGAATGTTACTCATAGCCTAATAGGACTATATTGTCTCTGACTACTGAGTTCCATAATTCCATTTCCATTGAAGTAAATATTAATGGGTTCCATTAATATTTAAAGTCAGCAAATTTTTAAACCTCACCCTTTATAAGGCCAAACAGTACTACAATTTTTGTCAATCACTGCCCTGTACATGAAGTCATGAAGCGTCAAATCATTCATTTTAAAGAGAGAATATGAGGATAAAAGATAGTAACCCATTTTCAAAGATAAAATGTATAAAGAATTAATTTGTAATAATTAATTCAATTATTTAACATAGATATTAGATAGTCTATAATTAAGATACGTAGTTAATGTAGGTGATTAATTAATAATACTAATTTATAATATTATTAAAATTTTATTGATTGAGATATGTAGTTAGTTAATTAATCGTGTTTGTTTGTATTATTATTTATTATTAATTATTTTATTATTTTTAATATTTATTATTATTATTATTTCTGGTGTAGCAAATAGTTTATAAAAAAAAAAAATTTAAAGCGAGAAGCCCACAGGCCGGACTGGCCCGCCACAGTTCTCATAATTTCAACCCACCAAAACCCGAGTTTTTTTGTCCATCAATTCCATAATTAGCGGCCCAGCATTCGATTCGATCCTACCGACCAAAATCCGCTTACTATGTCTAGGCGAGTGCGACCAAACATTTGATAGGAGGTTGGTTACAGACAACAGTCCTAATAATTAATTAATTAACAAGTGGCAAGGCTGAAATTTTTTGGCCAGAGAATCTGCAATCCCCACGAGACTCCATCAAAGCATAATCTTTTTGGAAGGAATAGTCAGAGAATATATCACAGTTTTAGAAATTTAATTACTTACTTTTCAATAAATAAAAAAGTGGAAAATTATAAATATAAAATGGGAAAAAGCATAAACAGCCATTTCGTAAGGACCCTACGACAATTTTAATTATCAAAATCTCTTTCATCATGCCCCACACACCAGCAAAGTGGAACCGTGTCTATATTCACCTTGCTACACCATGGTGACAAATAATAGACCTGCTTACTTAATTATTAGCACTATAATTTACTATTATTATAATAATTATATTAATACTTTGTTTGTTTTTGACATTGCATGTGCAAAAAATATGTTGAAATGACATAAAAATGAGAGGAAATAAGTTGGAATAAATCCTCATGATTGGTAATGAACTAAAACAAAAATAATATATTTTATTTGTAACGTCCATCTCAAATAATACTAAACTGTTTAATAACTGATCTTGATATTAAAAGTATTTATAAATTATGACATTTTAGATTAGTTTGCGATGTATTAAGATTATATAAGTTGATATTTTTAGAAATACAAATTAAGTGTTAGTACAAACTTGTGATGGATCCAAATCGTTACAATGTTCTTTAAAAAATTTAAATGTATCAAGTGGAAAACATTAATTTGATCGGTCATAATCCCACGCTTTCTCAAATTAATAAATAAATGTACTATATAAGTTATAATATTACATGACTAGCATCAATTTTTTCTTTTTAAAATCATGTAGTAATAATTAATTTCAACTTCAAAAAGGAGAATAATATGAATACCCAATAAAATGTTTAAATAACTATGGCAATTTATAATTGCTTAAAACCGATTTTTTTTATTAAAAAATTTACATGCCCGATTTAAACTTATACTACTGCCATGCCATAAACCTAATACCATACTATCCTATTAATCACGATAAACATTTACCAAAGAAATAAGCTGACAGAAAAGTATTTGCTGTGTTACGTTCCGTCAATGGTTCACGGGAGTGGCTTCAAATTATAACAGCAACTTCAAATTTTGTTTTATTTTTTCATAATATTTTATATATATTAGCACTTTGTGGCATGCATACGTAGTATATGTGTGTATAAATTATATGAGATAAAATAAATTTTTATAAAATTTAAATGACTAAATAAAAAATAATATAAAAATGACAAAATAAGAATTACTTTAAAAGTTGGACAGTATTTTTGAAAAAGTCTAAAATAAAAATAAAAATTGATTACATCACAATCTGCATAAGATAAGAAGTTGTTAATTTATGGAGATATATATATATATATATATATATATATATATATATATATATATATATATATGCTAGCTGAAGCTCAATATTGTCATTGGATTCTTCCTTCATATTAACCAAGTTGTTACCAACCCTTGACCTTAATGTTTAACATTGTCTTCTTCATAAAGAAATTTGTTGCGGTGGCTTTGCTTTGCTTTGTTTAATTTAACATCTGTACGTACCCCATGTTCTTTCATGTTAATTTGTGCATATATATATTTTTTATTTACCAATCACAACCAAGTAACAACAGATTCACACACTCGAACAGTACCATCACTCAATTATGAGTACTGTTTCATAGTTCGCGTTAGATATGAGTACTGTTTCAATTAATTATTATTCAACCGTTCAAGATAAGATTTAAGGGTTGAGTATTAATGTAAGACCTCGAATTTTATGAAATAAAAGTATTTAATTTTTCTTATAATTACAATTCAATAAATGGTAAAATTAATAAAAGTTAAAGTTAAGGGTGATATATGAATTTTTTTTCAAAATATGCAAGGGGTTATAAAATATTCTTTCTCGTTTTATTATTTGGTGGTGGAATATTCTTTCATTTTAATATTATTATTATTTAGTACTAACTATTGTTGGGTCCCATAACGGATAACCGCTTGTTGGATGAAAAACGACAAATTTGAGTTTTTATAAATAATGGTGTAATCGTTACCATTAACACTATTGAAATACCCGGTGGGTAAAGTAAAGTAAAACGTCTGGCGTTGTTACAAAGATGACACCTGCGGTTTCTGCGGTTTTGTTGAATTATTGATTCTTACGTAAGAAGTCACTACTCAATAATTATTACAGTATTATAATTGCTGCGTTGATATTTTATATTACTGTTGTTTTAGTAATTGTCACTACACAGTATTTTCCATTATCGAAGAATAATTCATATTATCCTCAATAATATTATTAGATAACATTATTGGCAATGTCTAGAAAGTTACGTCTAAGGAGAGTTTGATCACCTAATTGTGCGCCAAGAAGGAAAAATTCTTATTGGAAAGCCCCTCCTTTCTTTAGAACTACTTGTTGTCATTATTATAATTACATAATATTATTTGTGAATAATTAATTATTGATTTATATGATGAGGAAAATATTCATTTTATGTGGATATAGATGGAGAAAATTTTTAAAGTGACAATTGTTGAAAATCGATATTTTATCTTTTCGATAAAATAAGATTTTATTATATTATTATAATATAATAATGGTTGTAAGACCCCAACTTTTATAAATAAAGATGAATTTTCTATAAATATTATTTTTGAATATTATGGAGTAAATTTGATATAATGTTATAGTTATGCGTAATATTTATAAATTTTGCAAAGTAAGCAAGTTGTTATAAAATATTCGTTTGGGCGGGGAATATTCTTTTGTCGGAGAATATTCGCATGACGCAAGACAATCATTGGTGGATCCCACAAAGGAATTATTGTTTGGATTGAGAAAACGACAAAAATACTTTATAAAAATAACTACGGAGGTGTTACCGTTAAAACCGCTTGAACTACCCAGTAGTAAAAAAGTACAAGAATATCTGGCGTGGTTGCATAAGTAATACACCGGTATTGATTCTCGATGCTTACGTGAGAAGTCACTCACTATACTCAATTATTCTACAAGAATTGTTTGATCATATCTCTTATATTATTGATTCAATTATTGTCACAAGATATCCTCAGATAATATGTTATATTATTAAATCAATAATTGAGACGACAAGTTATAAATGATTAATAATTGTTGAAAGATTAAATATGTATTGATTAAAATAAAATGATTCGTGGTAATATTTATTCAATCCTTGATGTATATAAAGAGTCTATTATGAGACATTTGTAGTAGTAAGTTTGGTTATTTTATGGGGGCCCATATGTCATCATCTAAGAGTCTCTTCGTCGATAAGTAATTACCTTCACAATAGTAATTACCTTCCTCAATAGTAATTACCTTCGCCGATAGTAACTACCTTTATCGACGTCCAAACCACTTGCTTGTTTTTATTACATTAGGCCGAACCAATTGTCGCTTCACATTACAAAAGCGTCGAACCACTCTTTTTTTCACATCACCAATCGCTCAAGTCACTTGCTTTTTCACATTTCAAGTGCTAAGCTAGAAATCTTCTATAAATAGAGGCCTAGTGCTTTATTATTTTCACGAATTCATTCAAGCTATAGAGAGGAAAGTATAGAGAGAATAAGAGAGAAAGAAGAAGAGTATTCTTCTTTACACTACTTTGCAGATTCAATCTACTACTAATGTAAGGGGTGTTATTCTTTCTTATTCATGTGAGAGAACTGCTTGTTATTCCATTGCTTATTATTATGTTGGAATAACTCAGTATACGTGGTTTACCCTATACTTGGTGACATTCTTCTATTATTCCTCATTGGAACATCCTCATCATGTGTTTTACACCTCGGACTGGTTCCGCCTCTTTATTATTATTCTGCTTGGAACATCTTGTGCGTGTGTTTTACAATCAACCCGGTTCCGCTTTATTATTATTTTGTTGGAACATCCAGCTTGCAAAATTTTGCTCGACTTCGGTTTCGTTATTATTATTACATTGAATAACTCATCTATCGCAAGTACCGCATGCATGGTGATTTCTTTTGTTATTTCATTCTTTATTATACTCGGTTGGTTAAAGTTTTGACTTCTATACTCCATGAAATTAGTAGAATATCCTTGATATTTGCGCTTTATCCAAAGATCTTTTCATGGAAATATTCTTCCGATCATTCTTGAATTTTACTCTCTACAAGCGAAGATCGTGTTGACAATTTGGACATTATTAGTTCTGGATAAATTAATTCTTGAACTTGTTTTATTGAATTCTTATATCATTGTCATCATCCTCATGTTTATATTATGTTGAAAGTCATCGTGGCTTGTGAAGTACATAGATGGACTTGGTATGATTATGACTAGGGATTATTCTTTGTAATCATGATCGTAATGTTACAAATGATGTGGTAAAAGTTATCATTGGCCGTAGTGCATTGATGGATGATTGTTGGCATGATCACGACCATTAATGAATACACACGAATGTCCTCATCAGTAGTGCATGGATAATTTATGATCCCGATACTAAAAAAATATCCTCGATCAGTAGTGCGGGGGTGATTCGATGATGTGGATTATTTATTAAAATTTGAGTCCCAAATGATAAAAGTCATGAAAAACCTTTTAAATTATAAAAGATAGTAGATTTTATTCTCTACTGACTCTTTTAATGGATTACTTATTCCTTGCGCAGTTAAACTTGATGTTGTTATATTTTATCGGTTTAACATCAAGAAGGCTAACGATAATTTATTCGCATTATCTTAGTCATAATATTTCTTCTTTGGGCTAGTTGAGCTCACCCTTTCTTTCACCGTTTCTCTTCAAAAATGAGAATATAGCAGGGACTAGTCGGGGAACGGAGTGACGGTCGAGAGGATAGCATTAGTAGTCCTCACTATTCTGTGAAATAGTGTGTTAATAATTGAAATGAGGACTCCTTTTGAGTTTGTATAATCTCTAGTAGACAATAATTGTATTCAAACTCACAGTTATGTTTTGTCGTATTGTACACGACAGTTGTATTAGTAAGTTGTATTTGAATTTTGTACCATATATCTGACGACCCAAGATGGGTGATGTATACCTAATTTTGGGGGCGTCACAATGGTGATATTTTTAATGAATGTGGGATATATGAGTATATGAGGAGGAAGAGTATTTTTGTTGCAAAAGTTGTTTAAAACATGTTAAACATGTTGGTGGACCCATTTCTTGACTGAAATTTGATTATAGCCTATAAAATCGTCCGTATGTTGATTTCGGTCAATTTCTGTTTGGAGTTTGGAAAAACTTTCATCTGCAAAGTTGTAGAGAATTGAATTTCCTAAAATAAAACGCGAGAATCGAATTTTCTGATAAAAGGGCTATTTATTATGAATTATAGAAGTTCTGAAGTTCCTGAATAATTAATTTTTGAAGTTTTAAATATTTTTTTTAATAAAAACGTTTTTTTATATGTTGTGAGCCTCATTAATCACATGCTAAGTTGCTGAATTCAGAAGTCTAAGGTTGGCGTAGAAAATTTTATTTATATATTAATATTATATTAAATTTTCTGTTTTGGTGTTCTAAGCATTTTTTTTATAAATAGGGTGCTTAAGTTAGAATTGAAAATCACACCAGAAACTAAAGATTTCTCTCTCTATATATCAAGTGTATTTTTGTGAGTATTTTAGTACTTCGAGTATTGCTATACGGTGCAAATTCTTTTAGCACTATATCCAGTATTCCAGCTTAAATCTTATTCTTTTACGAGGTAAGGAGGTTGTTTTCTTCATAAATGATATTATTTCTTCAATATCATTATGCCGAAATATTGGTTTGAATTTTTATCAAATTTGGAACTTTTTCATGTTGGGGTTACTATTCATGAGTTACTATTCACGAAGCATGATGATGTTTTATGAGGTATTTTTGGACATGGAATAGCTGAAGTACGAATCCTTAATATTTATTATTTTGTTTCCTTTGGATTCGTTTTCTTAAAATATTTTCATCACTCTACCCCTAAATGATGATATAATTGAATATCTTTGGCTTTTGTAGTGCAAAGATGAATGATTTCGATGAATATCTTTGGCGATGAGTGCGAAGATGAACATGTGTTTAGATGAACATGACCAATCGATGAATATCTTTGGCACATAGTGCAAAAGATGACATGTTGTTGAATATCTTTGCCGATGAGTGCAAAGATGAATTGTTGATGAATATCATTGGCCCTGTAGTGCAAAAGATGAATTTATCAGTATGATTATGAACATGAACTGTGATTTGGTATAACCATGATCTTTGATGTTTCAGGTGATGAAAATTAACTTTGTCCTGGATGAGTAAAGGAATTTAGAACTACAATTACGATTATGAGTTATACACGTGATTGTGGACATGAATTATTGATTAATGTTACAGGGATAAAACATTGTTGATGGACTTTTAACATGGAGAAGATAATAAATTTTATGGTCTATTTGACTCTTCTAATGGATTGCTTTCGTTCATTATAACTATGGTTGAAAAGTTTTATCATGTACCATATGTTTTAAATCTCTGATTTATTACTGTTGAAGGCTATTGATAATTTATTTATCTTTAGTCATGATATTCTTTACTGAGCTAGTTGTACTCACCCTTTTGCTTTATAATTTCTTTCAGGTAATAAAAGTGTAGCTGGGACAAGCGGGGAATAACAGGGGAATAGAATGGTGGTCTATAGATGTTGCGGATGAGGTGAATTTAACTTGGAAGGGTGTTTTTCCACTATCATACAAGATGTCTAATGACATACAACCTCGTGTCATCATAAGACAGGGTTGTGCTCATCCACTTCTTGAGTATATTTACAAGCACTACCTATATAATCTTGGTGTTTGTTTGGATTATAATACCCAATTAGAGAGCGATTGGAGATAATGATATGTCGAGAAGACTCACCATTGGGAAGAATATGATAGTAATCTTCTCGTTTTCTTTTAGGGGTCTATTAATTCAACCAAGGATAATTACGTGGCCATATGATATCTATCATAACCTAGAAGCATGGCCTCCCATGTGAAGAAGTTTTCTTGAGCACTTCCCAAAGATTCTAATTTCTAAAACAGTTTTTTTATACCTTTATGTAAGGTGTCATTGTGACGTCTTATCCAAAGTTGGTGTCCAGAGTTACAGGTTGGTATATATTTGTATCCAAACTCACAAAGATATGTGTTGTTGTATTTTTGCACGTCAATTGTTGTAATAAAGTTGTAGTTGTTTTCTGTACCATGTACTTGGCGACTCAGAATGGGTTGGATGGAATGGACCTATTTTGGAGTTGTCACAATTAAGATGGTAAGGGCCTGACCACTAGAGGGAGTAGCGGTCATGCAGTTTCCAAATCTAAATCATTGTGTGCATACTGCTTGCGTTTGCAACTACATAAAAAGAAGAGTTTGTTGTTGCACAAAGAGAAGGGAGAAAAATTCCTATTATCCGTTTTAAATTTGTTACATCAATCTCATCTTCAATCGGTTAATCGATTCTAAAGTAAAGTAAATAAATTTTAAACCAATTTTTTTTTTTACAAATATCTTGATAATGAAAATAGACATTGAATGATAGTTTTTGTGTTAATATCTTGAGAATGATTGGTATATTAAAGCATGGTTTAAGAGTGACAAATTTAGTATTATTGTATGTATGTATATAAATTGGGTGGTATGTATGTATCTATGTATACAAATTATGTGTATATTTGGATATTTTGTATATATAAATATTAGTATGTATATTTTTGGGTATTATATAGGGGTTTTAAACCTCTCAGAACCTCTAAGAAACATCCTCGTCATTCGTTCATCATTCTCTACTAAATGAGGTGCAAACCTGGACAACTCTGCGAACTTCGCCTCATATTGGGACACCGTCATGTTGTTTTGTTCTAGTCTAATAAACTCTACCTCCTTCATATGGCGAATACTTTCAGGAAAGTATTTTTTGTTGAAAAGTTTCAAATGTTTCCCAAGACATCTGAAGTCTAAGGAGAAATACGCTTACGTTCTCCCACTCCCGAATGTCTGCCTACGCCACGGAACATAAATGTGGCGAATGGAACCTTCTGTTCCTCCGTGCATCCCAAGATATCGAATATCTTGGTAATTTTCTTAACCCACGTTGTGACGCCCCCAAAATAGGTCCATTCCATCCAACCCATTTTGAGTCGCCAAATACATGGTACAGAAATAACTACAACTTTATTAATACATTTGTCGTGCAAAATACGACAACATATATACTGTGAGTTTAAATACAATTATTGTCTTCTAGACAATATACATACCCAAATAAATCCTCATCCCAATTATTGATACATTATTTTACAAAAATGGTGAGGACTACTAAACAACTCTCTCTAGAACCTTCATTCCATACCCCGACTAAGACTTCGCTACATTCTCGCCTCCTGAGAAGAAAAATGGAACAACAAGGAAAAGGGTGAGCTCAACTAGCCCAGTAAAGAATATTATGACTAAGATAATATACAACAAATTATCATTAGTCTTCAACAGGGAAAAAAAAACTAATAGAATACAATGAGACAACAAATTTTTAAACCAATATTCGCAATGAAATAATAATTCATTAGAAGAGTTAAGTAGAGAATGCAACTACTATCTTCTATATATGAATTTAAAAGTTCATCGTCTATCTTTTATCCTCAGTAACATCAATCAACATACATCCGAATCAAATATTCATCTTTCACACTACAATCAAAGATATTCATCACCGGTCAAGATGTTCATCTAAACACTGCTCATCTTTGCACTACTGGCCAAAGATATTCTTCAGAAATCATTCATCTTTTGCCACAGTGCCAAAGATATTCCATAATATCATCATTTAAGACCAAGATGATGAAAATATTTTTAAAGAAACGAATCCAAAGAAACAAAATGACAAGGATTAAGGATTCGTATTTTGTTTTATCCACGTCCAAAAATACCTCAAAAATAATCATAAGGGTGTAAAATTCAAGAATGATCAAAACATGGATACAATCAAAGCTAGTATCCGTAATAGATATTTTGGACAAAAAGAAGAAATTTTATTTTTCTATGAATAAGAATAGTAGTGTCAGATACGTGAATATAGGCGTGAATAAGAACTCAGACACCAAAAGATAGAAATTTCCCAAAAAACATCTTCACGCTTTCATGAATAGTACTCGTGAATAAGAACTCGTGAATAAGAACTCATGAATAGTAACTCGTGAATAAGAACTCATGAATAAGAACCCCGACATGGAAAAGTTTCAAATTTGATAAAAACTTCAGATCAACATTTCAAAGATAATGATATTGAAGAAATAATATCATTACAAAAAAATAATATCCCTTACCTCGAAAGATCAAGATTTAGTTGAAACACCTGATATAAAGCTATGACTTGGACTTGCAGACCGTATAGCAATACTCAAAGTATACTCAAAATACTCACAAGAATACGCCGATAATATAGAGAGAAAAACTTCAGCTTACGTGTGATTTTCAATTCTAACCCAAGACCCTATTTATAGAAAATGCTTAGAACACCAAAGTAGAAAATTTAATAAATTAATATTATAATTTTTCTACAACTTCCTACGCATCCAAGAATCTGAACTCAGCCACCCTAACACATGTTAAATGAGTTTCAAAAATGGAAAAAACGTTTTTGTAATTAAAAATATTTTAAACTTCCAAAATCAATTATTTTAACTTCGTAACTTCAATAATTCACAATAAATAGGTCTTTTATCGTAAAATTGAATCTCGCGACTTTTTATAGGAAATTCAATTCTCTACAACTTTGCGGAAGAAAGTTTTTCCAAATTCCAAATGTAAATTGACCAAATCCTCAAACGGGTGATTTTACGTGTATAATCAAATTTCAATAATAAATGGGGTCCACCGACATGTTTAACATGTTTTAAACATTTATTGCAACAAAAATATTCTTCCTCCTTATATACTAATATATCCCACATTCGTTGTAAAAACATCACCATTATTATATTATTAAAATATAATAATACCTTTATCGAAAAAGATAAAATTTTAATTTTCAACAATTGTCACATTAAAAATTTTCTCCATCTATATCCACATAAATTCAATATTTTCCTCATCATATAAATCAATAATTAATTATTCACAAATAATATTACGTAATCACAATATCGACAACCGTGCGCTTCCAGAGAGAGGGGCTTTCCAATAAGGATCTCTCCTTACTGCCAGCGCAATTAGGTGACCAAACCTCTCCTTAGATGTAACTTTCTGTAGACATTGCCAATAATGTTATCTAATAATATTATTCAGATAATATGAATTATTGCTTCGATAATGGAAAATATTGTAATGACAATTTATCAAAACAACGATAATATAAAATATCAATGCAAAGAATTATTGAATCAATAAAATAAAATAATCGAATAAGAATTATCGTAACCATTATCGAGTAGTGCCTTCTTACGTAAGAATCAATAATTGGTGCAATACTGCAAAGCACTGCTCAACAACGCGTATTAGTGTGTTTTAACCACCGGGTATTCCAACAAAGATTAATGGTAACAACTACGCCAAGTTATTTATAAACAACTTATATTTGTCGCTTTCTTCATCCAATCGCTTTTTTCACATGGGGCCCACAAAAAGATCGCTACCGTCAGCATTTAATATTCCCCGACAAAGAAGAATATTCCACGACTAAACGAATATTCTCCGACAACAATGAATATTTTATAACCACTTGCTTATTTGAAATATTTATGCATTTTACCCATAACTAACCACATTAATCAAATCCACCCTTACTATTTCAAAATAATAAATAAAGGAAATTCCTTTTATTTAAAAAATTTGGGGTCTTACAACCTCCCTTCTTATGAAGAAATTTCGTCCTCGAAATCGACGTGACGTACTGTGTTTCAAAAGATGAGAATACCTCGCTTTCATTTCCGCTTCCAACTCCTGTGTCATTTCCTCAATAAAGATGGTTTCTCCACAAAACTTTAACTTGTGGTATAACCTCAGACATATGGACATGTTCTTTCCTATCCAAAATCTTGACAGTACCTCCTCGTGACGTTAAGTCTTCTATTATCTCGTCCTGTTCTAACTCAACGACGTAGTTCGGGTCGTCCACATATTTACGTAACATCGATACGTGAAAACGTTATGAACACGCCATACTTTGGCGGTAAAACGAGTCTATAGGCCACGCTCCTATTCGATCGAGAATTTCAAATAGATTAATAAATCGAAGGTTTGAGCTTTCCTCACCTCACCGATTCTTGCTTTTGAAATAACAACTTCTTGACCTCCTTCTTCAAATTCATCATCTCCCACAGAAGCTTGAATAAATTTTAACTTTATCGATTAAAGTCGATTATACTCAGATATCATCATGTGGGTACCTAGAGTTTTCATCTCCATCTCTATTATTTGTAAATTATACTGAAATGAGCCTTTGACAATATCGTACTCAGATTTGTATACGATCTTCTACTCAACACGCCGCCTACCACGTCGATTTTCCAGATGGCATGGTCGTAACATGTCTTTGAAATGAGTCTCCTCTTGAGTTCTTCAAGCTCTTCCCACATTCCTCGCTCTATTCGAATTTTGTATCTCTACGAGTCAATTTGCGTTAATGGAATAGCGATTCGAGAATATCCTTCAACTAATCTCCGATAATAACCAACTAAGCCTGAAAAGCTACGTGATTTCGATTACTGACTTAGGTTGTTCTCAATCGTGACTCATATCCCAACCTTGGATAACACGCTTACAATGACACCTATCGCTTTACTATCGCATCTAATATGGTGTCCCCTACGGAGAGTCCGCTTCGCATTCCACAAAGGAAGTCACCAGATAAAGGCTCGTGTACAAAATTTATAGTTGAATTTTAACTCCTCAAGTTCAATAGAGCCATTCGATATGGGATTTTAGAAATGAGTTTTGTACCGGTTCAAATTCGATATAAAAATTTAATATCGTGCTTTGGGAGTAAGCCAAGAAATTCTTCAGAAATACGTCAGAAAAAATAAATAACAACAGAATATTATTCAAATCGACGTGTCTTTATTCAAATCCATAACACGGACTAAGAAAACTTGACATCCGTAATAAACGAATGACTTCATGGCTTGATATGAAAATGTTTGACTACAATGGTTTGATTGCTTGAATTGAATAACAAAGTTGCTTAGGAATATGAAAACTAACAACCTTACGAAAAGTAATCAATTTTGCATGATGAGTAGTTAACCTTAAAATCACATCAAAAGCAAATATCTCTATAGAAATAAGGTTAACGGTGTAATGTGATAGTGCCAACCTCGAATCAAGCAAGATTTCTAAACAACGGATATAATGAAAGTTTCTCCTAACTGAGTCTCCATAAATAGGTCAAAGTCTAATTTCTCCGTAGTCAAGTTCAAACGCTGAGCGCAAGCAAGAGAGATAAAAGAATGGGTAGAACCCCAGATTCAGTAAGGTATAAACTTCGCAAGAATTTATAATTAACTAACCCGCGCTAACTTCGTCGGTTCCTCTGATTTTGACCCCACACGACAAACGCCTTCCAGAATCGCTGACTTTGATTTTTCTGGGACATCCTTTCGAGTCACCATTCCTCACTTGATCTGGTTTCGATATCGCATAATCTCGAGCGATATGTCCTTCTTTTCCATAATTATAGCATACCTTAAACTGTAGGCAAGCGGCTTGGGCCGATATGTCCTCTTTCCGCATTTGTAACATACGACCGGTGGTCTTTCTCCTCCTTGGAACCCGTTATTCTCATCACGACGCCTTCACGCGGTCATCGTTGTTGAATCTCCTCTTTAAAATCTCCTCCCTACTCGCTTCTTCTATTTTCACGGCCACGATTACCACCGTAGTGGTTACCGCCTTTGTCTCAGATTCTTCTTTCTCCGCCGGGTTATCGTTATTCGATGACCGCTATCTTCTAGATGATCCTCGTTATGGTCCCTCGGTTGAACGTATTTCGTTATCTCGCTTCTAACAACCGAGCCTCGCTGACAACATTTGAATAGAGAGAAAATTTATGAGAAATGAGATATCGACGTATGTCGGGTTTCAAACCTCTCGTAAACATCCGCTACATAATGCTCCTCATTCTCCACCAAATGAGGTGCAAACTCGATAACTCCGCGAACTTCGCCTCGTCTTTGGGACACCGCCATGTTATTCTCGCTTCTAGTGTAATAAACTCCACTTCCTATATACGACGAATACTTTCAGGAAAGTACTTGTCATCGAACTGCTTCAAAACGTCTCCCACGACATGCCGAAGTGCAATGGATGGGTACGCTTCACGATTCCCACCAAGAATCTGCCTCATTTACTTTAACATAAAAGTAGAGAATGGAACTTTCGTTCCTCCGCGCATCCCAAGACATCGAATATCTTGGTAATTTGTTTGACCCACGCCTCGCTTTAATCGGATCCGCTTTCCCTGCACTCGTGGTCCCAACTCTTTGAACTGCTTGTGGTCACCACCACCCGTGAATTGCTATCATTTCCTCCTCAGATTTTGAACACGAAGTCTCCTTCGTCTCGATTTTGCATGAATCGCTAAAAGCTTCTAAACATCCCCTCGCTCATCATCTCAGCCAGGTGTTGTTCATGAGGTACATTGCCACTTTGTTGCACGCTTCTCCTCGCTGGTAAAGACAGCATCTCCACGGCCTCATTTACTCCATCATTAATATTCTCAATGACATTCTCAAATATCGCTCATAAAACAAGGGTTAATTAAGGAAATCAATATATCACATAATATCCCTATATATCTTGACCAACTAACAAATAAGCTTAGGTAGACACACTAGCGAAGGATTTACTCGCCTCCCTCCTAGTTCTATTCCCCGATCTCCGCCAGAGATCATATCCCTAAGCTCGATACTAATCGCGACGCCCCAAAATAGGTCCATTCCATCCAACCCATTCTCGAGTCGCCAAATACATGGTACGTAAATAACTACAACTTTATTAATACATTTGTCGTGCAAAATACACAACATATAACCGTGAGTTTAAATACAATTATTGCCTTCTGACAATATCCACACCAAATAAATCCTCATCATAATTATTGATACATTATTTTACAAAATGGTGAGGACTACTAAACAACTCTCTCTAGAACCTTCATTCCATACCCCCGACTAAGACTCGCTACATTCTCGCCTCCCCGAGAAGAAAATGGAACAACAAGGAAAAGGGTGAGCTCAACTAGCCCAAGAAGAATATTATGACTAAGATAATATACAACAAATTATCATTAGTCTTCAACAGGAAAAAAAAAAATAATAATACAATAGACAACAAGTTTTTAAATCAATATTCGCAATGAAATAATAATTCATTAGAAGAGTTAAGTAGAGAATGCAAACTACTATCTTCTATGTATGAATTTAAAAGTTCATCGCTCTATCTTTTATCCCCTCAGAACATCAATCAACATACATCCGAATCAAATATTCATCTTTGCACTACAGCCAAAAGATATTCATCACCGTCATGTTCATCTAAACACTGCTCATCTTCAGCACTACGGCCAAAGATATTCTTCAAATCATTCATCTGCACTACAGCCAAAGATATTCCATAATATCATCATTTAAGACCAAGATGATGAAAATATATTTTAAAGAGAAACGAATCCAAAGGAAACAAAATGACAAGGATTAAGGATTAAGGATTCGTACTTTGTTTTATCCACGTCCAAAAATACCTCAAAAATAATCATAGGGTGTAAAATTCAAGAATGATCAAAACACGGATACAATCAAAGCTAGTATCCGTAATAGATATTTTGACAAAAAGAAGAAATTTTATTTTTCTATGAATAAGGTCAGATTCGTGAATAAGGTCAGATACGTGAATAAAGGCCATATCGTGAATAAGAACTCTCACACCAAAAGATAGAAATTTCACAAAAAATCTTCACGCTTCTACGCTTAATAAGACTCGTGAATAAGAATCGTCGTGAATAAGAACTCATGAATAAGAACTCGTGAATAAGAACTCATGAATAAGAACCCCATGGAAAAGTTCCAAATTTGATAAAAAGTTCCAACCAATATTTCAAAGATAATGATATTGAAGAAATAATATCATTCGAAAAAAAAATAACATCCCTTACCTCGAAAGATCAAGATTTCTAAATAAAACACCTGATATAAAGCTATGACTTGAACTTGCATCAGATAGCAATACTCAAAGTATACTCAAAATACTCACAAGAATACGCCGATAATATAGAGAGAGAAAACTTCAGCTTCGTGTGATTTTCAATTCTAACCTAAGACCCTATTTATAGAAAAATGCTAGAACACCAAAGTAGAAAATTTAATAAATTAATATTATAATTTTTCTACAACTTCCTACGCATCCAAGAATCTGAACTCAGCCACCCTAACACATGTTAAATGAGTTTCAAAAATGGAAAAAACGTTTTTGTAATTAAAAATATTTTAAACTTCCAAAAATCAATTATTTCTAACTTCGAACTTCAATAATTCACAATAAATAGCCTTTTTATCAGAAAATTCAATCTCGCGACTTTTTATAGGAAATTCAATTTCTACAACTTTGCAGAAGAAAGTTTTTCCAAATTCCAAATGTAAATTGACCAAATCCACAAACCAAGCGATTTACAAAGTTATAATCAAATTTCACCAATAAATGGGGTCCACCGACATGTTTAACATGTTTTAAACATTTATTGCAACAAAAATATTCTTCCTCCTCATATACTAATATATCCCACATTCATTGTAAAATATCACCATTATTATATTATTAAAATAATATATTTAAATGAATTATTTTATCGTAAAAAGATAAAATATTAATTTTCAACAATTGTCACATTAAAAATTTTCTCCATCTATATCCACATAAAATCAATATTTTCCTCATCATATGAATCAATAATTAATTATTCACAAATAATATTACAGAATCACAATATCGACAACCTGTGCGCTCCTGTGAAAGAGGGGCTTTCCAATAAGAATCTCTCCTTCATCATGCCAAGCAATTAGTGACCAAACCTCTCCTTAGATGTAACTTTCTAGACATCGCCAATAATGTTATCTAATAATATTATTCAGATAATATGAATTATTGCTTCGATAATGGAAAATATCGTGTAATGACAATTTATCAAAACAACAATAATATAAAATATCAACGCAAAGAATTATTGAATCAATAAAATAAAATATCGAATAAGAATTATCGTAACCATTATCGAGTAGTGCCTTCTTCACGTAAGAATCAATAATTGGTGCAATACCGCAAAGCTACTGCTCAACAACGCGATTAGTGTGTTTTAACCACCGGGTATTCCAACAAGATAATCTGTAATAACTACGCCTGCTATTTATAAACAACTTATATTTGTCGCTTTCTTCATCCAATCGCTTTTAGTTATGGGGCCCATAAAAGATCAAGCTACCGTCAGCATTTAATATTCCTCGACAAAGATTTAATATTCCACGACCAAACGAATATTCCCCATAATAATGAATATTTTATAACCACTGCTTATTCAAAATATTTATGATTTTACCCATAACTATCCACATTAATCAAATCAACCCTTACTATTTCAAAATAATAAATAAAGGAAATTCCTTTTATTTAAAAATAATTGGGGTCTTACAACCTCCCTCCTTATGAAATTTCGTCCTCGAAATCGACGTACGCATTCGGTGTGTTTTCAAAAGATGAGAATACCTCGCTTTCATTTCCGCTTTCCAACTCCCAGTGTCATTTCCTCAATAAAGATGGTTTCTCCACAAAACTTTAACTCTTGTGGTATAACCTCAGACATAGGACATGTTCTTTCCTATCCAAGATCTTGACAGTACCTCTCCTCGTACGTTAAGTCTTCTATTATCTCGTCCGGCTCTAACTCAATGACGTGGTTCGGTCGTCCACATATTTACGTAACATCGACACGTGAAAAACGCTTATGAACACGCCATACTTGGCAGAAACGAGTCTATAGGCCACAGCCCTATTCGATCGAGAATTTCAAATGGATTAATAAATCAAGGTTTGAGCTTTCCTCACCTCACCGATTCTCGCTTTTGAAATAACAACTTCGCACCTCCTTCTTCAAATTCATCACCTCGGTAGTGTAGCGAATAACTTTTAACTTTATCGATTAAAGTCGATTATACTCAGATATCATCACGCTGGTACCTAGAGTTTTCATCTCCATCTCTATTATTTGTAAATTATACTGAAATGAGTCTTTGATAATATCGTACTTGTATTTGATACGATCTTCTACTCAACACGCCGCCTACCACGCTCGCTTTTCCAGATGGCATGGTCGTAATACGTATTTAAATGAGTCTCCTCTCGAGTTCTTCAAGCTCTTCCCACATTCCTCGCTTCCATTCGAATTTTGTATCTCTACGACGAAGTCACCAAGCTAATGGAATAGCGATTCGAGAATATCCTTCAACGAATCTCCGATAATAACCAACTAAGCCTAGAAAGCTACGATTTCGATTACCGACTTAGGTTGTTCTCAATCGCGACTCATATCCCAACCTCGATAAGACGCTACAATGACACCTATCGCTTTACTATCGCATCGAATATGGTGTCCCCTACGAGAGTCCGCTTTTGCATTTCCACAAAGGAAGTCACCAGATAAAGGCTCGTACCAAATTTATAGTTGAATTTTTAACTCAAGTTCAATAGAGCCATTCGATATGAGATTTTAGAAATGAAGTTTTGTACCGTTCAAAGTCGATACAAAATTTAATATCGCTTTTGGGAGTAAGCCAAGAAATTCTTCAGAAATACGCCAGAAAAATCAATAACAACAGAATATTATTCAAATCGACGTGTCTTTTTATTCAAATCCATAACATGGACTAAGAAAACTCGACATCCGTAATAAACGAATGACTTCATGGCTTGATATGAAAATGTTTGACTACAATGGTTTGATTGCTTGAATTCAATAACAAAGTGTCATTTAGAATATGAAAACTAACAACCTTACGAAAAGTAATCAATTTCGGCATGATGAGTAGTTAACCTTAAAATCACATCAAAAGCAAATATCTCTATAGAAATAAGGTTAACAGTAATGTGATAAAGCCAACTCAATCAAGCAAGATTTCTAAACAACTGATGTAATGAAAGTTTCTCCTAACTGAGTCTCCATAAATAGGTCAAAGTCTAATTTCTCCGTAGTCAAGTTCAAACGCTGAGCGCAAGCAAGAGAGAGAAAAAGAATGGGTAGAACCCAGATTCTAGTAAGGTATAAACTTCGCAAGAATTTATAATTAACTAACCTGCTAACTTCGTCGTTCCTCGTGATTTTGACCGGCCACGATAAACGCTTCTTCCGTGAATCGCTTGACTTTGATTTTTCTGACATCCTTTCGAGTCACCATTCCCACTGGATCGGTTTCGATATCGCATAACTCGAGCGATATGTCCTTCTTTTCCACAATTATAGCATACCTTAAACTGTCTAGGGCTTAATGATATGTCCCTCTTCCCCGTGATTTGTAACATACGACCAAGTGGTCTTTCTCCTCCTCGAACCAGCTGCTCACCGGGTAACGCTGCCTTCACATGGTCGTTGTTGAATCTCCTCTTTTTAAAATCTCCTCCCTACTCGCTTCTTCTATTTTCACGGCCACGATTACCACCAGTAGTGGTTACCGCTTTTGTCCAGATTCTTCTTCTCTCCACCGGTTATCGCTATTCGATGATCGCTATCTTCTAGATGATCCTCGTTATGGTCCCTCATTGAACGTATCAAGTATCTCGCTTCTAACAACCGAGCCCTGCTGACAACATCCGAATAGAGAGAAAATTTATGAGAAATGAGATACCGACGTACGTCGGGTTTCAAACCTCTCGTAAACATCCGCGCATACGCTCCTCATTCTCCACCAAATGAGGTGCAACTCGATAACTCCGCTAACTTCGCCTCGCATCGGGACACCGCCATGTTATTCTCGCTTCCAGCCTAATAAACTCCACTTCCTTCATACGATTTAATACTTTCGTGGAAGTACTTGTCATCAATCGCTTCTCAAACGCTCCCCACGACACGCCGAAAGGCAAATGGATGGGTACGCCTCACGTATTCCCACCAAGACCGCCTCATTACTTTTAACATAAAAGTAGCGAATGGAACTTTCGTTCCTCCGCATCCCAAGACATCGAATATCTTGGTAATTTGTTTGACCCACGCCTCCGCCTTTAATCGGATCCGCTTCCCTGCACTCGTGTGGTCCCAACTTCAATCGCTTTTGTCACCACCCGTGAATCAAGCATCATTTCCTCCTCAGATTTTGAACACGAAGTCTCCTCGTCTGATTTTGCATGAACTCGCAAAAAGCTTCTAAACATCCCCTCGCTCATCATCTCGCTCAAGGGTGTTGTTCACAGAGGTACATTGCCACTGTTGACGCTCTCCCTCGCTGGTAGTACAGCATCTCCACTGGCCTCATTTACTCCAATCATAATATTCTCACGACATTCTCAAATACCGCCATAAAACAAGGGTTAATTAAGGAAATCAATATATCACATAATATCCCTATATACTCGACTAACTAACAAATAAGCTTAGGTAGACACACTAGCAAGGATTTACTCGCCTCTCCCTCCTAGTTCTATTCCCCGATCTCCGCCAGAGATCATATCCTAAGCTCGATACCAACCGTGACGCCCCCAAAATAGGTCCATTCCATCCAACCCATTCTCGAGTCGCCAAATACATGGTACGTAAATAACTACAACTTTATTAATACATTTGTCGTGCAAAATACGAACAACATATATATCATGAGTGAGTTTAAATACAATTATTGCCTTCTGTACAATATCCATACGCAAATAAATCCTCATCATAATTATTGATACATTATTTTACAAAATGGTGAGGACTACTAAACAACTCTCTCTAGAACCTTCATTCCATACCCCGACTAGTACTCGCTACATTCTCGCCTCCCGAGAAGAAAAATGGAACAACAAGGAAAAGGGTGAGCTCAACTAGCCCAAAGAAAGAATATTATGACTAAGATAATATACAACAAATTATCATTAGTCTTCAACAGGAAAAAATCTAATAATAGAATACAATAGACAACAAGTTTTAAAACCAATATTCGCAATGAAATAATAATTCATTAGAAGAGTTAAGTAGAGAATGCAAACTACTATCTTCTATGTATGAATTTAAAAGTTCATCGCTCATCTTTTATCCCCAGAACATCAATCAACATACATCCGAATCAAATATTCATCTTTGCACTATGTGCCAAAGATATTCATCACGCTTGTGTATTAATCATCATGTTCATCTAAACACTGCTCATCTTTGCACTACGGCCAAAGATATTCTTCAAGAAATCATTCATCTTTGCACTACAGCCAAAGATATTCCATAATATCATCATTTAAGACCTGAAGATGATGAAAAATATTTTAAAGAAACGAATCCAAAGGAAACAAAATGACAAGGATTAAGGATTAAGATTCGTTTTTGTTTTATCCACGTCAAAAATACCTCAAAAATAATCATAGGGGTGTAAAATTCAAGAATGATCAAAACATGGATACAATCAAAGCTAGTATCCGTAATAGATATTTTGACAAAAAGAAGAAATTTCATTTTTCTATGAATAGAATAAGTGTCAGATACGTGAATAAAGTGCCGTATACGTGAATAGTAATCTGACACCAAAAGATAGAAATTTCACAAAAAAAACATCTTCACGCTTCATTAATAGTACTTTCGTGAATAAGAATCGTGAATAAGAACTCATGAATAATAACTCGTGAATAAGAACTCATGAATAAGTAACCCCGACATGAAAAAAGTTCCAAATTTGATAAAAAGTTCCAACCAATATTTCAAAGATAATGATATTGAAGAAATAATATCATTTGAAAAAAAATAAATATCCCTTACCTCGAAAGATCAAGATTTCTAAATTTAAACACCTGATATAAAGGCTATGACTGACTTGCAACCAGATATAGCAATACTCAAAGTATACTCAAAATACTCACAAGAATACGCCGATAATATAGAGAGAGAAAACTTCGCTTCGTGTGATTTTCAATTCTAACCTAAGACCCTATTTATAGAAAATGCTAGAACACCAAAGTAGAAAAATTTAATAAATTAATATTATAATTTTTCTACAACTTCCTACGCATCCAAGAATCTGAACTCAGCCACCCTAACACATGTTAAATGAGTTTCAAAATGGAAAAAACGTTTTTGTAATTAAAATATTTTAAACTTCCAAAATCAATTATTTTAACTTCGTAACTTCAATAATTCATAATAAATAGGTCTTTTATCAGAAAATTCGAATCTCGCGACTTTTTATAGGAAATTCAATTCTCTACAACTTTGCAGAAGAAAGTTTTTCCAAATTCCAAATGTAAATTGACCAAAATCCACAAACCAAGCGATTTTACAAAGCTATAATCAAATTTCACCAATAAATGGGGTCCACCGACATATTTAAACATGTTTTAAACATTTATTGCAACAAAAATACTCTTCCTCCTCATATACTAATATATCCCACATTCATTGTAAAAATATCACCATTATTATATTATTAAAATAATAATTTAAATGAATTATTTTATCGTAAAAGATAAAATATTAATTTTCAACAATTGTCACATTAAAAATTTTCTCCATCTATATCCACATAAAATCAATATTTTCCTCATCATATGAATCAATAATTAATTATTCACAAATAATATTATGTAATCACAATATCGACAACCGTGCGCTCTCAGTGAAAGAGGGGGCTTCCAATAAGAATCTCTCTCATCGCGCAAGCAATTAGGTGACCAAACCTCTCCTTGTATGTAACTTTCTAGACATTGCCAATAATGTTATCTAATAATATTATTCAGATAATATGAATTATTGCTTCGATAATGGAAAATATTGTGTAATGACAATTTATCAAACAACGATAATATAAAATATCAATGCAAAGAATTATTGAATCAATAAAATAAAATATCGAATAAAGAATTATCGTAACCATTATCGAGTAGTGCCTTCTTACGTAAGAATCAATAATTGGTGCAATACTGCAAAGCTACTCGCTCAACAACGCCAGACAGTGTGTTTTAAACCACCGGTATTCCAACAAGATAATCTGTAATAACTACGCCAAGCTATTTATAAACAACTTATATTTGTCGCTTTCTTCATCCAATCGCTTTTATATGGGCCCACAAAAGATCGCGGCTGTCGCATTTAATATTCCCCTGACGCACATTTAATATTCCACGACTAAAACTAATATTCTCCTACAACAATGAATATTTTATAACCACTGCTTATTCAAAATATTTATGATTTTACCCATAACTAACCACATTAATCAAATCCACCCTTACTATTTCAAAATAATAAATAAAGGAAATTCCTTTTTATTTAAAAATTTTCGGTCTTACAACCTCCCTTCTTATGAAATTTCGTTCCTCGAATCGACGACGCATTCAGTGTTTCAAAAGATGAGAATACCTCGCTTTCATTTCCGCTTTCCAACTCCTGTGTCATTTCCTCAATAAATGGTTTCTCCACAAAACTTTAACTTGTGGTATAACCTCAGACATAGGACATGTTCTTTCTATCCAAATCTTGACAGTACCTCCTCAGACGTTAAGTCTTCTACTATCTCGTCTGTTTCTAACTTTCAATGACGTAGTTCGTCGTCCACATATTTACGTAACATCGATCGTGAAAAGCGTTATGAACCGCACGCGTCATACTTGGCGGTAAAAACGAGTCTATAGGCCACGGTCCTATTTGATCGAGAATTTCAAATAGGTTAATAAATCGAAGGTTCGAGCTTTCTCACCTCACCGATTCTTGCTTTTGAAATAACAACTTCTTGCACCTCCTTCTTCAAATTCATCACCTCGTTGTAGCTTCGAATACTTTAACTTTATCGATTAAAGTCGATTATACTCAGTATATCATCACGCGGGTACCTAGAGTTTTCATCTCCATCTCTATTATTTGTAAATTATACTGAAATGAGCCTTTGATAATATCGTACTCATTACTTGTATACGATCTTCTACTCAACACGTCGCTACCACGCTCGATTTTCCAGATGGCATGGTCGTAACATGTGCTTGAAATGAGTCTCTCTCGAGTTCTTCAAGCTCTTCCCACATTCCTCGCTTCTATTCGAATTTTGTATCTCTACGAGTCACCGCGTTAATGGAATAGCGATTCGAGAATATCCTTCAACGAATCTCGATAATAACCAACTAAGCCTGTAAAGCTACGTATTTCGATTACCGACTTTAGGTTGTTCTCAATCGTGACTCATATCCCAACCTTGATAACACGTTACAATGACACCTATCGCTTTTACTATCGCATCGAATATGGTGTCCCTACGGAGAAGTCTCGCTTTTGCATTCCACAAAGGAAGTCACCAGATAAAGGCTCAGTACAAAATTCTATAGTTGAATTTTTAACTCCTCAAGTTCAATAGAGCCATTCGATATGGGATTTTAGAAATAAGTTTTGTACTTAGGTTCAAATTCGATACAAAATTTAATATCGCTTTGGGAGTAAGCCAAGAAATTCTTCAGAAATACGTCAGAAAAATAAATAACAACAGAATATTATTCAAATCGGCGTGTCTTTATTCAAATCCATAACATGGACTAAGAAAACTTGACATCCGTAATAAACGAATGACTTCATGGCTTGATATGAAAATGTTTGACTACAATGGTTTGATTGCTTGAATTCAATAACAAAGTTGCTTAGAATATGAAAACTAACAACCTTACGAAAGTAATCAATTTCGCATTGATGAGTAGTTAACCTTAAAATCACATCAAAAGCAAATATCTCTATAGAAATAAGGTTAACGGTAATGTGATAGTGCCACTGAATCAAGCAAGATTTCTAAACAACGGATATAATGAAAGTTTCTCTCACCTCAAAAAGGATAAGATTTACGACCGAATCTTCGGATATAGTCTTTGAAAGAACTTTGCACCAGATAAAGCAATACTCAAAGTACTAAAATACTCACAAAATAATACCGATATTATAGAGAGAAAAGAGAGAGAAATCTTTAGTTTCTGGTGTGATTTTCAATTCTAACCTAAGCACCCTATTTATAGGAAATTGCTTAGAACACCAAAGCAGAAAATTTAATATAATAATAATATATTATAAAAATTTTCAAGCCCACCGTAGAAAATCTGAAATCAGCCCATTCAACACACATGTGGAACACACCATAATGTAAAAAACGTTTTTATTAAAAATAATAATTAAAACTTCCAAAAATCAATTATTTCGGAACTTCGAAACTTCAATAATTCATAATAAATAGCCTTTTTATCAGAAAATTCGAATCTTACGACTTATTATAGGAATTTCAATTCTCTACAACTTTGCAAAAGAAAGTTTTTCCAAATTTCAAACAGAAATTGACCGAAATCCATAAACGGGCGATTTTACAGGTTATAATCGCAAATTTCAGTCAAAAAATGGGCCCACAGACATGTTTAACATGTTTTAAACAACTTTTACAACAAAAATACTCTTCCTTCTCATATACGCATATATCCCAAATTCATTGTAGAAATATCATCATTATTATATTATAATAATATAATAAAATATTATTTTATCAGAAAATATAAAATATCGATTTTCAACAATTGTCACTTTAAAATTTTTCTCTATCTATATCCACATAAAATGAATATTTTCCTCATCATATAAATCAATAATTAATTATTCATAAATAATATTACGTAATCACAATATCGACAACCAGCGGTTCCTGTGAAAGAGGGGCTTTTCAATAAGGATTTCTCTTCTTGGCGCCGCAATTAGGTGACCAAACCTCTCTTTAGACAGAACTTTCTAGACATTCCCAATAATGTTTTCTAATAATATTATTCAAATAATATGAATTATTGCTTCGATAATAGAAAATACTGTGTTGTGACAATTATTGAAATAACGAAGAATATAAAATATCAACGCAAAGAATTATTAAATCAATAAAATAAAATATTGAGCAAGAACTAACGTAACAATTATTGAGTAGTGCCTTCACGTAAGAATCAATAATTGGTGCAATATCGTGTCTTCTTGTCGCGATAATAACGCCAGACATCGTGTTTTAACCACCGGTATTCCAACGATTAATTCAGAACAACTACGCCGTTATTTATATATAACTTATACTTGTCGTTTTCTTCATCCAATCGCTTTCTGTTATGGGGACCACACAAGGCTGAGCCATCGTACGAATATTCCCCGACACCAAAAATTTTCACGACCAAACGAATATTCTCCGACAACAATGAGTATTTTATAACCACATGCTCATTTTAAAATATTTGCGCATTTTACCTATAACTAACCACATTAATCAATTCAACCCTTACTATTTCAAAATAATAAATAGAAAATTAAATTTCATTTATAAAAAGTTGGGGTCTTACAACCTTCCTTCTTATGAAATTTCGTCTCGAAATTGACATACGTGCACTGTTTTTGAAAGGCGAGGATACCTCTTTTTCATTTCTCGATTCTAACTCCGTGTCATTTCTTCATAGCACGGTTTCTCCACAAAACCTTAACTTGTGGTATAACCTTAAGTACGTAAGGCATGCTCTTTCCTATCCAAGATCTTGACAGTACCTCCTCGTATGTTAAATCTTCTGGCTATCTCATGTCGGTTCTAACTCAATAATGTGGTTCGGTCCTTCACATATTTACGAAGCTACGTGATATGTAAAAAACGTTATGAACACGAGACATGCTTGAGGTAACGCGAGTCTATAAGCCACATTTCCTACTCGTTCAAGAATTTGAAATGGACCAATAAATCGTGGATTGAGCTTTCCTCTCTTCCGAATCTTGTAACTCCTTCCATGGAGCCACACACAACAATACATGATCCCCAATACTAAATTCCATGTCCTTTCGATGAAGATCCGTGATAACTCTTTTGTTTATCCTGTGCCATTTGTATACGTTGTCGAATCATTTGGATCTTTTCAGAGTCATACGCATTCAACTTTCGGGTCCCAACAATGTTGCTTCACCCACCTCATCCCAACATATTGGAGAGCAACACTTTCGTCCATACAATGCTTCGAATGGAGCCACACCTATACTTGCCTGATAACTGTTGTTGTAGGAAAATTCCACCAATGGTAAATACTTATCCTAACTCCCTTTGAAATCGAGGACACAAAGTCTTAATAGATCTTCAAGAGTTTGAATAGTCCTCTCGATTGTCCGTCCGGTTTGAGGATGGTATGCCGAACTAAATCGTAAATCCGTGCCCATAGCTTTTTGCAAGCTAACCCAAAATCTTGAAGTGAATCTTGGGTCACGATCCAAACTATGGATACTGGCATGCCATGCAATCTTACAATCTCATTTACGTGCGTACTAGCAAGACGCGTCAAGGAATAAGTCTCACGATATATGCAAGAAATGGGCCGACTTGGTTAATCTATCAACAATAACCCAAATCGCATCTATGCCTTGAGAAACCTTGGGAAGACCATAACGAAATCCATAGTAATGTGTTCCCACTTCCATTTCAAATCTCAAGTGGTTGCAATGGACCCTTTGGTACTGATGCTCCACCTTTACACGCTGACAAGTTAAACACATCGAGATAAACTTTGCAATCTCTCTCTTCATATTGTTCCACCAAAATGTATGTCAAGATCACGATACATTTTGGTACTTCCGGATGGATTGCAAATGGTGTATGTGTGCCTCCATCATAATCTTGTACTTCAAATCGTAATCATTAGGAACACAAAGTCCGGAATGGACTCAATTATTCTTTCTTCATCGATTCTTGCTTACGGAATAGCACCTTCTTGTAGACTTTCTTCTTTATAATCATCATTTCGTGTTACGTGGCTTGAGCAACTTTCACTTTCTCGATTAAAGTTGGTTCTATACGTATACTTGACATCATTGCATGGGTCCCGTGGAGTCCCTGAATTCTATCTTCATCTTTTGTAAATCACACAAAAATGGGCCTTTGTTTTAACAACATCGTATTTGTTCCAGCGTATGATCTTTCTACTCAATCGTCGCCTACCACGCTCGCTTTTCGGGATGGTATTGAATGGTGTGGTCGTAGTTTTCAATAGCTCAAGCCAACGCGTCATTGCTGTGATGTTAAGTTCCTTTTGGGTGAAGAAATATTTGAGGCTTTTATGGTCCGGATATATCTCCACTTTTTCCCATATAGATAGTACCTCTAGATCTTTAATAAAACGAAACGATCGCCGCCAACTCTAGATCACGAGTAAGATAATTCCTCTCATATTCTTTAAGTTGTTGTGAGGCATAAAGCTATGACTTTCCCACGTTGCATGAGAACACATCCTAACCCTTTGCACAAGCATCGCTTATAGATAACAAATCCATCCGAACCAGATGGTATTGTCAAAAGCAGTCTTAAATGAGTCTCCTCTTGAGATCTTGGAAACTCTTCTCGCATTCCTCGCCCATACGAATTTTGTATCTTTACGAGTCACCGAGTTAATCTGAGTAGCGATTCTAGATCATCCTTCCATAAATCGTCTCGATAATAACCAAATGTTCAAAAAGCTACGTGCTTGATCCACCACCGTCTTTGGTTCTCTCTAACTTTGTATTGCTTCAATCTTCACCGGTCAACAGACACTCTATGTTTTGACACCATGTGCCCAAGGAATGCTACTTCTCAAGCCGAACTCGTGATTTCTTCACTTGCATATAGCTTTGTTATCACGGCCTTTACACAGCACCGAATTTCAAATGGCGCCATGATCTTCACTATTTGGAATAGATGAGGATGTCATCAATAAAGACAACAACGAATCGATCCAAATATTCCTTGAAGACTTTGCCTCATCATATCCATGAAAGCCGTAGGAGCATTAGTCAATCCAAAGGACATGACTAGAATTCATAATGCCCGCATCGAAGTTACTCAGTAGGCGCCTTCTAATATCCTCGCTTTAACCTTCACCGATGATATCCGTAATCTAAGATCAATTTTTGAAAAGAATTGTGCTCCTTACAACCGGGTCAAACAGTCATCAATGCGAGGTAATGGATACTATTCTTGATAGTGACATGGTTTAATTCCGGTAATCTATACAAAGTCGACTTCCGCCTTTCTTCTTTACATATAAAATAGAGCACACCAAGGAGATGTACTGGATTTAATGAAACCGGGTGTCCAACAACTCCTCGTAGTTGGACCTTTAACTCCCAGAAGTTCATTAGAGCCATTCGATATGGGGTTTTAGAAATGGGCTTTGTATCGTGTTCAATGTCAATAAAGAATTCAACTTCACGCTCGGGGGTGACCGGGAAGTTCTTCAAGAAATACGTCGGAAAGTCAATAACAACAGAATATTATTCAAATCTGACGTGTCTTTATTCAAATCCATAACATGTGTGACGCCCCCAAAATTAGGTATACATCACCCATCTTGAGTCGCCAGATATATGGTACATAATTCAAATACAACTTAATAATACAACTATCGTGTACAATACAACAAAACATAAACTGTGATTTTGAATACAATTATTGTCTACTAGAGAGTATACATGTGACGCCCCCAAAATAGGTATACATCACCTATTACGAGTTGTCAATACATGGTACGTAAACAACTACAACTTTATTATTACAACAAGAAATGCGAGTTTGAATACAAATATTATCTTCAGACAATATCTATATTCAAATAAATCCTCATCGCATTTATTGATACATTATTTTATAAAAATGGTGAGGACTACTAAACAACTCTCTCTAGAACCTTCATTCCATACCCCACTAGTACTCGCTTATATTCTCGCCTCCCCGAGAAGAAAAATAGAACAAAAAGGAAAAGGGTGAGCTCAACTAGCCCGAAAAAAGAATATTATGACTAAGATAATATACAACAAATTATCATTAGTCTTCAACAGGAAAAATCTAATAGAATACAATAGACAACAAATTTTAAATCAATATTCGCAGTGAAATAATAATTCATTAGAAGAGTTAAGTAGAGAATGCAAACTACTATCTTATATGTATGAATTTAAAAGTTCATCATCTATCTTTTATCCTAGAACATCAATCAATATACATCCGAATCAAATATTCATCTTTGCACTACGTGCCAAAGATATTCATCATTGGTCATGTTCATTTAAACACATGTTCATCTTTGCACTACGGGCCAAAGATATTCTTCAAAATCATTCATCTTTGCACTACGGGCCAAAGATATTCTTAAGAAATCATTCATCTTTGCACTTCTGAGCCAAAGATATTCCATAATATCATCATTTAAAACCGAGGATGATGAAAATATTTTTTAAAGAAACGAATCCAAAGTTGAAACAAAATGACAAGGATTAAGGATTAAGGATTCGTACTTGGTTTTATCCACCTCCAAAATACCTCAAAAATAATCATAGTGGTGTAAAATTCAAGAATGATCAAAACATGGATATAATCGAGTTAGTATCCATAATAGATGTTTTAGACGAAAAGAAGAAATTTTATTTTTTTTGGTGAATAATCTTAGATATCGTGAATAGTGTCAGATACGTGAATAATAGTCTTAGATATCGTGAATAGTAACTCTACACCAAAAGATAAAATTCCACAAAAACATCTTCACGCTCCATTTAATAGTACTTTAATAAGAATCGTGAATAGAACTCATGAATAGTAAATTGTGAATAAGAACTCATGAATAGTAACCCCACATGAAAAAGTTCCAAATTTGATAAAAACTTCAGATCAACATTTCAAAGATAAATGATATTGAAAAATAATATCATTACGAAAAAAATAATATCCCTTACCTCGAAAGATCAAGACTTACAATTTAGAATCACAGGGTATAGTCTTTGAAGGGAACTTGCACTCGCCTAGCAATACTCAAAGTATACTCAAAATACTCACAAGAATAAACTCGATAATATAGAGAGAAAAACTTGAGTTTACGGTGTGATTTTCAATTCTAACCCAAGACCCTATTTATAGAAAATGCTTAGAACACAAAAAGCGTAAAATTTAATAAAATAATAATATTTCTTAAAATATTCAAGCCCACCTTAGAAATCTGATTTCAGATCATTTATAACACATGTGAGCCACTCAATTACAACAAAAAACGTTTTTCTTACAAAAAATATTTTAAACTCCCAAAAATCAATTATTTTGGAGCTTCGGAACTTCAATAATTCATAATAAATAGCCCTTTCATCAGAAAATTCGAATCTCGCGAGTTTTTATAGGAATTTCAATTCTCTACAACTTTGCAGAAGAAAGTTTTTCCAAATTCCAAATAGAAATTGACCGAAATCCACAAACGGGCGATTTTACAGGCTATAATCAAATTTCAGTCAATAAATGGGGTCCACCGACATGTTTAACATGTTTTAAACATTTATTGCAACAAAAATACTCTTCCTCCTCATATACTCATATATCCCACATTCGTTGTAAAATATATCAGTTAATATATTATTAAAATAATATATTTAAATGAATTATTTTATCGTAAAAGATAAAATATTAATTTTCAACAATTGTCATTTTAAAAATTTTCTCCATCTATATCCACATAAAATCAATATTTTCCTCATCATATAAATCAATAATTAATTATTCACAAATAATATTACGTAATCACAATATCGACAACCAGCGGTTCAGGAAGAGGGGCTTTCCAATAAGAATTTCTTCTTCTTCAAGGCCGCTTGATTAGGTGACCAAACCTCTCCTTAGATGTAACTTTCTAGACATTGCCAATAATGTTATCTAATAATATTATTCAGATAATATGAATTATTGCTTCGATAATGAAAAATCATGTAATGACAATTATCAAACAACAAAGAATATAAAATATCAACGCAGCAATTATTAACTCAATAAAATAATCGAATAAGAATTACTTGTAACCATTATTGAGTAGTGCCTTCTACGTAAGAATCAATAATTGGTGCAATACTGTGCTACTCGCTCAACAACGCCAGACAGTGTGTTTTAACCACCGGGTATTCCAACAAGATAATCTGTAACAACTACGCTGTATTTATTTAAAACAACTTATATTTGTCGCTTTCTTCATCCAATCGCTTTACATTATGGGCCCACACATGGTCACATAAGTCGATTTAATATTCTCCGACAAAGATCACGAATATTCCACGACCAAACGAATATTCCCCGAATTTCGATAATGAATATTTTATAACCACTTGCTTATTTTGAAATATTTGCATATTTAACCCTTAACTATCCACATTAATCAAATCAACCCTTACTATTTCAAAATAATAAATAAAGGAAATTCCTTTTTATTTAAAAAATTTCGGTCTTACAATACAAACTTAAAAGGAGTCCTCATTACAATTATTATCACACTATTTCACGGAATAGTGAGGGACTACTAATGCAAATATCTAGACCATCACTGCTTTCCCATTGAATACCATTTACGCTTCTCATTTCCTCAAGAAAAGCAGTAAAAAGGGTGAGCTCAACTAGCCCAAAGAAGAAATATTATGACTAAGATAATGCGTAATAAATTATCAATAGCCTTCAACAAAGATAACAACCGATGAATATAATAGACAACAAGTTTTAGATCAAAATCTATGCAATGAATAAGCAATCCATTAGAAGAGTCGAGGAGAGAATAAAATCTACTATCTTCTATGATTTAAAAGGTTTTTCATCACTTTTATCGCCGACTCAACTTAATAAATAATCCAAATCATTAACTCATCCCCTCGCACTACGGACGAGGATATTCTTTAGTATCGCGACCACGAATTATCCATGACTACGAGGCCAAAGATAATTGTGTTTTTCATCAACTATCCCGATCATGCCATAAAACAATTCATCTTTGCACCCTCGGTCAAGAGAATCCATAGCCATAATCATACCAAAAAGCGTCCATCAATGCACTACGCCAACGAGGACTTTTTCCACATCATTTGTAACATTACGGTCCAAGATGATACACCGAATAATCTCTGGTCATAATCATACCAAGTCCATCTATGCACTTTGTGCCACGATGACTTTCAACAAAATATAAACATGAGGATGATGACAATGACATAATAATTCAATAAAACAAGTTCAAGAATTAATTTATCCAGAATCAATAACGTCCAAATTGTCAACACGATATCGCTTTGTGGAGTAAAATTCAAGAATGCTCGTAGAATATTTTCATAAAAGATCTTGGATGAAGCGCGAAATATCGAAGGATATTCCACTAATTTCATGGATTATGTAAGTCAAAACTTTAACCAACCGAGTATAATAAAGAATGGAATAACAAAAGAAATCACCACGCATGCGATAGTAATCGCATGCAGCGTAAAGCTATTCCAATGTAATAATAAATAATCGGAATCAGTCCCATGTAGAACGCATGCATGTGATATTCCAACGTAATAATAAAGATTTTAACCAGTCCCACAAGTGTAGAACGCATGCATGTGATATTCCAAATGTAATATTAAAGAATGGAATAACGTAAGAATTTCACCAAGTATGCGGTACTTCCACATGATGCAGAGTTATTCCAACATAATAACAAAGAATGGAATAACAGAAGTTCTCTTCATGAAGACGAAAGAAAGAAATAATACTCCCTACCTTAGAAGAAACTGGATATAAGAAGTAGTGAAGTAGCGGGATACTTTTCTTCTTTCTCTATAATTTCTCTCTATAATAATTGCTCTATAGCTTTAGTGAATTGGTGAGAAATGAAGGAAGAATGAGCTTCTATTTATAGGAAAATATAGTTTTAATAATTGCGACGTTTGGGGCTCGAAAATTACAAGACAATACCTCTAACTTTTCTTTCATTTTGAATTTAGTCCTGCAAGTATTATCAATCTTGCACTAACCCCCCTAATAGTAAATCATGTGAATCAATAGTACAATCGTGTGAATAAATAGTATAATCATGTGAAAAAATTAATTACAGTATAGTACCTTCAACTATACCTCCATTTTTAACTTAGTCATGAAAGTATTATCAATCTTGCACCACCACCCCTAATAGTAAATAATGTGAATCAATAGTACCCCGTGAATAATAACTCATGAATAGTAACTCGTAAATAGTACTCCGACATGAAAAGTGCTTCGAATACCCGAGTGAACAATATAACCTCCAGACATCAATTATCATCGAAATAAATGTCAATTTCCACTTACACTAATAATCCCAATACAATGGAACAATCAATTTCATCTTTAATCAACACAACTTATTCATCATTAATATTATAATTCACAATATTTAACAACCAGGTCGTTCCCAGGAAAGAGGGGGCTTTCCGATAAAACAAGATTTATAAACAGTGGATGTGATGAAAGTTTTTCCTAACGCAGTTTCCATAGATAGGTCAAAGTCTAATTTCTCCGGAGTCAAGTTTAAATGTTGAGCACAAGCAGGAGAGATAAATGAATGGCTAGCACCCCAGATTCAAGTAATGTATAAACTTTGCATGAATTTATGATTAAACACACCGTGATCACCTCGTTTGGGTTCCTCGCATGTTGACCGGTCATGACAAACGCCTTCCGAGGCAAGTTGAATTTGACTTTTTCGGAAAACCTTTTGAGTCACCATCCCCACTGGACTTGGTTTCGCTTTCGATGAAATCTCGAGCGATATGCCTTCCTTTCCACAGTTATAACATACCTTAAACCTGTTGTGGGCGGTTTAATGATATGTCCTTCTTTTCCGCACTTTATAGCATATAGCCGGGTGGTCGTTCTCCTCCCTTGAACCCGATTCTTTGTCATTGTCGACGTCTTCACATTGTCATTGTTGAATCTTCTCTTTTAAAATCTCCCCAGACTACGCTTCTTCTATTTTTTCATGGCCACGATTACCACCGTAGTGGTTACCGCTTTTTCAAATGTTTTCCTCCCCATTTGGTTTTCATTACTCAGATGATTTCGCCGCCACCCAGATGACCTCAGTTGCGATCCTTGGTTGAACGTACTTCATTATCTCGCTTTAATAATTGAGCCACAATTGACAACATCCGAATATAAAGAAAATTTATGAGAGATAAGTTATTACGAATCTCGGGTTTTAAACCTCTCGAAACATCCTCGCTATTCGTTCCTCATTCTCTACCAAATGAGGTGCAAACTCGATAACTCTGCGAACTTCGCCTCGTGTTGGGACACCGCCATTGTTGTTTTGTTCTAGTCTAATAAACTCTACCTCCTTCGTATGGCGAATACTTTCGGGAAAGTATTTTCGTTGAAAAATTTAAAATGTTTCCCAAGACATCGGAGTCTGTCTTAAGGTAGTACGTTTCACGAGACTCCCACCATGAATCGCTTCGCCACTAACATAAAGGTGGCGAATGGAACCTTATGTTTCTCCGCGTGCATCCCAAGACATCGAATATCTTGGTAATTTGCTTGACCCACGTTTCCGCCATGATCGGATCTAGCTTTCCCTTAAATTCGGTGGTCCCGACTCTTTGAAGCTGCTTGGTAGTGACAAGCCGCTGCGTTCTTATCTTTTCCACCGTATTCGCAGACACGAGTCTCCCTCGTGCGGTTTTCACATGAATCGCAAAAAGCTCCTAAACATCCCATCGTTCATTGTCTGCTCAGTGGTGTTGATTACAAGAGGAATATTGCCTTCCTGTTGCACGTTCCCCTGGGTGGTGATTAAAGGTGTTTCCACGGTCTCACTAACTCCACCATTAATATTCTCAGCTGCCATTCTTAAATACTGCCATAAAATAAGGGTTAATTAAACAAATTAACATATCATATATTAACCATATACTTCAACTGACCAACAAATAAGCTTAGGTATGACACACTAGCGAATGATTACTCATCTCTCCCCTCCTAGTACTATTCCCCGATCTCCGCTGCAGACCATATCCCTAAGCTCTGATACCAACTGTGACACCCCCAAAATAGGTATACAACACCCATTCTGAGTCGTCAAAATACATGATATAGAAACAACTACAACTTTATTAATACAACATAAAAACTATGAGTTTAAATACAAATATTGTCATCTGAACAATATCCACACTCAAATAAGTCCTCAAGATAATTATTAATACATTATTTTACAAAATGGTGAGGACTACTAAAACGACTTTCTAAAACCTTCATTCCATACCCGACTAAGTACTTTCACATTCTTGCCTCCCGAGAAGAAAAATGGAACAAAAAAAGAAAAGGTGAGCTCAATCTAGCCCAAAGAAAGAATATCATGACCAAGATAATATAGAACAAATTATCGTTAGTCTTTAACAGGAAAAATCTAATAGAATCTGATAGACAACAAGTTTTAAATCAATATTCGCAGCGGAAATAATAATTCATTAGAAGAGTTAAGTAGAGAATAAAATCTACTATCTTCTATATATGAATTTAAAAGTTCATCGTCAATATTTTATCCTTGTAACATCAATGAATATATATCTGGAATCAAATATTCATCTTTGCACTACAGGCCAAAGATATTCATCAGTTGGTCATGTTCATCTAAACACCTGTTCATCTTTGCACTACGGGCCAAATATATTCATCAGAAATCATTAATCTTTGCACTACAGGCCAAAGATATTTAATTATATCATCATTTAGGAAGGAGGATGATGAAAAATATTTTAAAGAAAACGAATCCAGTGAAACAAAAGAATAAATATAAAGGATTCGTATTTTAGCTATTCCATGTCCAAAAATACCTCATAAATAATCATAGTGGAGTAAAATTCAAGAATGATCAAAACATGGATACAATCAAAGCTAGTATCCAGAATAGATATTTTGGACAAAAAGAAGAAAATTTCATTTTTCGGTGAATAGTGTCGTATTCGTGAATAGTAACTACGACACTAAAAGATAAAAATTTCACAAAAAAAATCATCATGCTTCGTGAATAAGTACTCGTGAATAGTAATTTCGTGAATAAGAACTCGTGAATATAGTAACTTCATGAATAGTAACCTGACATGAAAAAGTTCCAAATTTGATAAAAGTTTCAACCAATATTTTGGCATAATGATATTGAAGAAATAATATCATTTTTTAAAAAATAATATCCCTTACCTAAAAAAGGATAATACTTTCAGATCGGAATACTTAGATATAGTCTTTGAAAAGAACTTGCCAGATATAGCAATACTCAAAATACTAAAATACTCACAAAATACGCTCGATATTATAGAGAGAAAAAGAGATAGAAATCTTTAGTTTCTTGTGTGATTTTCAATTCTAACATAAGCACCTTATTTATAGGAAATTGCTTAGAACACCAAAGCAGAAAATTTAATATAATAATAATATATTATAAAAATTTTCAAGCCCACTATAGAAAATATGAAATCAGCCCATTCAACACACATGTGGAACACACCATAATGTAAAAAATGTTTTTATTAAAAAAAATAATTAAAACTTCCAAAAATCAATTATTTCAGAACTTCAATAATTCATAATAAATAGCTCTTTTATCAGAAAATTCGAATCTTGCAACTTTTTATAGGAATTTCAATTCTCTACAACTTTGTAGAAGAAAGTTTTTCCAAATTCCAAACAGAAATTGACCGAAATCCATAAACGGGCGATTTTACAGTTACAGGCTATAATCGCAAATTTCAGTCAAAAAATGGACCCACAGACATGTTTAACATGTTTTAAATAACTTTTGCAACAAAAATACTCTTCCTCCTCATATACGCATATATTCCACATTCATTGTAAAAATATCATCATTATTATATTATAATAATATAATAAAATATTATTTTATCGTAAAAGATAAAATATCGATTTTCAACAATTGTCACTTTAAAATTTTTTCTCCATCTATATCCACATAAAATGAATATTTTCTCATCATATAAATCAATAATTAATTATTCACAAATAATATTATAGAATCACAATCACGTGAACCAGCAAGGTTTCAGGAAGAGGGGGCTTTCCAATAAGGATTTCTCCTTCTTGCCAGCGCAATTAGGTGACCAAACCTCTCCTTGGATGCGAATTTTCTAGACATTGCCAATAATGTTTTTTAATAATATTATTCGAGATAATATGAATTATTGCTTCGATAATGAAAAATCTTGTGTAGTGACAATTATTGAAACAACAAGAATATATAAAATATTAACGCATCAATTATTGAATCAATAAAATAAAATCTTTGAGCGATAACTCATTGTGTAACAATTATTGAGTAGTGTCTTCTTCACGTAAGAATCAATAATTGGTGCAATACCATATGCTACTGTGCAACAACGCGTATTACTTTGTTTTAACCAACGGGTATTCCAACAGTGTTAACGGTAACAACTACGCCATTATATATAAACAACTTATACTTGTCATTTTTTTCATCCAATCGCTTTCCGTTATGGGGCCCACACAAAGGCCTGCCCGTCGTCTTAATATTTTCCGAAGCGACAAGAATATTCCACGACCAAATGAATATTCTCCGACAATGATAGAGTATTTTATAACCACCGCTTATTTTAAAATATTTAGCATTTTACCCATAACTAACCACATTAATCAATTCAACCCTTACTATTTCAAAATAATAAATAGAGGAAATTAAATTTCATTTATAAAAAGTTGGGGTCTTACATGTATGAAATGTTATTGTTGTTGTTTTGTATTTTTTTTGATCATTCATATATTTGGACATTGAATGGTAGTTTTATTGTTGTTGATATTGTTAGGTAAATATGGACAATTGACTGCCTGAACCCATTGATCGTAGTGTCCTTTATGATAAAGAGAAAAAATGAAATACTCGAACTCTAATATGAGTGAACACTAGTATGCTCGAATTCGACTCGTGTATCATTAAACAGAAAACGAGTATGGATCAGATTCGACTCGGATCAACTTCGAATTCAAGCTTTGGATCATATTTTCTAGCCGATCTCGAGTCGAGTATCGAGCTACTTGGCTCGGCTTACACCCCTAATCCAACTCAATAATCGAAATACGCCAATTATCTTCTTTCCTATCGTGGACAACATACATTCTAGCTTTGCATAGTGTTTGGTCAATTAAGTCTCGTTGTCTTGTTTTATTATCGTTATCGCATTCATCATTTAATGAAGTCTTTACAACATTTGGTCTACTAATTTTTTTTACATACATATAACCTTGACGTCAAATCATTACTGTGAGCATGTTTACGACTCGTAGCAATCCTAATCTCAAATCCATTTTTTTGGGCATAGAATCTATAATTTTTTTTAGCTTCTTCCAATTTAAAAAATAATTGACCAACATAAGAAACCATTATCTCTTTACTACTATTTTTAGCATCATTAACATACTCCGATTCATTTCTACAATATAAGCTAGCAAGAGATTAAGAAAAACTAGATAAAAATATATTTGTAGCAAGCATGAAAGTCATTGATGAAGACTTACCAAAAATTGATTGCACGAACAAGTGATTTCTTCTAATCTCAGAACTAGCAAATTCTCTCCAAAGCTAAATTTCTGCAGCTGTTTAAGCATATGGATGTGAATGGAGTAAACTGTTAGATGAATGTCCTAAGATCCGGTCAAACTGGTCACTACTCCCTCCTACGACCAGGCCAAGTCCCAAAACACCCTTAATTTTAAACGTTTTAACTAGCCGCTACTCCCTATAGCTGCTAGCATAAAAAATTATTAAAATTTTTGTTGATCGCTACTCTCTCTAACAACGGAACCCTCACCATCTTAATCCACAATCCTTAATTAGAACACTGCCCATAACTAACACGAACTATGTAGTACTTCTCTCCCTCTCTCTCTATATATATTTAATAAAATACAAATAATTTTAAATTTCATATTCACTTAATAAATCATCTGGACCGTTCAAAGTTTGAGATAATAATTAAATCCCACTGTCCATACAGTCTTCCTAGAGCCACGGGGACGACAATTGTGTGTATATATATATATATATATATATATATATATATATATATATATATATATATATATATATATAAAAGGATTTAAGCTCACTTATTGAAATCACCCAGAAACTCTTTGCCTTTTTTTTATAAAAAAAACATAACTAATAAAAATGTATAATAATTTTAGGAATTGAAAGTTTTTAAAAAATATTTTAGGTGTAATTTGGGTACGTATAACAAAAGCAGTGTTATGCGGTGCATACCAACAGCTTTTGTTATATACTCAAATCACACCTAAAATATTTTTTAAAAAAACTTTCAATTCCAAAAATTATTATATATTTTTATTAGTTATGTTTTTTACAAAAAAAAAGCGAGATAAGCTAAATTTCTAAGTAAAGAATGCTTATATATATATATATATATATATATATATATATATATATCTTCCAACATCCGTACATTATCATAAACTAAAAAGGTCTCGGATCACACCAATTTTTCGACTAATTTACAAGTTGTGTCTTATATATATATATATAGTTATATTTTTTTTTGAAGATTATTTATTTTATTACAAATGTTGATTTTTTAAATAAGGATGGGAAGAAGAGGGAGGGAGGGACATATTCCTTTTTTATCATAGATCTTTTTAGGTAGTACTTTATGCCATTTAAAAGATAAGGTGGAAAGAAGGGTATAAAAGAATAAGAATTTTTGCCTTGCACAAAGCTAGCGTCCACTATATGAATAATTAAAGGGCCAGGTATCAACGCAGTGTTTGAATCCCTTTCCTTATTCTCGATTTTCGAATGAGGGTTACATATATAAGATTTATTTATGTACCACATAGTATTTAAACATAATTTTTAAATTTAAAATAGTACTAAAACTTAAATCAGAATTTATTATTAAAATTCTTTTAAAGTGTAGTATACGCCACCCATCTTGGGTCGCCACTTACATGGTACATAAATTCAAATACAACTTACTAATATAACTGCAGTTTTTTTTTTGTAGTAGTACAATATTTACGATAAAACTGTGAGTTTGAATACAAATATTGTCTACTAGATATTATACAAACTCAAAAGGAGTCCTCATTACAACTATTATCACACTATTTCACGTAATAGTGAGGACTACTAATGCTATCCTCCGACCATTACTCTGCTCCCCGACTCGTTCCCCAAATTTATGTTCTCATTTCCTCAAGAGAATAAAGAAAAAAAAGGTGAGCTCAACTAGCCCAAGAAAGAAATATTATGACTAAGATAATGCGTAATAAATTATCATTAGCCTTCAACAAAGGTTAAACCGATAAAATACAATAGACAACCAAATTAATCAAGCTTAATATGCAATCCATTAAAAGAGTCAAGTAGAAAATAAAGTCTACTATCTTTTAGGTTTTAAAAGGTTTTCATCAATTTTTATCACTAAGACTCAGCTTTAATGAATAAACCACAATATCTAATCATCCCCGCATCACTACCCAAGGATTTTCATCAAATTATCAATGGTCATGACTATACCGAATCACCCCCGGTCATAATCATACCAAAACTATCCATCACCGCATTACAAAGCCACCGAGGACTTTTATCACATCATTTATAACAAGCCATGATTATACCGAATGATCCTCGGTCATAATCATACTAAGTTCATCTATGCACGTAAGCCAAAGATAACATAATATATCATGAGGATGATGACAATGACATAATAATTCAATAAAACAAGTTCAAGAATTATTTTATCCAGAATTAATAACGCCCAAATTGTCAACAAGATAATCGCTTTTGTAGAGTAAAATTCAAGAATGATCGTAAGAATATTTCCATGAAAAGATATCGATGAAACGCAAATATCAAGGATATTCTACTAATTTCATGGAGTATAAAGTCAAAGTTTTAACCAACCGGGTATAATAAAGAATGGAATAACAAAAGAAATCACCACGCATGCGTATTGTGATGTATGTGTTATTCCAATGTAATAATAATAATCTTAACCAAATCGTGAAATTCACACCCGATGAGATGATCCAATGTAATAATAAATGTCAATAATAAACAATGGAACCAGTCCTGTAAAACACACATGTATGTGATATTCCAATGTAATAATAAATGCGAAATAATAAACAATGGAACCAGTCCTGTAAAACACACGCATGTGATATTCCAATGTAATAATAAATGCGAATAATAAACAATGGAACTGTGTCCTGTAAAAAACACACGCATGTGATATTCCAATGTAATAATAAAGAATGGAATAATGTAAGAAGATCACCAAGTATAGGGGATTCCACAGATACAAAAAGTTATTCCAATGTAATAAATAAGAATGGAATAACATAAGGATTTCACCAAGTATAGGTATGCCAGATATACAAAGTTATGTATAGGGTATACCACTTTTACAAAAGTTATTCCAATGTAATAATAATGAATGGAATAATGTAAGTCTCTTCATGAATAAGAAAGAATAACACCCCTTACTGTACAACAAATAATACCCTCACCGTAAAAAGACACCGGATATCAAAGTAAAGTGAAGTACCGTATACTCTTCTTCTTTCTCTCTATAGATTTTCTCTATAGCTTCTCTCTATAATTTCTCTCTCTAGTTTCAAAGAATTCGTAAGAAAATAATGAAGGAAACGAGCTTCTATTTATAGGAAAATAGAATGCATAGTAATTAATCCATTTAACTATCCAAATTGATTTACTTTAACTGACTATCCATATTTAAAGCAAAATCTTTTAAATAAAATATCATATATTCTATTTATATAAAAACATTTTACTATGCAAACACTAAAACACTATGCAAAACACTACGCAAAACACTATGCAACACTATGCATAATAAAATATAATATATTCTATTTATAAAATAACTTTAATAAAGTATTCTGCTTTTATATAAAGATGTTTCGCTTTTATTACGCTAATAATACTTAATAAAACAAAACGTCATTATCGCTATAATAATTCATATTATTAATCGACAAATAATGGAATCAAACCGAGTGACTTCTCACATAAGCATCAATAATCAATACCGCAAGCGCTACTATGCAACCACACGACATCGCATTTTTTTACTACCGAAAGTAGTTCAACAAAGATCAACCAGAAAACTTCCGCCGTTATTTCAATAAAATATTTTTGTCGCTTTCAATCCGACAATAATTTCGCTAGGTCCACCAATGATTGAGCCGCCAGTATTTAATATTCCCCGCTAAACCGAATATTCCCCACCAATCGAATATAATATAACCACTGCATACTTTGCAAAATTTATAAATACTACCCACAACTATAATATTATCTCAAATTCACACCATAATATTAAAAATTATTTCGACAAAATTTAAATCTTTATCGATAAAATCGGGGTCTCACAATCTCCCTCCTTATGGAATTTCTCACTCAAAATTAGGGTACGACTGTATGATAAAGAGGTGAGGATACCTTAATACCTTTATCGTTGAAAACATTAAATTCATCTTTGCAATCCTACCAAAGATATTCATTAACAATTCATCTTTGCACTACAAAGCCAAAGATATACAATCAGAAACCAATAATGCCGAGACGCAAATTTAATAGTATCACAACCACGAATTATCCATGCACCAATCGCCAAGGATATTCGTGTTTTCAATTACTACCATGATTATACCGAATAACTTCGGTCATAATCATACCAAGTCTATCAATGCACTACTACCAAAGATGACTTTTACCACATCCATGAATTAATATTTCATTCACGAGACTCACCAATAATTAATCCATATCATCGAATCATCCCCGCACTACGTGCCAAGGATATTCATTAAGATCACGACCACGAAATTATCCATGCACTACTACCAAAGATAATCGTATTATTAATTCACGACCACAAATTATCCATGCACTACTACCAAAGATAATCGTATTCATTAAGATCACGACCACAAATTATCCATGCACTACTACCAAAGATAATCGTGTATTCATTAAGATATTCACTACAAATATCCAAGATAACCAAATAATCGTGTATTCATTAGATCACGACCACAAATTATCCATGCACTACTACCAAAGATAATCGTGGTATTCATTAAGATCACGATCACAAATTATCCATGCACTACTACCAAAGATAATCGTATTCATTAAGATTACGACCACAAATTATCCATGCACTACTACCAAAGATAATCGTGTATTCATTAAGATCAAACCACAAATTATCCATGCACTACTACCAAAGATAATCGTGGTATTCATTAAGATCACGACCACAAATTATCCATGCACTACTACGTATATTCAAAGATAATCGTGATAATCGTATTCATTAAGATCACGACACAAATTATCCATGCACTACTACCAAAGATAATCGTGGTATTCATTAAGATTACGCACCACAAATTATCCATGACTACTACCAAAGATAATCGTAAAGATAATCGTGGTATTCATTAAGATCACGACCACAAATTATCCATGCACTACTACCAAAGATAATCGTATTTTCAATTACTATATGATTATACCCAACAAATCCCCGGTCATAATCATACCAAGTCCATCTATGCACTACAGCCACACGATACTTTCAACATAATATAAAATACGAGGATAATGATATAAAGAATCAATCAAATGAGATAAAGGATAAATATTAAACATTTATAATATAATTTATCCAGATTCAAGAATATCCCCATGTTATCAATCACTTAATAATCTCATAATCTAATATCATTAATATTATAACAATATTTTAATCACTTCTTAAATTTATAAACAATTTATCTCAATTGTTTACGCTTTTACCATATAATGCATTTAATCATTCAAAATGCCATACTCATAAGATATCATCACCAATTATCAAATCCTCAAAAAAAATATGCATATACTCTATATAGGATTCTCTAGCCATAAAATCCTATTTTCAACTTTGTTACTTCACATAACATATTTAACTCATATGTTCAGAATTAAACTATTTTCATGAAAATACCAAATCAGTCCCAAAAATATTTCTTTTCTGGGATTTAGCATAATATAGTCCCATAATGAAAATATATTTTCTTAATTTTTAAAATTCATTTACTATTTTTCAAAATCAATTTCTAATTAATTCCTTAAGAAATTAGCTACCTCAAGTTTAACTCCAAAATTCCCAAATCTTGGCAGGACCTTACACATGTTAACGTGAGCTTCTAGTTTAAATTTCATGGTCATCTGAGTTATAGAACTCCTATTATAGCGTTTTTTCATTTAAAAACCTAAATATTGAAATAGTCATAACTTGCTCATTTTAAGTCGTAATGAGCTCATTTTTGGACAGGAGGTACTTTATACCATATACTTTCATGTCCCAAAAGGCCAGAATTTTTCTCATAATTTAAGTGGCCGAAACAGCCCCTCTAAAATCATGGCAAGAAGCCTTTTTTTTGCTTTTTTTTGTAGCTTTGCACCTTTTGCTAAAATCAGTCCACACAAAAATCTACAACACCTTTTCCAGTAATTCCACTTGGATTAGTTAGGTAACTCATAGATCTAACTCTAGGACTTGACCACACTCAAAAATTCAAAATATAATAGAGATATGGTCAATTGAATTTCATGTTACGCTTTTTCACCAAAATCTGATTTTCAACTCTTTTGTGATTTCTAAGAAACTTTCATGTTTTTACATACTAACCAACATAACTCATCATAAAACTTACTAATACCAATACCCATGATTTTCATTAGTCCAATGCTTTTATTATGACTTTCATCATAAACCACGAAAACTGCTCATTTTAGTCAAGAAATATTCGAGGGTTTAAGAAATGGGTTTTGATCGGGGTCAATACAAAATTCGATTTCACGCCTAAGTAGGCTAAGAAGTCTTCAAGAATACGCCAGAAAATTTATTAATAATAGAAATATCATTCAAAATCATGACTCTCATCCAAGACTTGATAAGACGTCACATTGATACCAACTCGTGACTTCTATCCCTTAACCTAGATAAAGACCTCACAATGATACCTATAACCTTGCCATCTTCATTCACGATGTCGCGCACAGAAAGTCCGGCTTCTGCATTTCCACACAAGGAAGTCAACAACGAAAGGTTCGGGCTCTTTACTTATGGCTTGATATGACAATAATTAACTTTAGTAGTTTGGTTACTTGAATTCGCATAACAAGTTGGTTAAGTTAAATATAAAAGCTAACAACCTTACGAAAAGAATAATGAGTAGTTAATCAATCGATTTTTAAAATCACATCAAAGGCAAGTATTTTCAAAGAGATAAGATCGACAGTAACGTGAAAGTGTTTATTTGAATCAAACAAGATTTAAAAAATAAGAGAGGTAACGAAGGCTCCTACTAACGGTTTCAACCAATAAGTCAAAGTTTAACTTCTTCTGAGTCAAATTTAAACGCTGAACACAACTAGTGAAATAAAAGAGTAATAGAACCGCATCTAACACTCAGATAGACTTCGCAAGAGCTTATGATTAACTTACCCGTGATAATTTTATTCAGTTCCTCGTCACGAGAAAAAACGCCTCTTAAACTACCGGCTTTTGGTTTGTCTCGGGACAATTTTGGTGCCTCCATCCTAGTTGAATTTGTCTTCAGAAACGACAAAATCGAGCTAAGTGACCTTCTCTTCCACAATTATAACATGCTTTGACTCGCATGATGGCAGCCTCGGATCGATGTGTCCTCTCCTCCGCATTTGAAGCATATGATAGTGGTCTTTCTCCTTCCTTAACAACGGTGCCGGTCAGGCCGACGCCTTTTCCATCATCGTTGAATCTCCTTTTCTTGAAATGTCCATTCTTATTGTTTTGGCCCCGATTACCACCAAGTGGTTACCATATCCGCCCGTTGATTCCTCCACGCTTGTTGTCACCGCTCGATGACTACTCACCGGTATTATAATTTTGCTTACCGCTTCTTTTTAGTCACAGGCTGACTAAGTATCGCTACTCCACTAATCGAGCCCTATTTACAACATCTCAATACAAACACAGCTTTATGAGAAATAAGATGTCGACGATCTCCTAGCTTCAAACCTCTTAAAAACATTCGCGCCATTCTCTCTTCATTATCCACCAAGTGGGACGAAAACCGTGATAACTCCGCAAATTTTGCCTCGTATCATGACACTGGCCATATTGTTTTGTTCCAACTTGATAAACTCCACCTCCTTCATGTGGCTAATACTTTCAGAAAGTATTTGTCGCTTGAATGCCTCCCGAACTTCTCCCAAGATATCTTCAAGACAAAGAAGTCGAGTACGCTTTTACCGATTCCCACCAAGAATCCGCTCTCTCAAGCAACATAAAGGCGTGCAAAGGAACCTTTTGCTCCTCGAGCATCCCAAGACATCAAATATCTTGGTAATCATTTATCCATGCTTCCGCCGTAAGTGGTTTTGGCTTCCCTTAAACTCCGGTGGTCCCAACCCTCAATTGTTTAGCGGTGACCGCCGAGAGTTTTCCGTGTTTCCACCCCACGCTTTTGGATGTGAGTCGCTTTACCGATGTCGCATGAATTTAAAAACCTCTTAAACGCATCTGGTCGCTCATCAATCGATCGTTGTTGTTTTATGAGGATTATCGCCATCCCGTCAGCACATTGTCCTCGATTATCGATCCGTGGAGAATCAATAGCCTCTCGTGCTCCATCGCTATTCTCAACATTCTCGATGCCATTTTCAAACACCGCCACAAAATAAGGGTTAATTGACATGCAACATATTATCACTATACTCCTAACCGACCAATCAAATACCAAATAAACTTAGGTAGGTCATACTAGCGGGGTAATTCCCTGCCTCCCTCCTAGTACTTATCTCACATCTTAGCCAGTGATCATATCCCTAAGCTCGATACCAACCGCGACGCCCCCAAAATTAGGTATACGCCACCCATCTCGGGTCGCCACTTACATGGTACATAAATTCAAATACAACTTACTAATATAACTGTCGTGGTAATAATACGATATAAACCGTGAGTTTGAATACAAATATTGTCTACTAGATATTATACAAACTCAAAAGGAGTCCTCATTACAACTATTATCACACTATTTCACGTAATAGTGAGGACTACTAATGCTATCCTCTGACCATTACTCCGCTCCCCGACTCGTCCCAAATTTATGTTCTCATTTCCTCAAGAGAATAAAGGAAAGAAAGGGTGAGCTCAACTAGCCCAAGAAGAAATATTACGACTAAGATAATGCGTAATAAATTATCATTAGCCTTCAACAATGTTAAACCGATAAAATACAATAGACAACCAGCTTTAATCATAATGAATATGCAATCCATTAAAAGAGTCAAGAGAAAATAAAGTCTACTATCTTTTAGGTTTTAAAAGGTTTTCATCAATTTTTATCATTAAGACTCAAATTTAATGAATAAACCACAACATCTAATCATCCCCGCATCACTACCAAGGATTTTCATCAAATTATCAATGGTCATGACTATACCGAATCACCCCGGTCATAATCATACCAAAACTATCCATCACCGCATTACGTGCCACCGAGGACTTTTTATCACATCATTTATAACAAGCCATGATTATACCGAATGATCCTCGGTCATAATCATACTAAGTTCATCTATGCACGTAAGCCAAAGATAACATAATATATCATGAGGATGATGACAATGACATAATAATTCAATAAAACAAGTTCAAGAATTATTTTATCCAGAATTAATAACGCCCAAATTGTCAACAAGATATCTGCTTTTGTAGAGTAAAATTCAAGAATGATCGTAAGAATATTTCCATGAAAAGATATCGATGAAACGCAAATATCAAGGATATTCTACTAATTTCATGGAGTATAAAGTCAAAGTTTTAACTAACCGGGTATAATAAAGAATGGAATAACAAAAGAAATCACCACGCATGCGATATTAAGATGATGTGTTATTCCAATGTAATAATAATAACTTAACCAAAGTTAAATTCCAATGATCCAATAATAATAAATCTTAATAATAAAGTCGTGAAATTCAAAACAAAACACCGATGTGATATTCCAATGTAATAATAAATGCGAATAATAAACAATGGAACCAGTCCTGTAAAACACACGCATGTGATATCCAAATGTAATAATAAATGCGAATAATAAACAATGGAACCAGTCCTAAAACACATGCATGTGATATTCCAATGTAATAATAAAGAATGGAATAATGTAAGAAGATCACCAAGTATAGGGGATTCACAGATACATGTGTTATTCCAATGTAATAAATAAGAATGGAATAACATAAGGATTTCACCAAGTATAGGTACGCCGTGATATACAAAGTTATGTATAGGTATACCACTTTTACAAAAGTTATTCCAATGTAATAATAATGAATGGAATAATGTAAAATTCTCTTCATGAATAAGAAAGAATAACACCCTTTTACGGTACAACAAATAATACCACTTACCGTAGTAAGACACCGGATATCAAAGTAGTGAAGTACCGTATACTCTTCTTCTTTCTCTCTATAGATTTTCTCTCTATAGCTTCTCTCTATAATTTCTCTCTGTAGTTTCAAAGAATTCGTAAGAAAATAATGAAGGAAACGAGCTTCTATTTATAGGAAAATAGAATGCATAGTAATTAATCCATGAACTATTCAGTATTGATTTACTTTAATCTGACTATCCATATTTAAAGCAAAATCTTTTAAATAAAATATCATATATTCTATTTATATAAAAACATTTTACTATGCAAACACTATGCAACACTACGCATGCAAACACTATGCAAAACACTATGCAACACTAATAATAAAATATAATATATTCTATTTATAAAATAACTTTAATAAAGTATTCGCTTTTATATAAAAGATGTTTCGCTTTTATTACGCTAATAATACTAATAAAACAAAACGTCATTATCGCTATAATAATTCATATTATTAATCGACAATAATGGAATCAAACCGAGTGACTTCTCACATAAGCATCAATAATCAATACCGCAAGCTACTACTACGCAACCACACGACATCGCATTTTTTTACTACCGAAAGTAACAAAGATTCAACAAGATCAACCAGAAAACTTCCGCCGTTATTTCAATAAAATATTTTTGTCGCTTTTCAATCCGACAATTCTTAAATCATAGGGTCCACCAATGATTGAGCAGATTGTATTTAATATTCCCTCGCTAAACCTAATATTCCCCACCAATCGAATATAATATAACCACTGTGATACTTTGCAAAATTTATAAATACTACCCACAACTATAATATATATATCTCAAATTCACACCATAATATTAAAAATTATTTCACAAAATTTAAATCTTTATTGAGGTAAGGGATATTATTTTTTTCGAAATGATATTATTTCTTCAATATCATTATGTTGAAATATTGATCTGAAGTTTTTATCAAATTTGGAACTTTTGGTGTCGAGATTACTATTCACGTTATACTGCCTTTATTCACGTGATCTAACACTATTCACGAATACGGCCTTATTCATCAAAAAATAAAAATTTTCCTTTTAAATCTAAAATATCTATTGTGGATACTAGCTTTGATTGTATCCATGTTTTGATTATTCTTTTACACCACTATGATTATTTTTGAGGTATTTTTGGACATGGATAAAACAAAGTGCGAATCCTTAATCCTTAATCCTTGTCATTTTGTTTCAATTTGGATTCGTTTCTTTAAAAATATTTTCATCATCCTCGGTCTTAAATGATGATATTATTGAATATCTTTGGCCCGTAGTGCAAAGATGAATGATTTCTAAGAATATCTTTGGCCCATAGTTCAAAGATGAGCAGTGTTTAGATAAACATGACCAATGATAAATATCTTTGGCTATATAGTGCGAGATGAATATTTGATTCCGGATATATATTGATTGATGTTACGAGGATAAAAGATAGGCGATGAACTTTTAAATTCATACATAGAAGATAGTAGTTTGCATTCTCTACTTAACTCTTCTAATGAATTATTATTTCATTGCGAATATTGATTTAAAATTTGTTGTTTATTGTATTTTATTAGATTTTTTCTGTTGAAGACTAACGATAATTTGTTGTATATTATCTTAGTCATAATATTATTCTTGGGCTAGTTGAGCTCACCCTTTTCTTTTTTGTTCCATTTTTTTTCTCGGGAGGCGAGAATATAGCGAGTGCAGTTCCTGTATGGAATGAAAGTTCTAGAGAGAGTTGTTTAGTAGTCCTCACCATTTTTGTAAAATAATGTATCAATAAATGTGATGAGGATTTATCTCGAGTATAGATATTGTCTAGAAGATAATATTTGTATTCAAACTCACGCTTTATTGTTGTAATAGTAAGTTGTAGTTATTTCGTACCATGTATTGACAACTCAGAATGGGTGATGTATACCTATTTTGGGGGCGTCACACCCACTCCCACCCACTCACTCATTCACAAAAAAATATTATGTGATTATGTATACACCCCTACCCCACCCCCACCCACCCACCCCACCCCCACCCACCCACCCACCCACTTCCCACCCACCCACTTACCCCACCCCACCCCACCCCCACCCCACCCCACCCCACCAAACCAAAAAAAATATTATGTGATTATGTATACACCCCTTATCACCCCCACCCCACCCACACCCAAAAAAATATTATGTGATTATGTATACACCCCCACCCCACCCACGCCACCCCACCCATCCCACCCCACCCCACCCCACCCCCTACCCCCACCCCCACCCCTACCCTTACCCCCCACCCCACCCCACCCCACCCCACACCCCCACCCCACCCCCACCCCTACCCCCCCCACCCCACCACCCCAAAAAAAAATATTATGTGATTATGTATACACCCTCACCTCACCCATCCCATCCCACCCACCACCACCCCACCCACCCCACCCCCCACCCCTCCACCTCCATCTCCACCTCCACCTCCACCAAAAAATAATATTATGTGATTATGTATACACTCCACCCACCCCACCCCACCCCCCCCACCACCCTACCCACCACACACCCCACCCTACCCCCACCCCCCACCACTCCCCAAAAATTAATATTAAGCGATTATGTATACACCTCCCACCCCTCTACCCCTACCCCTACACATACCCACCCTTTATATCCGTCTCTATCTATAGTATATATTAATTTTATTTTTAAAAATTTTTGTTTAAAAGTCAAAAACATCTTAAAATGGTTAATATGGTTTTAACCATAACCATATAGTTCCAACCCACATTATCTATATTAAAAATGGTTAATATGGTTTTAGTTCTTAAATGGTTGGTTAACCATATTTTGAAAATCAAAATCAACCCATAACCATATTGTAAGACCCCAACTTTTATAAATAAAGATGAATTTTTCTATAAATATTATTTTTGAATATTATGGAATAAATTTGATATAATGTTATAGTTGTGGGTAATATTTATAAATTTTGCAAAGTATGCAAGTTGTTATAAAATATTAGTTTGGTGGGGAATATTCTTTTTAGGAATATTAAATACAACGGCTCAATCATTGGTGGACCCCACAATGTAATTATTGGTCGGATTGAGAAAATGACAAAAATATTTTATAAAAAATAACGGCGGAGGTGTTACTGAATTAAAACTGTTGAACTACCCGTTAAAAAGTACAATGATACGCTGGCGTGGTTGCATAGTAGCACACTCAGTATTGATTATTGATGCTTACGTGAGAAGTCACTCAAATATGCTCAATTATTACTACTGATAATTGTTTGCATCATATCTCTTATATTATTGATTCAATTATTATCACAGTATCATCTGTATAATATGTTATAGTATTAAATCAATCATTGAGACGACAAGTTATAAATGATAAATAATTGTTGAAAGATTAAATTTGTGTTATGATTTGTGGTAAGTTTGATTATTTTATGGGGGGGCTCATATGTCATCATCTAAGAGTCTCTTCGTCGATAGTAATTACCTTTGTGAATAGTAATTACCTTCGTCAATAAAGTATTTACCTTAAATCGATAGTAATTACCCTTGTGAATAGTATTTTACCTTCGTCGATAGTAATTACCTTCATTGATAGTAATTACCCTTGTGAATAGTATTTACCTTCAATCGATAGTATTTACCTTCATTAATAGTAATTACCTTTACGAACGTCCGAACCACTTGTCGTTTCACATTACTGACGTCGAACCACTTGTGTCGTTTCACATTCAAAAGCGTCAAACCACTTTTCTTTTCACATCATTAGTCGTCGAGCCACTTGCCTTTTCACACTAAGCGGTGCTAAGCTAGAAATCTTCTATAAATAGAGGCCTGAGGGCTTCATTATTTTCACGAATTCATTCAAGCTATAGAGAGAAAAAAGTATAGAAAGAATAAGAGAGAAAGAAAAGAGTATTTTATTCTTACTACAACGCTGCGCGATATTCAATCTCCTACCAAAAGTAAGGGGTGTTATTCTTTTTTATTCATGAAGAGAACTGTTGTTATTCCATTGCTTATTATTACATTGGAATAACCATTATAATGCTGGTTTACCTATACTTGGTGACATTCTTCTATTATTCTGCTTGGAACATCCTATGCATGTATGTTTTTACGGGACTCGGTTAAAATCTTTATTATTATTACATTGGAACATCACATGCATGTGTTTTTACACCTACTGGTTCCATCTTTATCATTCATTGGAATATCCTATCATGTGTGTTTACACCGGATCCAGTTCCATCTTTATTATTACATTTGGAACATCCCGCATTGGTGTGAATTTCACCGACACGGTTTTTAATTATTATTATTACATTGGAATAACTTTTGTCACTGATCTACCGCATGCATGGTGATTTTTTTTGTTATTCCATTCTTTATTATACCCAGTTGGTTAAAATTTTGACTTCTATACTCCATGAAATTAGTGGAATATCCTTGATATTTGCGTTTCATCCAGTATCTTTTCATGGAAATATTCTTCTGATCATTCTTGAATTTTACTCTACAAAACAGTATCATGTTGATAATTTGGACGTTAATAATTCCTGGATAAAATAATTCTTGAACTTGTTTTATTGAATTCTTATATCATTGTCATCATCCTCATGTTTTTTATTATGTTGAAAGTCATCTCGTGGCACAGTAGGTGCATAGATGGACTTGGTATGATTATGACCGAGAGACTATTCGGTGTAATCATGATCGTAATGTTACAAATGATGTGATAAAAATCCTCAGTGGCCGTAGTGCATTGGTGGACAGTTGTTGGCATGATCATGACCATTAATGAATACACAAATATTCTTGGCCCGTAGTGCATGAATAATTGTGGTCGTGATACTAAGAATATCCTCGTAGTAGTGCGGGGTGATTCGATGATGTGGAATATTTATTAAAGCTGAGTCTCAGCTATAACAGTGATGAAAAACCTTTTAAAACCTAAAAGATAGTAGACTTTATTTTCTACTTGACTCTTTTAATGGATTGCATATTCATTGCAGCTAAAACCGGTTGTCTATTATATTTTATCGGTTTAACATTGTTGAAGACTATTGATAATTTATTCTCGCATTATCTTAGTCATAATATTTCTTCTTGGGCTAGTTGAGCTCACCCTTTCTTTCACTTGTTTTCTTTAGAAATGAGAATATAGGCTTGACGAGTCGGGAAGCGAGTGATGGTCCCGAAGATAGCATTAGTAGTCCTCACTATTACGTAAAATAATGTGATAATAAGCGTAATGAGGACTTTTTGTTTGAGTTTGTATAATATCTAGTAGACGATATTTGTATTTAAACTCACAGCTTTATGTCGTATTGTACTACAGACGATTATGTTAATAAGTTGTATTTAAATTACGTACCATGTAAGTGGCGACCCAAGATGGGTGATGTATACCAAATTTTGGGGGCGTCACGGTTGGTATCGAGCATAGAGATATGATCCTGGCTAAGATGTGAGAATAGTACTAGGAGGGAGAGACGGGAATACCTTCGCTAGTATGACCTACCTAAGTTTATATGTTTATTTTATTGGTTGGCGGAAGATAGGGATAATTTGTTACATGTTAATTAACCTTTTGTTTTGTGGCGATGTCTGAAAATGACATCCGAGAATGTTGAGAATAAGAATGGAGCGCAGAAGCGATCGTTGATTCACCACATATCAATAATCGGGATAATGTGCATCGAGGCTACAATCCTCATGCAAACAACAACACTTGACCAAATGATGAATGATCAAATGTTCGAGAGGCTTTATGCAATTTATCTATGCAACAATGAAGTGAGCGACTCCTGTCCAAAACGTAGGTGGAAACACGGAAAACTCTCGGGCGGTCACCGCTAAACAATTCAAGGAGCTGGGACCACCGGAGTTTAAGGGTGAGCTAAAACCACTTCTGGCGGAAGCATGGATAAAGCAGATTACCAAGATATTTGATGTCTTGGGATGCTCCGAGGAGCAAAAGGTTCCCTTCACGCCTTTTATGTTGCGTGAAGAGGCGATTCTTGGTGGAAATCGGTAAACGCGTACTCAACTTCTTTGTCTTGAAGATATCTTGGGAGAAGTTCCAGAGTCGTTCAACGACAAATACTTTCACGAAAGTATTCGCCACATGAAGGAGGTGGAGTTTATCAAGTTGGAACAAAACAATATGACCGTGTCGCAATACGAGGCAAAATTTGCGGAGTTATCACGGTTTATATCCCACTCGTGGATAATGAAGAGAATGGAATGGCGAATGTTTTTAAGAGGTTTGAAGCGGAGATACGTCAACATCTTATTTCTCATAAACTGTGTTTGTATTCGGATGTTGTAAATAGGGCTCGATTAGTGGAGGCCGATAATGAGTCAACGCAACTAAAAGAGAGCGGTAAGCAAAAATTATAATACCGGCGGTAGTAGTCGTCGAGCGGTGACAACAAGCGTGGAGGGAATCAACGGGCCGAGATATGGTAACCACTTGATGGTAATCGGGGCCAAAACAATAAGAATGGACATTTCAAGAAAAGAGATTCAACAATGATGGAAAGACGCCAAGACCAAACACCCATTGTTAAGGAAGGAGAAAGACCACCTATCATATGCTTCAAATGCGGAGGAGAGGGACACATCGATCAAACTGCGTCGTCGTCCAAAGCATGTTATAATTGTGGAAGAGAAGGTCACTTAGCTCGATTTTGTCACCAAGACAAATTCAGCTAGGATGGAGGCACCAAAGGCCATCCCGTAAAATTCAAAACCCAGAGTCTGAAGGAGAAGCGTTTGTTGTGACCTCCCAAAGAGCAAGGAATTCGAATGAGGTCATCACGGGTAAGCTTATCATAAACTCTAATGAAGTCTATACTTTATTTGATAACGGTTCTACCCATTCTTTTATTTCTCCTACTTGCGCTCATCGATTAAATTTGACTCGGGAGAAATTAGACTTTGACTTCTCTCAGTGGAAACTCCGTTGGGAGAAACCTTCATTACATCCACTGTTTATAAGTCTTGTTTGGTTCAAATCGGTACCCTCACATTACTGTCGATCTTATTTCATTAAAAATACTTGCATTTGACGTGATTTTAGTGGATTGATTGGTTAACTACTTATCATGCAAAAAATTGATTATTTTCGTAAAGTTGTTAGCTTTCATATTCCTAATCAACCTATTATGCGAATTCAAACGACCAAACCATTAAAATCAATCACGGTCATCTCAAGCCATAAAGCTATTCGTTTATTGAAAACGGATGTCGAAGCTTTCTTAGCTCATGTCACGATTTAAACAAAATACGCCGCTTTTGAGCGATATTTCTATTGTTAATAAATTTCTGACGTATTCCCAGAAGAACTTCCTGCCTACCCCTGAGCGTGAAATTGAATTTTGTATCGACCTTGAACCCAATGACAAAACCTATTTCCAAAGCCCCATATCGAATGGCTCTATTGAACTTCGAGTTAAAGACCCAACCTGCGGGAATTGTTAGACATTGGCTTTATTCGTCCCTAGTACTTCTCCTTGGGGTGCTCACATTACATTCGTGAAGAAGAAAGATGGGAGTATGCGACTTTGTATTGATTATCTGGAGTTGAATCATGTCACCATCAAAATATAGGTATCCATTGCCACGTATTGATGACTGTTTGACCCGGTTACAAAGGAGCCAAATTCTTTTCAAAGATTGATCTTCGTTCGGATATCACCAATTGAAGATTAGAACCACCGACATTCCAAAGACGGCTTTGAAACTTCGATGCAGGGCATTATGAATTCCTAGTCATGTCCTTTGGATTGACTAATGCTCCTATTTTGCCTTCATGGATATGATGAACCGAGTATTCAAGGAATATTTAGATCACTTTGTGGTCGTCTTTATTGATGACATCCTTATTTATTCCAAAAGCCGTGAAGATCATGAGCAACACATGAGGCTGACACTCCAAAAGCTTCGTGAATATAAGCTTTATGCCAAGTTGAAGAAATGTGAGTTCTGGCTTGAAGAAGTAGCATTCCTTGGGCACGTGGTATCAAGTCATGGAATATCTGTTGACCCAAAGAATTGAAGCTATTCAAAGTCTGGAACAACCTAAATCGATGGATCAAAATACGTAGCTTTCTCGGTTTAGGCTGGTTATTATCGGAGATTCGTGGAAGGATTTTCTCGAATCGCTACTCCATTGACTCAAATTTGACTTCGGAAAGATACAAAGTTCGGTTGGAAGCGAAGAATGTGAGAAGAGTTTTCAAGAACTCGAGAGAGACTTATTTCAAGACTGCTCGACAATACCATCCGCTCGGAGGGATTTGTCATCTATAGTGATGCTTGAGCAAAGGGTTGGGATGTGTTCTTATGCAACATGGAAAAGTTATAGCCTATGCCTCATGACAACTCAAAGAATATGAGAGGAATTATCCTACTCATGATCTAGAGTTGGCACCGTTGTCTTCTGCACTTAAAATTTGGAGGCATTACTTGTATGGGGAGAAAGTGGAGATCTTTACGGATCATAAAAGCCTCAAATATTTCTTCACTCAAAAGGAACTCAATATGCGACAGCGATGTTGGCTTGAACTGCTTGAAAGATTATGATCATACCATCCAATACCATCCTCGAAAAGCGAACGTGGTAGGCGGCGACGATTGAGTATAAAATCATATGCAAAGCACGAGTGCGATATTGTCAACGCAAAGGCCCATTTTGTGTGACTTGCAAAGGATGGAGATAGAGTTAAAGACTCAGGGACGCATGTGATGATAGCAAGTATCTGAGTAGAACCGACTTTAATCGATAAAGTTAAAGTACGCTCAAGCTACGGACACGAGGTGATGCGTATATGAAGAAGAAAGTGCAAGAAGGTGCTATCTTGGGAAGCAAGAATCGATGAAGAAGGAATACTTGAGTCAACTCCACTTTGTGTTCCTAACGACCGATTTAAAGTATAATATCATGATGGAGGCGCACAACACACCATTTGCAATCCATCTCGGAGTACCAAATGTATCATGATATTCACATGCATTTTGGTGGAGCAATATGAAGAGAGAGATATTTGTTTATCTCAAGGTGTCTAACTTGTCAACGAGTTAAAGCGGAGCATCAAGTACCAAAAAGGTCCATTGCAACCACTTGAAATTCCGGAATGGAAGTGGGAGCACATTACCATGGATTTCAATTCTGGCCTTCCCTAAGGTTTCTCAAGGCATTGATGCGATTTGGGTCATTGTTGATAGATTGACCAAGTCTGCTCATTTCTTACCGAAATCTGAGAAACTTATACACTTGAACGTCTTGCTCAGATGTACATAAACGAGATTGTAAGATCGCATGGTATGCCGGTATCCATAGTTTACGATCGAGACCCAAGATTCACTTCACGATTTTGGGTTAGTTTGCAAAAAGCTATGGGCACAGACTTACGGTTAAGTTCTCGGCATATCATCCTCGTGACGGACGGACAATGGAGAGGACTATTCAAACTCTTGAAGATCTATTAAGACTCACGTGTCCTTGATTTCAAGGAAGTTGGGACAAGTTCTTACCATTGGTGGAGTTTTCCTACAACAACAGCTTATCGAAGCAAGTATTGGCATGGCTCCATTCGAGCGTTGTATGGAAGAAAGTGTCGTTCTCGGTATCTTTGGGATGAGGTGGGTGAAGCAACGTTGTTGGGACCGGAGTTGATACGTATGACTACGGAAAAGATTCAAACGATCCGACAACGTATAAAAACCTCACAAAATCGATAAAAAGAGTTATCTTGATCTTCATCGAAAGGACGTGGAATTCGATATAGGAGATCATGTGTTGTTAAAAGTTGCTCCATGGAAAGGAGTTACAAGATTTGAAAAGAGAGGAAAACTTAATCCTCGATTCATCGATCCATTTTAATCCTCGATCGAGTAGGAACTGTGGCTATAGACTCGCTTTCTGCTGAATATGTCTCGTGTTCATAACGTTTTCACATATCCATGTTACGTAAATATGTGAAAGACCGAGAACCATATTATTGAGTTAGAAACCGGGATGAAATAGCGGAAGATTTGGCGTATGAAGAGGTTCCCTGCTCAAATCTTGGATAAGAAGGAACATATTCTACGCTCCCAAGGTTATACCTCAAGTCAAAGTTTTGTGGAGGAACCACGATGTTGAGGAAATGACTTGGGAGTTAGAATCAAATGAAATCAAGGTATCCTTACCTCTTCTTCGACATACCGTATCGTACCCTAATTTCGAGGGCTTAAATTTCATAAGAAGGGAGGTTGTAAGACCCCAACTTTTATAAATAAAGATAAATTTTTCTATAAATATTATTTTTGAATATTATGGAATAAATTTGATATAATGTTATAGTTGTGGGTAATATTTATAAATTTTGCAAAAAGTATGCAAGTTGTTATAAAATATTCGTTTGGTTAGGGAATATTCTTTTTAGGGAATATTCGCATAACTACTTTCAATCATTGGTGGACCCCACAATGTAATTATTGTCGGATTGAGAAAACGACAAAATATTTTATAAAAATAACTACGGAGGTGTTACCGTTAAAAGCTGTTGAACTACCCGGTGGAAAAGTACGATGTCTGCGTGGTTGCATAGTAGCACCACGGTATTGATTATTGATGCTTACGTGAGAAGTCACTCACTATATGCTCAATTATTACTACGATAATTGCTACATCATATCTCTTATATTATTGATTCAATTATTATCACGGTATCATCATCGTATAATATGTTATAAGATTAAATCAATCATTGAGACGACAAGTTATAAATGATAAATAATTGTTGAAAGATTAAATTTGTGTTATGATTTGTGGTAAGTTTGATTATTTTATGGGGGGCTCATATGTCATCATCTAAGAGTCTCTTCGTCAATAGTAATTACCTTTGTGAATAGTAATTACCTTCGTCATCGATAGTATTTACCTTCGTCGATAGTAATTACCCTTGTGAATAGTATTTACCTTCAATCGAATAGTAATTACCTTCGTCAATAAGTAATTACCCTTGTGAATAGTATTTACCTTCGTCGATAGTATTTACCTTCGTTAATAGTAATTACCTTTACCGGACGTCGAACCACTTGTCGTTTCACATTACGAGCGTCGAACCACTTGTCGTTTCACATTACAAAGGCGTCAAACCACTTTTCTTTTCACATCATTAATTAAATCGAGCCACTTGCCTTTTCACACGGTGCTAAGCTAGAAATCTTCTATAAATAGAGGCCTAGGGCTTCATTATTTTTCACGAATTCATTCAAGCTATAGAGAAAAAGTATAGAAAGAATAAGAGCGAAAGAAGAAGAGTATTTTGTTACTACTACTAACTTTAGTTATTCAATCTCCTACCAAAAGTAAGGGTGTTATTCTTTCTTATTCATGAAGAGAACTGTTGTTATTCCATTGCTTATTATTCTGTTGGAATAACTTTGTATAAAGTGGTTTACCCTATACTTGGTGACATTCTTCTATTATTCACATTGGAACATCCTGCATCGCATGTTTTTACACCGGACTGGTTCCGTCTTTATTATTATTACATTGGAACATCACATGCACATGTATTTTACCGGACCCCAAAATAGGTATACATCACCCATTCTCGAGTTGTCATTACATGGTGCGTAAACAACTACAACTTTATTATTACAACAAGAAAAGCGTGAGTTTGAATACAAATATTATCTTCTGCACAATATCCATACTCAAATAAATCCTCATCACATTTATTGATACATTATTTTACAAAAATGGTGAGGACTACTAAACAACTTTCTCTAAAACCTTCATTCCATACCCAGACTGCATTTTCTTATATTCTCGCCTCCCGAGAAAAAAAATGGAACAAAAAGGAAAAGGGTGAGCTCAACTAGCCCAAGAAAGAATATTATGACTAAGATAATATACAACAAATTATCGTTAGTCTTCAACAGGAAAAATCTAATAGAATTGATAGACAACAAATTTTAAATCAATATTCGCAGCTGAAATAATAATTCATTAGAAGAGTTAAGTAGAGAATGCAAACTACTATCTTCTATGTATGAATTTAAAAGTTCATCGCTCATCTTTTATCCTCAGAACATCAATCAATATACATCTCGAATCAAATATTCATCTTTGCACTACAGCCAAAGATATTCATCGATTGGTCATGTTCATCTAAACACTGCTCATCTTTGCACTACTACCAAAGATATTCTTCAGAAATCATTCATTCATTTGCACTACGTGCCAAAGATATTCAATAATATCACCATTTAAGACCGAGGATGATGAAAATATTTTAAAGAAACGAATCCAAAGGTGAAACAAAATGACAAGGATTAAGGATTAAGGATTCGTACTTTGTTTTATCCATGTTCAAAAATAATACCTCAAAAATAATCATAGTGGTGTAAAATTCAAGAATGATCAAAACATGGATACAATCAAAGCTAGTATCCGAGAATAGATATTTTGGACAAAAAGAAGAAATTTTATTTTTCTATTGAATAGTGTCAGTATCGTGAATAGTGTCGTATCGTGAATAAGAACTCTGACACCAAAAGATAGAAATTCCACAAAAAACATCTTTACGCTTCACGAATAGTGAAGTGATGAATAGTAACTCGTGAATAAGAACTTCATGAATAGTAACTCGTGAATAGTAACTCATGAATAAGTAACCCCGATATGAAAAAAAGTTCCAAATTTGATAAAAAGTTTCAACCAATATTTCAAAGATAATGATATTGAAGAAATAATATCATTTGAGAAAAAAATAACATCCCTTACCTCGAAAGATCGAGACTTAAATTTGAAACACCTGATATAGGCTATGACTTGGACTTGCACCGTCTGACCAATACTCAAAGTATACTCAAAATACTCACAAGAATACGCGATAATATAGAGAGAAAAACTTGAGCTTACGGTGTGATTTTCAATTCTAACCTAAGCACCCTATTTATAGGAAATTGCTTAGAACACAAGCAGGAAATTTAATAAAATATTAATATATATATTATAATTTCCTCTTATGCACACTTTCTAAGATTCAAATTATCAGCCAAACAAATGGTCCCCCTCACCAAAATCAATAAAAACGTTTTTCTTAATAAAATTAATAAAAACTCCCAAAAATCAATTATTCGGGAATTTCGAACATCAATAATTCATAATAAATAACCCTTTTATCGGAAAATTAGTATCTCGAGTTTTTATAGGAAATTCAATTCTCTACAACTTTTCGGAAGAAAGTTTTTCCAAATTCCAAATGAAATTGACCGAAATCCACAAACGAAGGCGATTTTACTGTGTTATAATCAAATTTCGATCGATAAATGGGGTCCATCGACATGTTTAACATGTTTTAAACATTTATTGCAACAAAAATACTCTTCCTCCTCAGATACTCATATATCCCACATTCGTTGTAAAAATATCACCATTATTATATTATTAAAATATAATAATACATTATCTTATCGAGAAAAAGATAAAATTTTAATTTTCAACAATTGTCACATTAAAATTTTCTCCATCTATATACACATAAAATCAATATTTTTCTCATCATATGAATCAATAATTAATTATTCACAAATAATATTACGAATCACAATATTGACAACCGAGCGCTTCTGTGAAAGAGGGGCTTTCCAATAAGAATTTCTTCTTACTGGCGCGCAATTAGGTGACCAAACCTCTCCTTAGATAGAACTTTCTAGACATTGCCAATAATGTTATCTAATAATATTATTCAGATAATATGAATTATTTCTTCGATAATGAAAAATATTGTGTAATGACAATTATTGAAATAACAGTAATATAAAATATCAACGCAGCAATTATTAACTCAATAAAATACTGAACAATAATTACTGTAACCATTATTGAGTAGTGTCTTCTTACGTAAGAATCAATAATTGGTGCAATACCGTGCTTCTTGTGTTTTAACCAATTTAGTATTTTAACAATTATTATCTTGCTGCAATAACCACGCCAAGTATTTTTAACCAACTTATATTTGTGCGCTTTCTTCATCCAATCGCTTTCACATGGGGCCCACACACATGGTCGCTACTGTCCGCATTTAATATTCCCCGATAGTACGAATATTCCACGACCAAACGAATATTCTCTCCACAACAATGAATATTTTATAACCACTTTACTTATTTTGAAATATTTGCATATTTTACCCTTAACTATCCACATTAATCAAATCAACCCTTACTATTTCAAAATAATAAATAGAAAAATTAAATTTCATTAAGAATAAGTTGGGGTCTTACAACCTCCCTCCTTATGAAATTTCGTCCTCGAAATTGGCGTGACGTACACGTGTGTTTGAAAAGGTGAGGATACCTCGCTTTCATTTCGCTTTCCAATTCCTGTGTCATTTCCTCTATAAGCATGATTCCTCCACAAAACTTTAACTTGTGGTATGACCTTTCATGGCGTGGGACATGCTCCTTCCTATCCAAGATCTTAACAGTACCTCCTCACATCGTTAAGTCTTCTGGCTATTTCGTCCGGTTCTAATTACATAACGTGGTTCGGTCTTTCACATATTTACGAAATGCGAGATATGTGAAACACATTATGAACACGAGACATACTCGGAGGTAACGCAAGTCTATAGGCTACATTTCCTACTCGGTCAAGAATTTGAAATGGACCAATAAATCGTGGATTGAGCTTTCCTCTCTTCCCAAATCTTGTAACTCCTTCCATGGAGCAACTCATGAACAATACATGATCCCCACACTAAATTCCACGTCCTTTCGATGAAGATCCGCATAACTCTTTTGTCGATCTTGTGCCGCTTTGTATACGTTGTCGAATCATTTGGATCTTTTCTAGTGATATCATACGTATTAACTTCGGGTCCCAACAATGTTGCTTCACCCACCTCATCCCAACATATTGGAGAACGACATTTTCGTCCATATAATGCTTCAATGGAGCCACACCTATACTTGCTAATAACTGTGTTGTTGTAGGAGAATTCCACCAATGGTAAATACTTATCCCAACTACCCTTGAAGTCTAGGACACGAGTCTTAATAGATCTTCAAGAGTTTGAATAGTCCTCTCGATTGTCCAAATCCGTTTGGGGATGGTATGCAAACTAAATCGCAAATCCGTGCCCATAGCTTTTTGCAAGCTAACCCAAAATCTTGAAGTGAATCTTGGGTCACGATCCAAACTATGGATCTTGGCATGCCATGCAACCTCACAATCTCATTCACGCATATACTTGTAAGACGTTCAAGGAATAAGTCTCCGATTCGGCAAGAAATGAGCACTTGGTTAATCTATCAACAATAACCCAAATAGCATTGATGCCTTGAGAAACCGTAGGAAGACCCGTAACGAAATCCATGGTAATGTGTTCCCACTTCCATTCCTAATCTCAAGTGGTTGCAACGGACCCTTAGGTACTAGATGTTCCGCTTTTACACGTTGACAAGTTAAACACATTGAGATAAACTTTGCAATCTCTCTCTTCATATTGTTCCACCAAAATGTATGTCGAAGATCACGATACATTTTAGTACTTCCGAGATGGATTGCAAATGGTGTATTGTGTGCCTCCATCATAATCTTGTACTTCAAATCGTAGTCGTTAGAACACAAAGTCTAGAGTGGACTCAAGTATTCCTTCTTCATCAATTCTCGCTTCCTAATAGCTCCTTCTTGTACTTTCTTCTTCATACGCATCGCCCCGGATTGGGTGGCTTGAAAGCGACCTTAACTTTTTCTATTAAAGTTGGCTCTATGCGTATACTTGACATCATCGCACTTTCGTTCCCCGCATATGATCTTCTACTCAACGCGTCGGCTACCACGTTCGCTTTTCGGGATGGTATTGAATAGTGTGGTCGTAGTCTTTCAATAGCTCGAGCCAACGTCATTGCCGCATGTTGAGTTCTTTTTGAGTGAAGAAATATTTAAGGCTTTTATGGTCCGAATATATCTCCACTTTCTCCCCATATAGATAGTGCCTCCATATCTTTAATAGCAATTCATTGCTGCTAACTCTAGATCATGAGTAGGATAATTCCTCTCATACTCTTTAAGTTGTCATGAGGCATAGCTATGACTTTCCCACGTTGCATGAGAACACATCCTAACCCTTTTCACCTCAAGCATCGTTTGTAGATAACAAATCCATCCGAACCAGGATGGTATTGTTAGAAACAGTCTTAAAATAAGTCTCCTCTTAAGCTCTTGGAAACTCTTCTCGCATTCTTCACTCCAAACGAATTTTGTATCCTTCCGAGTTAGCTTTGGGTTAATGAAGTAGCGATTCGAGAAAACCCTTCCACGAATCTCCGATAATAACCAAATAAACCCAAAAACTACGTATTGATCACCGACTTTGGTTGCTCTTCTAACTTTGTATTGCTTCAATCTTCACGGATCAACAGATACTCCATGTTTCGACACCGTGCCCCAGGAATGCTACTTCCTCAAGCCGAACTTCGCATTTCTTCAATTTGGCATATAGTTTGTTTTCACGAAGCCTTTGGAGTACCGACTTCAAATGGTGCTCATGATCTTCACGACTTTTGGAATATATGAGGATGTCATCAATAAAGACAACAACAAAGCCGATCCAAATATTCCTTAAATACTCGGTTCATCATATCCATGAAAGCAGCGAGGAGCATTAGTCGATCCGAAAAGACATGACTAAGAATTCATAATGCCCATACTGAGTTACGAAGGCGGTCTTTGGAATATCCTCAATTCTAATCTTCATTTGATGATATCCGAATCGAAGATCGATTTTTGAAAAGAATTGTGCCCTCAGAATCGGGTCAAACAAGTCATCAATACGAGGTGAGGATACCTATTCTTGATGGTGACATGGTTCAATTCCCGATAGATTAATAATACAAAGTCGCATACTCCGTCTTTCTTCTTCTACAAATAAAACAGAGCACCCCGAGGAGATGTACTAGGGCGAATGAAACCGATGTCCAACAATTCTCGTAGTTGGACCTTTAACTCCTGAAGTTCAATAGGAGCCATTCGATATGGGGTTTTAGAAATGGGCTTTGTGCCGGGTTCAAGATCAATAAAGAATTCAACTTCACGTTACGGGGGTAGACCGAAGTTCTTGAAATCGTCGGGAAAGTCAATAACAACAGAATATTATTCAAATTTGACGTGTCTTTATTCAAATCCATAACATGGGCTAAGAAAGCTTGACATCCGTTTTTCAATAAACGAATAGCTTTATGATTAGATATGATGATGATTGATTTTAATGGTTTAGTTGCTTGAATCCGCATAACAACGGGTTGGTTAGGAATATGAAAACTAACAACCTTACGAAAACAATCAATTTTGGCATGATGAGTAGTTAACCAATCAATCCCTAAAATCACATCAAAAGCAAGTATCTTTAAAGAGATAAGGTCAATGGGTAAGGTAATGGTGCCAACTTGAATCAAACAAGATTTATAAATAGTGGATGTGATGAAAATTTCTCTAACGGAGTTTCCACGAGATAGGTCAAAGTCTAATTTCTCCGGAGTCAAGTTTAAGCGTTGAGCACACGCGGAGAGAGATAAATGAATGGGTAAAGACCTATCAAGTAAGGTATAAACTTCGCAAGAATTTATAAATAGCTTACCCGTGATCACCTCGTTTGGGTTTCTCGCATTTTGACCCGATCACAACAAACGCTCTTCTTCAGGAATCGTTGACTTTGACTTTTACTCGACAGTCTTTTGAGTCACCGTCCCCATTGAACTAGGTTTCATTCTACCATACATCTCGAAAGCGATATGTCCTTCCTTTCCACAATTATAGCATACCTTGAACTGTTGTGGGGCGCTTGACTGATATGTCCCTCTTTTCCGCATTTGTAACATATGGCCGGTGGTCGTTTCTCCTCCCTTAGAACCCGATTCTTTGTCAAGCCTTTGCCGTCTTCACATAGTCGTTATTAAATCTCCTCTTTTAAAATCTCCTCCGACTCGCTTCTTACTATTTTCATGGCCATGATTACCACCGAGTGGTTACCATTTTGTCCGTCTGTTTTTTCTCCATTGGTTATCATTATTACATTGTTGATCGCTATCTCTCAGTACGATCCACGGTTATGGTCCCTCGGTTGACCGTACTCGTTATCTCGCTCTAATAATTGAGCTCTGTTTACAACATCCCGAATAGAGAGAAAATTTATGAGAAATGAGATCTTGGCGTATCTTGGGTTTCAAACCTCTAAGAAACATCCGCCATCATCGTTCCTCATTCTCCACCAAATGAGGTGCAAACACGGATAACTCTGCAAACTTTGCCTCGTCTTTGACACCGCCATTTTGTTTTGTTCCAATCGATGAACTCCACTTCCTTCATATAGCCGAACACTTTCGGGAAAGTATTTGTCATTAAATAGCTCTGAAACGTCTCCCAAGACATGCTTTGAATGCGGTTTGGATGGAGTCGCTTCACGAGACTCCCACCGATGGTTTGCCTTTCGCCACGGAACATAAAGGTGGCGAATGGAACCTTCATTCTCCGTGCATCCCAAGACATCGAATATCTTGGTAATTTGCTTGACCCATGTTTCCGCCGTGATCGGATCGGCTTTCCATTAAATTCGGTGGTCCCAACTCTTTGAAATCGTGGCGCCCCCAAAATTAGGTATACATCACCCATCTTGGGTCGACACTTTACATGGTGCAAAATTTAAATACAACTTATTAACATAAGCGTAAGTGTACAATACGACATAAACCGTGAGTTTAAATACAAATATCGCCTACTAGATATTATACAAACTCAAACAAAAAGTCCTCATTACGATTATTATCACACTATTTTACGAATAGTGAGGACTACTAATCTTATCTTGAGGACCATCACTCGTTTCCCAGACTCGTCCCAAATATATTATCATTTCACGAGAGAAACGGTGAAAGAAAGGTGAGCTCAACTAGCCCGATGAAATATTATGACTAAGATAATGCGAATAAATTATCAATAGTCTTGATAATGTTAAACGATAAAATACAATAGACAACCAGGTTTAAGCTGCAGCGGAATATCTGATCCATTTAAAAGAGTCAAGTAGAAAATAAAGTCTACTATCTTTTAGGTTTTAAAAGGTTTTTCATCATTTGTTTATAGTTGAGACTCGACTTTAATAAATATTTCACATCATCGAATCACCCCGCACTACTCTGACCAAGGATATTCTTTAGTATCGCGACCACAATTATTCATGCACTACGGGCGAGAATATTTGTGTATTCATTAATAATCATGATCATGCCAACAATCGTCCATCAATGCACTACTGCCCCGAGAGGATTTTTATCACATCATTTGTAACATTACGATCGTGATTACAATTAATAGTCTCTCGAGTCATAATCATACCAAGTCCATCTATGCACTACTGAATACGGATGACTTTCAAAAAATATAAACATGAGGATGATGACAATGATATAAGAATTGATAAAACAAGTTCAAGAATTATTAACGTCCAAATTATCAACATGATCTTTGTTTTGTAGAGTAAAATTCAAGAATGATCGGAAGAATATTTCCATGAAAAGATCTTTGGATGAAACGCAAATATCAAGGATATTCTACTAATTTCATGGAGTATAGAAGTCAAAGTTTTAACCAATTTGGGTATAATAAAGAATGGAATAACAAAAGAAATCACCATAAATGCGATAGACCTACGCATGGAGTTATTCAGCGAATAATAAATAACGGAACGAGTCGGTGAAATTCACACCGCAAGCGGGATGTTCCAACGAGAATAATAAAGATGGAACCCGATCCGGTGTAAAACACACGAATAGGATATTCCAATGAGAATAATAAAAATTTTAACCCGAGTCCTAAAAACACATGCGAGGATGTTCCAACAGAATAATAATAAAGACTTAACCAGAGTCCGTGTAAAATACACAGAATGGATGTTCCAACAGAATAATAATAAAAAGACGGAACCCGGTCGGTGTAAAACACACAGGGAGATGTTCAGCAATGAATAATAAAGACGGAACCGGTCCTGTAAAATACATGCATGACGAGGATGTTCCAACGGAATAATAATAATAAAGCGGAACCGTGTCCGGTAAAAAAACACGCATGTGATGTTCCAATGAATAATAGAAGAATGTCACCAAGTATAGGGTAAACCACTTATACGAGGTTATTCCAACGAGAATAATAAGCAATGGAATAACAACAGTTCTCTTCATGAATAAGAAAGAATAACACCCCTTACATTTGGTAGGAGATTGAATCTTTATGGCGGTGTAGTAACAAAATACTCTTCTTCTTTCTCTCTTATTCTCTCTATACTTTCTCTCTCTATAGCTTGAATGAATTAAGTGAAAATAATGAAGCCCTAGGCCTCATTTATAGAAGATTTCTAGCTTAGCACTCTTAGTGTGAAAAGGCAAGTGGCTTGACGAATCGTTTTGGCCTTTGTAATGTGAAACGACAAGTGGTTCGGCGCTTTGTAATGTGAAGCGACAAGTGGTTCGACGTCTGGTAAAGGTAATTACTATTAACGAAGGTAAATACTATTGACGAAGGTAAATACTATTCACAAGGGTAATTCTTTATTGTGAAGGTAATTACTCTTATTGAAGGTAAATACTATTCCACAAGGTAATTCTTATTGATTGTGAAGGTAATTCTATATTGTGAAGGTAAATACTATTGAATTGGTAAATACTATTCACAAGGGTAATTACTATCGGTGAAGGTAATTATTCCACAAGGGTAATTACTATTGACGAAGGTAATTCTATATTGAAGGTAAATACTATTGACGAAGGTAAATACTATTCACAAGGGTAATTACTATTGGAAGGTAATTACTATTGACGAAGAAGGTAAATACTATTCACAAGGGTAATTACTATTGACGAAGGTAATTACTTATTATGAAGGTAAATACTATTCACAAGGGTAATTACTATTGACGAAGGTAATTACTATCGACGAAGGTAAATACTATTCACAAGGGTAATTACTATTTATTGAAGGTAATTACTATTGATGAAGGTAAATACTATTCACAAGGGTAATTCTTTACTATCGTTGAAGGTAATTACTATTGTGGTAAATACTTATTGACGAAGAGACTCTTAGATGATGACATATAGGCCCCAGTAAAATAATCAAACTTACCACAAATCATTTTTTTTTTTTCATCAACACAAATTTAATCTTTCAACAATTATTAATCATTTATAACATGTCGTCTCAATTATTGATTTAATACTATAACATATTATCGGATGATGATCTTTGTGACAATAATTGAATCAATAATATAAGAGATATGATCACGTGATTCTTGTATGCGATAATTGAGCATAATTGAGTGACTTCTCACGTAAGCATCGATAATCAATCTGGTGTCTTCTTGTCTGACTACGGCAGACATTCTTTACTTTTACCAAGGGTAGTTCAACGGTTTAACGGTAACACCTCCGCCGTTATTTTTATAAAATATTTTTTGTCGTTTTCTCGATCAAATGATAATTACATTGTGGGGTCCACCAATGATTGAGTCATTGTGCGAATATTCCCTAACAAAAGAATATTCCCAGACCAAACGAATATTTTATAACAACTTGCATACTTTGCAAAATTTATAAATATTACCCACAACTATAACATTATATCAAATTTATTCCATAATATTCAAAATAATATTTATAGAAAAATTCATCTTTATTTATAAAAGCTGGGGTCTTCTGACCTCCCTTCTTATGAAATTTAGCCCTCGAAATTAGAGTATCGCGATACACAGTATGTCGAAGAGGTAAGGATACCTTGATTTCATTTGATTCTAACTCCCAAGTCATTTCCTCAACATCGTGGTTCCTCCACAAAACTTTGACTTGAGGTATAACCTTGGAGCGTAGAATATGTTCCTTCTTATCAAAATTTGAGCAGGAACCTCTTAATACGTCAAATCTTCCGCTATTTCGTCCTGTTCTAACTCAATAATATGGTTCGGTCTTTCACATATTTACGTAACATAGATATGTGAAAAGCGTTATGAACACGAGACATATTTGGCAGAAAAGCGAGTCTATAGGCCGCGAGTTCCTACTCGATCGAGGATTAAAATGGACCGATGAATCGAGGGTTAAGTTTTCTCTCTCTTTCCAAATCTTATAACTCCTTTCCATGGAAGCGACTCTTAACAACACATGATCTCCTATATCGAATTCCACGTCCTTTCGATGAAGATCGGCGATAACTCTTTTATCGATTTTGTGAGGTTTTTATACGTTGTCGGATCGTTTGAATCTTTTAAAGTAGTCATACGTACCAACTCCGGTCCCAACAACGTTGCTTCACCCACCTCATCCCATCTTGAGAACGACACTTTCTTCCATCTGGCGCTTGAATGGAGCCATGCCAATACTTGCGATAAGCTGTTGTTGTAGGAAAACTCCACCAATGGTAAAAACTTGTCCCAACTCCCTTGAAATCAAGGACACGAGTCTTAATAGATCTTGAGAGTTTGAATAGTCCTCTCCGATTATCCGTCCGTCTGAGGATGATATGCCGAAACTAAATCGTGAAGTCTGTGCCCATAGCTTTTTGCAAACTAACCCAAAATCGTGAAGTGAATCTTGGGTCTCGATCGGAAACTATGGATCTTGGCATACCATGCGATCTTACAATCTCGTTTATGTACATCTGAGCAAGACGTTCAAGTGTATAAGTTTCTCGTGTCGGTGAAAATGAAGCGGAACTTGGTCAACCTATCAACAATGACCCAAATCGCATCAATGCCTTGAGAAACCTTAGGAAGGCCGTGCTTGAAATCCATGGTAATGTGCTCCCACTTCCATTCTGGAATTTCAAGTGGTTGCAATGGACCTTTTGGTACTTGATGCTCCGCTTTTAACTTCGTTGACAAGTTAGACACCTTGAGATAAACAACGATATCTCTCTCTTCTTGTATTGCTCCACCAAAATGTATGGCGAATATCATGATACATTTTGGTACTCCCGAGATGGATTGCAAATGGTGTGTTGTGTGCCTCCATCATGATATTATACTTTAAATCGAGGTCGTTAGGAACACAAAAATGCGGAGTTGACTCAAGTATTCCTTCTTCATCGATTCTTGCTTCCGCGTAGCACCTTCTTGCACTTTCTTCCTCATACGCATCATCTCCAGTGTCGTAGCTTGAAGGCTTTAACTTTATCAATTAAAGTCGGTTCTACTTTCATATACTCGCTATCATCACATGCGTCCTGGAGTCTTTAATTCTATCTCCATCCTTTGCAAGTCACACAAAATGGGCCTTTAACGTTGACAATATCGCACTTCAGTGCTTTGCATATGATTTTCTACTCAATCGCGTCATTTACCACGTTCGCTTTTCCAGGGATGGTATTGGATGGTATGATCATAATCTTTCAGCAGTTCAAGCCAAGCGTCGTTGTCGCATGTTGAGTTCCTTTTGAGTGAAGAAATATTTGAGGCTTTTATGATCCGTAAAGATCTCCACTTTCTCCCCATACAAGTAATGCCTCCAAATTTTAAGTCAAAAAGACAACATGTTGCCAACTCTAGATCATGAGTAGGATAATTCCTCTCATATTCTTTGAGTTGTCGCGAGGCATAAACTATTACTTTTCCATGTTGCATGAGAACACATCCCAACCCTTTGCAGAAGCATCATCAGAGATGACAAATCCCTCCGAGCGAGATGGTATTGTCGAGCAGTCTTTGAAATAAGTCTCCTCTTGAGTTCTTGAAAACTCTTCTCACATTCTTCGCTCCAACCGAACTTTGTATCTTTAAAGTCAATTTGAGTCGATGGAATAGCGATTCGAGAAAATCCTTCCACGAATCTCCGATAATAACCAAATTAAGCCGAGAAAGCTACGTGCTTGATCATTTGATTTAGGTTGTTCCGGCTTTGAATAGCTTGATCTTTCTTTGGGTCAACGGATATTCCATGACTTGATACCACGTGCCCAAGGAATGCTACTTCTTCAAGACGAAACTTCGCATTTCTTGAACTTGGCATAAAGCTTATATTCACGAAGCTTTTGGAGTGTCGACCTCAAGTGTTGCTCATGATCTTCACGGCTTTTGGAATAAATAAGGATGTCATCAATAAAGAAACGACCACAAAGTGATCTAAATATTCCTTGAATACTCGGTTCATCATATCCATGAAAGGCGGCGGGAGCATTAGTCGATCCAAAGGACATGACTAGGAATTCATAATGCCGTCTTAGGATTCGAAAGCCGTCTTTGGAATGTCGTGGTTCTAATCTTCAATTGGTGATATCCTGAGCGAAGATCGATCTTTGAAAAGAATTTGGCTCCTTGCTGTTGGTCAAACAGTCATCAATCGTGGCAATGGATACCTATTTTTGATGGTGGCGTGATTCAACTCCAGATAATCAATACAAAATCGCATACTCCCATCTTTCTTCTTCATGAATAGAAACAGAGAGCACCCCGAGGAGAAGTACTAGGGCCGAATAAAGCGATGTCTAACAATTCCTGCGGTTGGGTCTTTAACTCCACGAAGTTCAATAGGAGCCATTCGATATGGGGCTTTGGAAATAGGTTTTGTCTGGGGTTGAAGTCGATACAAAATTCAATTTCACGCTCTGGGGTAGGCCGGGAAGTTCTTCTGGGAATCGTCGAAATTTATTAACAATAGGAATATCGTTTAAAATTGACGTATTTTATTTAAATCTCGTGACATGAGCTAAGAAAGCTTGACATCCGTTTTTCAATAAGCGAATAGCTTTATGGCTTGAGATGACCGTGATTGATTTTAATGGTTTGGTCGTTTGAATTAGCATAATAGGTTGATTAGGAATATGAAAGCTAACAACCTTACGAAAATAATCAATTTTTGCATGATAAGTAGTTAACCAATCAATCCACAGAATCACGTCAAATGCAAGTATTTTAATGAAATAAGATCGACGGGTAATGTGAGGGTGCCGATTTGAACCAAACAAGACTTATAAGCGAGTGGATGTAATGAAGGTTTCTCCCAGCGGAGTTTCCACAGATAAGTCAAAGTCTAATTTCTCCGAGTCAAATTTAATCGATGGCGCAAGTAGGAGAAATAAAAGAATGGGTAGAACCCAGTATCAAATAAAGTATAGACTTCATTAGAGTTTATGATAAGCTTACGTGATGACCTCATTCGGTTCCTTGCTCTTTGGGAGAGTCACAACAAATGCTCTCCTTGCACCTTTCTAGGTTTTGAATTTTACGGGATGGCCTTTGGTGCCTCCATCTAGCTGAATTTGTCTTGATGAAATGACAAAATCGAGCTAAGTGACCTTCTCTTCCACAATTATAACATGCTTTGGATGGCATGTAGCCTTGGTTTGGATGATGTGTCCCTCTCCGCGCATTTAAAAGCATATGATAGGTGGTCTTTCTCCTTCCTTAACAATGGGTCTTTGGTCTTTGACGTCTTTCCATCATTGTTGAATCTCCTTTTCTTGAAATGTCCATTCTTATTGTTTTGTACGATTACCACCGTGGTTACCATATCTGGCTTTGTTGATTCCCTCCACGCTTGTTGTCACCGCCCGATGACTATTCTCCATTTGGTATTATAATTTTTTAAATTTTTCTCTCTTTTAGTTGCGTTGACTCATTATCGCGCTCCACTAAATGAGCCCTATTTACAACATCTGAATACAAACCACGGTTTATGAGAAATAAGATGTTGGCGTATCTCGACTTCAAACCTCTTAAAAACATTAACGCCATTCTCTCTTCATTATCCACCAGTGGGGCGAAAGCCGTGATAACTCGCAAATTTTGCCTCGTGTTGCGACACGGTCATATTGTTTTGTTCGACTTGATAAACTCCACCTCCTTCATGTGGCGAATACTTTCGGGAAAGTATTTGTCGTTGAACGACTCTGGAACTTCTCCCGAAGATATCTTGATGCAATTTGGTTGAGTCGTTTCTGGAATTCCACCGATGTCCGCCTCTCATGCATGACATAAAAGCGGCAAAGGGAACCTTTTGCTCCCGGAGCATCCCAAGACATCAAATATCTTGGTAATCTGCTTTATCCATGCTTCCGCCGAAGTGGTTTTGGCTCTCCCTTAAACTCCGGTGGTCCCACTCCTTAAATTGTTTAGCGGTGACCGCTTGAGAGTTTTTCGTGTTTCCACCTACGTTTTGGATGCGAGTCGCTCTCTTTGTTGTTGCATAAATTGCATAAAGCCTCTGAACATTTGATCATTCGTCATTTTGGTCGGTGTTGTTGTTTACATGAGTTGTCGCCTTCACGATGCACATTATCCACGATTATTGATATGTGGTGAATTAACGATCGCTTTGCACTCCATTGCTATTCTCAACATTCTCGGATGTCATTTTCAGAATCGCCACAAAACAAAGGTTAATTGACATGTAACAAATTATCCTATCTTCGACCAACCAATAAAATATCACATAAACTTAGGTAGGTCATACTAGCGAAGGTATTCCCGTCTCTCCCCTCTAGTACTATTCTCACATCTTGGCAGGGATCATATCCCTAGGCTCGATATAGTTGTGGCGCCCCAAAATTAGGTATACATCACCCATCTTGGGTGGAAACACTTACGTAGTGCAAAATTTAAATACAACTTATTAACATAAGCGTAGTAGTATGCAATCGACATAAAGCGTGAGTTTAAATACAAATATCGTCTACTAGATATTATCTGAACTCGAACAAAAAAGTCCTCATTCAGATTATTATCACACTATTTTACGAATAGTGAGGACTACTAATCTTATCTTGAGGACCATCACTCGTTTCCCGAGGCTAAATCCCGGCTATATTATCATTTCACGAAAAAAACGGTGAAAGAAAAGGTGAGCTCAACTAGCCCGATAAGAAATATTATGACTAAGATAATGCGAATATAAATTATCAATAGTCTTGATAATATTAAACCGATAAAATACAATATAAACAACCGGTTTAAGCTGCGGTAGAATGAATATGCAATCCATTTAAAAGAGTCAGTAGAAAATAAAATCTACTATCTTTTAGGTTTTAAAGGTTTTTCATCATCATCCATTTAAAAAAATCTGAAAATTTTAAATATCTTTTATCACTCTTTAACAATTTGGCTACATTAAGTAGACTTTTTCATACTTTGTCGCTATAAACATTTAATAAATATTTCATCATGGTAAGATAAATATTCAATTCATCATCATCGAATCACCCACACCTTTTTCTGACAGGATATTCTTTAGTATCATTCGACCACGATTATTATACCTTGAGGCGAGAATATTTGTATTCGTTTCACGAAATAATTCGTATCTGATTACCTTACTAATATTTTGTTTATGAACATTATGGCCATATGAGATTTTTATCACACATCGTCATCGTACCGAAATCCATCACGATACCTTTGTAGCATGAAATACGGTTTTAATCAATACCAAGTCCAGACTAAAAAATATAATCTACATGAGGGATGATGTACATGATATTCAAAAAATTGATAAAACAAGGGATGATGACAATGATATAAGAATTCAATAAAACAAGTTCAAGAATTATTAACGTCCAAATTATCAACATGATCTTTGTTTTGTAGAGTAAAATTCAAGAATGATCGAAGAATATTTCCATGAAAAGATCTTTGGATGAAACGCAAATATCGAGATATTCTACTAATTTCATGGAGTATAGAAGTCAAAGTTTTAACCAATGGGTATAATAAAGAATGGAATAACAAAAGAAATCACCATGCATGCGATGAATCGCATGACGCAAGGTTATTCAGCGAGAATAATAAATAACGGAACCAGTCGGTGAAATTCACACCGCAAGCGATGTTCCAATGAATAATAAAGATGGAACTGGATCCGGTGTAAAACACACGAGATAGATATTCCAATGTAGAATAATAAAAGACGGAACCAGTCAGTCCTGTAAAACACATGCATGTGATGTTCCAACAGAATAATAAAGACGGAACCAGTCCTGTAAAATACACGAATAGGATGTTCCAAGAATAATAATAAAGATTTTAACCGTGTCCTGTAAAACACATGAGCAGGATGTTCCCAATGTAATAATAAAGATTTTAACCAGTCCTGTAAAATACACGATTGTGAGGATGTTCCAATGAATAATAATAAAGATTTTAACCAGTCCGGTGTAAAACACACGCATGGATGTTCCAATGTAATAATAATAAAGAATGTCACCAAGTATAGGGTAAACCACTTATACAAAGTTATTCCAATGGAATAATAAGCAATGGAATAACAACAGCTTCTTCTTCATGAATAAGAAAGAATAACACCCTTACATTTTGGTAGGAGATTGAATCTTTGGCGCGGTGTAGTAAGAATAAAATACTCTTCTTCTTTCTCTTATTCTCTCTATACTTTCTCTCTATATAGCTTGAATGAATTAAGTGAAAATAAATGAAGCCCTAGGCCTCTATTTATAGAAGATTTCTAGCTTAAGACCGCCGTGAAAAAAGGCAAGTGGCTTGACGAATCGTTTCGATGCTCATGTAATGTGAAAACGACAAGTGGTTCGGCGCTCAGAATGTGAAACGACAAGTGGTTCGACGTCTGGTAAAGGTAATTACTATTAACGAAGGTAAATACTATCGACGAAGGTAAATACTATTCACAAGGGTAATTACTTATCGACGAAGGTAATTACTATCGATGAAGGTAAATACTATTCACAAGGGTAATTACTATTGACGAAGGTAATTACTTATCGACGAAGGTAAATAAAATCGACGAATAAATACTATTCACAAGGGTAATTACTATTGATTTAAGGTAATTACTTATTCACAAGGGTAATTACTATCGACGAAGGTAATTACTTATTGATTTAAGGTAAATACTATCGACGAAGGTAAATACTATTCACGAGGGTAATTACTATTGACGAAGGTAATTACTATCGACGAAGGTAAATACTATTCACAAGGGTAATTACTATTGACGAAGGTAATTACTATCGACGAAGGTAAATACTATTCACAAGGGTAATTACTATCGACGTGAAGGTAATTACTATCGACGAAGGTACTATTCACAGGGTAATTACTATTGACGAAGGTAATTACTATCGACGAAGATAAATACTATTCATGAGGTAATTACTATTGATTTAAGGTAATTACTATTGACGAAGGTAAATACTATTAATGAAGAGACTCTTAGATGATGACATATGAGCCCCCATAAAATAATCAAACTTACCACAAATCATTTTTTTTCATCAACACAAATTTAATCTTTCAACAATTATTAATCATTTATAACTTGTCGTCTCAATTATTGATTTAATACTATAACATATTATACGGATGATATTGTGACAATAATTGAATCAATAATATAAGAGATATGATCAAAGAATTCTCGAAGTAATAATTGAGCATAAATTTGAGTGACTTCTCACGTAAGCATCAATAATCAATACCGTGTCTTACTTGTGCACTCTGGACATTCTTTGTCTTTTACCACCGGGTAGTTCAACAATTTTAACGGTAACACCTCCGTAGTTATTTTTATAAAATATTTTTGTCGTTTTCTCGATCCGAAATGATAATTACATTATGGGGTCCACCAATGATTGAGCCATTATGCGAATATTCCCTAACAAAAAGAATATTCCCCACCAAACGAATATTTTATAACAACTTGCATACTTTGCAAAATTTATAAATATTACCCACAACTATAACATTATATCAAATTTATTCCATAATATTCAAAAATAATATTTATAGAAAAATTCATCTTTATTTATAAAAGCTTGGGTCTTATATGAAGGCGCTTGTTTGTGATAACCCGTGAATTGCTATCATTTCCTCCTGTATTTTGAACACGAGTCTCCTCGTCTGCGATTTTGCATGAATCGCAAAAACTTCTAAACATCCCTCGTTCATCATCTCGCTTTCGATGGTGTTGTTCACGGGAGGAATATTGCCCGACTGTTGCACGTTCTCCTCGTTGGTGAAGTCTGAGCGTCTCCACGGTCTCATTTCCATTGTTAATATTCTCGATCGACATTCTCAAATCATCGTCATAAAACAAGGGTTAATTAAGGAAATAAATATATCACATAATATCCTATATATCTTGACAACTAACAAATAAGCTTAGGTAGGACACACTTTGGCGAAGGATTTACTCGTCTCTCCCTCCTGGTTCTATTCCCCCATCTCCGCCAGAGATCATATCCCTAAGCTCGATACCAACCGCGACGCCCCCCAAAATAGGTATACATCACCCATTACGAGTTGTCATTACATGGTATGCAAACAACTACAACTTTATTATTACAACAAGAAAAGCTGTGAGTTTGAATACAAATATTATCTTCAGAGCCAATATCCATACTCAAATAAATCCTCATCACATTTATTGATACATTATTTTACAAAATGGTGAGGACTACTAAACAACTTTCTCTAAAACCTTCATTCCATACCTCCCCGACTGCATACTCGCTATATTCTCGCCTCCCGAGAAAAATGGAACAAAAAGGAAAAGGGTGAGCTCAACTAGCCCAATAAATAATATTATGACTAAGATAATATATAACAAATTACCGTTAGTCTTCAACAGGAAAAATCTAATAGAATACAATAGACAACAAATTTTAAATCAATATTCATAATGAAATAATAATTCATTAGAAGAGTTAAGTAGAGAATGCAAACTACTATCTTCTATGTATGAATTTAAAAGTTTATCGTCTATCTTTTATCCCCGTAACATCAATCAATATACATCTGGAATCAAATATTCATCTTTTGCACTACAGCCAAAGATATTCATCGATTAATTCATGTTCATCTAAACACTGCTCATCTTTGCACTACTACCAAAGATATTCTTCGAAATCATTCATCTTTGCACTCACAATACGAGATATTCAATAATATCACCATTTAAGACCGAGGATGATGAAAAATATTTTTAAAGAAACGAATCCAATGAAACAAAATGACAAGGATTAAGGATTAAGAATTCAGTACTTTGTTTTATCCATGTTCAAAAATAATACCTCAAAATAATCATAGTGGTGTAAAATTCAAGAATGATCAAAACATGGATACAATCAAAGCTAGTATCCGAATAGATATTTTTGGACAAAAGAAGAAATTTTATTTTTCAATTGAATAGTCTCAGATCACGTGAATAGTGTCGATATCGTGAATAAGAACTCAAACACCAAAAGATAGAAATTCCACAAAAAACATCTTCACGCTTCATTAATAATACTTCGTGAATAAGAACTCGTGAATAAGTAACTCATGAATAGTAACTTTCGTGAATAATGAACTTCGTGAATAAGTAACTCCGATATGAAAAAGTTCCAAATTTGATAAAAGTTCCAACCAATATTTCAAAGATAATGATATTGAAGAAATAATATCATTTGAGAAGAAAATAACATCCCTTACCTCGAAAGATCGATCTTAAATTTGAAACACCTGATATAAAGGCTATGACTTGACTCTTGACCGTCAACAATACTCAAAGTATACTCAAAATACTCACAAGAATACGCCGATAATATAGAGAGAAAAACTTCAGTTTACGGTTTCGATTTTCAATTCTAACCCAAGACCCTATTTATAGAAATTGCTTGAACACCAAAGCAGAAAAATTTAATAAAATATTAATATATATATTATAATTTCCTACGCACACTTTCTAAGATTCAAATTATCAGCCAAACAAATGGTCCCCCTCACCAAAATCAATAAAAACGTTTTCTTAATAAAATTAATAAAAACTCCCAAAATCAATTATTCGCAATTTGAACATCAATAATTCATAATAAATAACCCTTTTATCGTAAAAATTCGAATCTCGCGAGTTTTTATAGGAAATTCAATTCTCTACAACTTTGCGTAAGAAAGTTTTTCCAAATTCCAAATAAAATTGGACCAAATCCATAAACGAGGCGATTTTACAAAGCTATAATCAAATTTCATCGATAAATGGGGTCCATGAGACATGTTTAACATGTTTTAAACATTTATTGCAAACAAAAATACTCTTCCTCCTCAGATATCTTACATATATCCCACATTCGTTGTAAAAATATCACCATTATTATATTATTAAAATATAATAATACATTATCTTATCGAGAAAAAGATAAAATTTTAATTTTCAACAATTGTCACATTAAAATTTTTCTCCATCTATATCCACATAAAATCAATATTTTCCTCATCATATGAATCAATAATTAATTATTCACAAATAATATTACGAAATCACAATATTGATAACCGCGCGCTTCAAGAAAGAGGGCTTTCAATAAAAATTTCTTACATCTTGGCGCAATTAGGTGACCCAAACTCTCCTTGAGATGTAACTTTTTCAGACATTCGCCAATAATGTTATCTAATAATATTATTCAGATAATATGAATTATTGCTTCGATAATGAAAAATATTGTGTAATGACAATTATTGAAATAATGATAATATAAAATATCAACGCAAAGATTATTAACTCGATAAAATACTACTAAATAATAATTCATCAGAACCATTATTGAGTAGTCTTTCACGTAAGAATCAATAATTGGTGCAATCTGTGCTTTCTTGTGTTTTAACCAATTTAGTATTTTAACAATGATAATTGAATAACTACTGTGAATTATTTTTAACCAACTTATATTTGTCGTTTTCTTCATCCAATCGCTTTTAGTTATGGGGCCCACACACATCGCTACTACAATGCATTTAATATTCTCGATGATTTAATATTCCACGACCAAACGAATATTCTCCGACAACAATAAATATTTTATAACCACTTGCTTATTTTAAAATATTTGCGTATTTTACCCTTAACTATCCACATTAATCAAATCAACCTTACTATTTCAAAATAATAAATAGAAAATTAAATTTCATTAAGAATAAGTTGGGGTCTTACATAACCTCGTGATATCTGCTTATTAATTCTATACTTGGTGACATTCTTCTATTATTCATTAGAACATCCTCGCATGCATGTGTTTTACACCCGGACCTGGTTAAAATCTTTATTATTATTCATTGGAACATCCTGTGTGTGTGTTTTGCACCTTGATTGCTTTAAAATCTTTATTATTATTCTGTTGGAACATCCTGCTCATGTGTTTTTACACCTGACCTGGTTCCGCTTTTATCATTCTGTTGGAATATCCTATCATGTGTTTTTACAACTGGATCCGGTTCCATCTTTATTATTCTGTTGGAACATCCCGCATGCGGTGTGAATTTCACCGACCTGTTAAGATTATTATTATTCTGTTGGAATAACTCTGCTGTACATCTTAAGACTGCATGCGTGGTGATTTCTTTTGTTATTCCATTCTTTATTATACCCAATTAGTTAAAACTTTGACTTATACTTTCCATGAAATTAGTGGAATATCCTCGATATTTGCGTTTCATCCAAAGATCTTTTCAATGGAAATATTCTTCGATCATTCTTGAATTTTACTTCTACAAACGATTGTCGTGTTGATAATTTGGACGTTAATAATTTGGATAAAATAATTCTTGAACTTGTTTTATTGAATTCTTATATCATTGTCATCATCCCGTATTTTTTTATTATGTTGAAAGTCATCATCATGGCATCATAGTGCGTAGATGACTTGGTATGATTATAACTGAGAGACTATTCTTTGTTATAATCATTACCGTAATGTTACAAATGATGTGATAAAAATCCTCGATTAAGCCGTGGTGCATTTGGTGACCAGATTGTTGGCATGATCATGAATTATTAATGAATACTGCACAAAATATTCTTTTACGTGTGGTCGTGAATAATTGTGGTCGTGATACTTAAAGAATATCCTTACCGTAGTGCGGGGTGATTCGATGATGTGGAATATTTATTAAAGTTTGAGTCTCAATTTATAACAATGATGAAAAACCTTTTAAAACCAAAGATAGTAGACTTTATTTTCTATTTGACTTCTTTAATGGATTGATCATATTCATTGCGCAGCTTAAACCTATTGTTCATCATTGTTTTTATCGGTTTAACATTGTTGAAGACTATTGATAATTTATTCTCGCATTATCTTGACCATAATATTTCTTCTTTAAATTTGAGTTAAATTTCACCCTTTCTTTCAACGCTTCTTCTTGAAAATGAGAATATAAATTTGGGACGAGTCGGAAACGAGTGATGGTCACGAAGATAAGATTAGTAGTCACTCACTATTACGTAAAATAATGTGATAATAAGCAGTAATGAGGACTTTTTGTTTGAGTTTGTATAATATCTAGTAGATTTATATTTGTATTTAAATCACATGATTTATGTCGTATTATGTACTGCCATGCTTATGTTAATAAGTTGATTTAAATTACATCTTAGTATAAGTGGCGGCCAAAGATGAGTGATGTATATCACCTAATTTTGGGAGCGTCACACATATTTTTATCGAGTCTCTTATATATATATATATATATATATATATATATATATATATATATATATATATATATATATATATATATTGTTTAATTAGAGGCTCTGTCTCCCAACCAATTAAACTTGTCAATATATACACGGCGAAACCTACCTAGCTACAACTTTTTCCCTAATGTGCTAACTTATCTTTATGTAAATCAACTTAATTACTTTGAAGACAAGTAGACAACAAGAAAAAACAATTAAGCACCATCATTGTAATTCTTATTCTTCACCGACTCCACAAATTAAAGCAATATAATATTATATATATATATATATATATATATATATATATATATATTCTGCAATGATATGCTTTTTGGTTACGATCTAATCAATTTATTTATGAAAGAATATTTGATCCAAATATTATCAACATTAATTCTTTCAGGTTTTAATTATTCCAAACATCTAGTTTAGACCACTGGTTTATAATCTGATTTATTAGTTCCAAAATTTAGTAATTTATTTATGGTATTCGTCTTGAAAAAGGACTGCCACTCATGTATATATAATTTTTCTAATATTTATTTTGAGTAATATTAATCATTATTATTATTTTCTTATTAAGGCCTAATCTATTACAAATGGGAAAAGGGGATGAGAATTGAACTCCCACTTATTATTTATTTATTATTATTATTATTATTTATTTGAGTGGCTCCTCCGAAAGGTTCTTAAAAGAAAGATACCTGTAACCACAATATAAGATTTTTGAAATATATAATATTATAATTTATAATTTATCTATAAAAATAACTAATCAATTTACTAAAAACTTTAAAGTTTGATTAATAATCCCAGGAAAAATTAATATATATATATATATATATATAATATCATTAGACTTACAACTCAAAAGTTGATAATGGTTTGGAATATAATATTGTGAAATATTATAATTAGGCGAAATTAAATTTGAAAAATACTTCTTGACGTCGATAAATAATTTTTTTCTTCTATTTTATCCTTACAATTTTAATTATATTATTAATTATAAAACGGTTCATCCAAGCTATTTGGTGAATTTGTATCACGTTTCTATTTTTTCTTCTCTTTTGTCCTTATAATTTTAATTATATTATTAATTTATTTTATCTTTTATTTAATTCTTTAAATTATATTAAAAAATTAATTTACCCCATATAATTTAATTTATAGCCGTACCGAGTATGCATGTAAAAGAAGATTGTTCCTTCATTTCTATACTTGCTAGTACACTTTTGGACAAATTATAAATAAATAGAAAAAGAGAATAAGTCAAGACAAAACAATTACTTTTGGCCTTAAGTTAAGGATATTTAATGTAGATGATTTTCAATTAAAAAAATAAAGTATGTACCGAAAAAAGTTCAGGACCCACCTCACCTAGCCTATCCATATACTGCCCCTACCCTACCCTACATATGCAGTGTCATGACAAGGGACATGAACTCATTTTCTTCTGCTACATAAATTAAATGTGCACGCTTTGGCTTCGCCAGTGAAGTGGTGATTTCTTCTTCTTTTTTTTAAATGATTGCAATAATTGAAAAATATAAATAACGGAAGTGGTTAGTATGAAATTAATTTTGATCAATTGATTAATACAATCGACACGCAGATAAAAAATGATTTTTTTTGCGTGTTAATACTGTATTGGTCAATTGACCAACTTATTATAAAATTAACTTCATGATAACCGGATCCATAAATCACGGGTAATATATAAAATAAAATGTAGGTAGATTTTTTTATAAAAATTCTCAAAGGTTATGTTGGATTTTATTATTAAAATTTAATTAATGAAATATAATTGATTTTCTTTCTAATATATATGACCTATCTACCTACCTACCATAAATAAATAGGAGGTATTTAGATGGCCCATAAATGATCTTATTTGATTTGGCAGTAATACCTTTGGCTTTGGCACAGAATGAAACTAGATTTATTTGTCTTTTCTTAAGTGAACGTGTTCATAGAGGACAGACAGATAGATCATAGATAGATAGGTAACAGTAACATGAATGAATAAATTTCCCCGTTTTTGATCGATATTGAATAAGTAAGATTTTATCTTATCTTATTGTAATATATATAAAAAAAATTGGGGTCCTTTGATCGGGATAAGACGGTCGACTCTTCCGTCCGTATTCAGAAACAATTCCGTTAAATATTATATTTTAAAATTTTAAACCATAATAAATACTACATATGTTCAAACTAATAATGATGGTAAATATAGGTCACCAACCTCACATCACATTGGTAGTCTACTTCTATTGCTTTAGAAAGATCATGAAGCTCAGAAGGCCAGACACAAATTTTTATTTATTATTTATTTACGAAATATAAAATTTTTTTTATTACTCGCTTCGTCTCAAATTAATTGCTCAATTTTGACCTTTTAAGTCAAATTGACTATTTTTAGAATTAATAATTAAGCATATATAAATATATTTTTGAAATTATAAAAATTGGGATTAGTAATAAATTGTATATACTTTCTTTTGGTTATAATCTATTCACCTATATTTTAGCAAAAATAGTAAAAAGATTAGTTTTAAAAATGGTCAATTTGATTTCAAAAAGTCAAAATTGAGCAATTAATTTATGACGGAGAGAATAATTTTTAAGTTTCTTTCTTGTATCGATATAAAAAAATCTAGTCCGCTGATATGCGCATAGAATGAGCTGATATTTTGCAAATGTCGGCTTGCATGTCAAAGAGCTGATGAAATTAGTATCAACAATTTTTTTTCCATACTTTTATATTATTATTATTATTTGTGTTAATTTTATATTAAAAAGATATTAATAACTTATATTAAGAGGAAAACAAAAATCTAGATAAGATTGTCAAGACATGTGTTGTTCAAGATCATCAATCTTATCTTACGTAAACAACCATAAATGAAATACGCGATGAAAATAATGAATTAACTACTCCATATTGTAACTACTACTTGGCAGAGAATGTTTGCCTGCCTGCCTGCCTGATGTTGTAATTTCATTTTTCTCCTGTTAGTTTAATGTCTGAAAACAAGTTTATTTTGGTCCCTTTATTATTTATATATGTCAGCCCAGGCTGCCAGAGGAATGAAATACAATTTTATTTGTGAATTAAAATATCAAAAATTGGACGTATCCAAATCTTGAAATCTTTTTACGTAAATAATTGAATCTCACGGTTATAAATTTTTGTTTATGAAAAATTGTTTTAAAAGAAAATGATATATATTATGAAGAATATTTTTTAATTGTTGCGTAGATACTTATATTAAATGATAACTCTTTTGAATAGGTATATAATAACTGGGGTCTCTTAAAATTTTATATCTTAATATACTCCAAAATTATAATTAAATATAAATTTATCACAATATATATATACAAAATTAGCACTTCACCAAAATCAGAAGGACTTTAATTTGTGTTTAAACAAAGTTGATAGACTACAAAAGTTGGTCAAAGCGCAAAGTCTGAACAAATGGTAGAGCTCAATTGTTTGCAAAATGTTTATTATTACATAAGAAAAAGTGAAAACAAACTCCTTGTGTCCTTCCCTCTCTCTCTCTCTCTCTCTCTCTCTCTCTCTCTCTCAATAAGGACAGGCTGGAAGGATCCAAACCCAACCCCCACTCACATTATTTACGACTATTAATTGTCAGGGTATGAAGTCACAAAGTAATAAAATTCTTCCTCTTTCTCTTTGCTTTTTTCTCCTCTCATTTTAACAATTTAAAAATTAAAATAAATTTAAACTGTTCTTATATTTTCTCATCAAAATTTAAATTAAATTTTATATTATTATTATTATAGATTAATAATAGGGGGCTTATAAGGCTTGGGTGCATACTTGGATACTTGGGTCAAAGATAAGAATGTTAAATTTAATTAAAAAGAAAAAAAATTGATTAATTTTCACACAAACCACTAAGAGGAAAATATATTCAAAAGTAAAAAAATAAAAACAAATAAAGCAGGGAAAGAAAAGAGGAATGGGTTCTTTCCATTTTCTTCACCTCTTTGCTTTTTCTTGCAGACTCTGCTTAAGCATCTTTGGCTAACTTTTGTTATCTTTTCCCCGGTCCTATTCTTTACCTTGTTGAAATATTTCTGGGTTCTCTTGTTCTGGCGTTTCAAGATCTTCTATATATTTCCATTCTGCAGGTGAAATCTTTTACTAAATTTCAGTAAATTTTGATGGGTTTCATTTCTTTGATCAGAAAGTTCAATAGCTTTCTATTTGTATGTTTTTCAGTTCTTTTTTCCATTCTTGGGCTTCTCTTTCTTGGAAATTTTAATTTATTGGGGAATTCTTTCCCAATCCTTTCTGGGTTCTGTTGATCAAACTGGAAAATATATATTATATTTTTGAATCTTTCAATTCAAGATTTTGGAATCCCTTGTTTCCTAGTCTTCTGGGTTTATTCAGTTTTAAGAAATTTCGTGTTTGGGTCGAGTTTCAGTTCTTTGTTCAATTCAGTTTCTGATGTTCCAACTTCCCTGAATTTAGTTTTCACCTATTTTTCTTCTGTACCTATGGTTTAGATTTTACTATTTCTCTTATTTTTACTTGAAACACAAGTTCTAAATTTTGTTTTTCTCTTTGTGGTTGGTTTTTGTTATTCTTTTACAGTTGGGTTTCTGATTCCATGGGACTTTGTCATGGAAAACCCATTGAAAACTCCCAAAACCAACCAGGAAACCCAATTATTCCCAGTGAGAACGAGCTAGTACTGAATTCTCAATCTGGGAAAGCATCAAAGTTTCCCTTTTACAGCCCAAGTCCTCTGCCCGGCGCATACAAGGACTCACCCGCCAATTCGAGTGTTAGTTCAACCCCTCTTCGCACTCCTATTCGCTTGTTTAAGCGTCCATTCCCTCCGCCTTCTCCAGCAAAGCACATTCGGGCATTGCTTGCGCGAAGGCATGGGTCAATTAAACCTAATGAGGCCTCAATTCCGGAAGGAAATGAGCTTGAGATTGGTTTGGATAAGAGTTTTGGGTATTCAAAGCAATTGTTAACCCATTATGAGCTTGGTGAAGAGGTGGGCCGTGGGCATTTTGGGTATACCTGTTCAGCTAAGGGGAAGAAAGGGAGTTTGAAGGGGCAGGATGTGGCTGTTAAAGTTATTCCAAAATCAAAGGTCCAGTGTACATTCCTTTATTCTACTGTTAATTTGCTATATTCTATTGATTTGATAATGAGAGGATTCATATGAAAATCACAGTAGAAGTATCTGGATTAGTTTTCCAATAGGATTTGCAAAATGAACTTTATTGCTTCTTTTAGTTTTATGTATCAATATGTTTATTGGTTGAGTAGGTTTAGAGCTTGATCTGAAATCTTGAGTGCTTCTATGCTAATATTATTGGTGCTTTGCAATTTCATACTTTATATGTTATTTTGAGAATTTTTTCCTGCAAGAATTTGTATCCTTGTTGGTCTCTTGTGTAATTTTGGAGAATTGTTAGAAGGGATAGAGGTGGAATAGAGTATAATGGATGCCATTCTTCCTGTAGTGATTCGAATAGACATTGTTTACCTTTTGAATTTGATAATAGAGTTGAGCTTAAAGCTGGAAGGATTTATGCTGTCTTTATATAAAATAAGATAATTTTTTTTTGAAGTTATGTTGTCTTTATCTAAAATAAGAAAAAAGAAAATCTCGAAGTTACGCTGTCTAAATATAAAACTTAATACAATGTTATCATTTGATATAGAAGAGATTGTATTCAATGCAATAGTAAGACAAACGCTATCCATCAGAACAGTTCCTAGCTATCATCTAGTTAAAAAAGGTTTGTTAGGGTTTGCCATTTGTATTTATTGGTTTTCTTTACTTAGTCCACTTTTACTGATCTAATGTATTAATATAGTATTTTCTGACCATTTAATCTATTATACACGTATACCTTTTACAATTAATTTCTAAATGTACATCAAAGTTTATCATGGTATTATATCTTCAGTTACTCCAAAAGAAGGAAATTGTAGTCATCTTTTATGCCATTTTAATACAAAAAGGGTTTTCTCTCAAATCATTGGAGACTTTGTCATTAGTGCAATAGTTGTTGTTAACTGAAGTGTGCTCTTATCCTTTAAGCGTGGAACTGTGTCATATTAAATATTGCCCCTTTAGCTTTGAACAGTTTGGAAGTGGTTTAACACTCTATTCTCTTCTAATAAGGAAATGATTTTCTTTTGCAGATGACTACAGCAATTGCCATTGAGGATGTAAGAAGAGAAGTTAAAATATTACGGGCTCTGACAGGACATAAAAACCTTGTACAATTTTATGATGCCTATGAGGATGAAGACAATGTTTACGTAGTGATGGAGTAAGCTTGAACTATGACTGTTATTAATTGTACTTGATTGTGAAGCACTTAAAATTGCTGTTATGGTTGTATCTTCATTGTTGTTGTTGCTTAAACTTTCTGTTATTGGTGTATCTTCGTTGTTGTTGTTGTTTTTAGTACATACTATATTTTGCAGAATCGTAAAAAAGGTAGTTGTATGCACGACGACCATGCATGTCAATAAGAAATGCATTTTAACTCGAGTATTTTAAGTCAGTCAATTAAATCTATAGAATATCGCTTCTTGTTAAATTGTATATAACACATTCATTTTGAAGTGACCTGGCTGAGTCATCCTTATTCCCATGTATGTGTTCTGTGAGATTGCAACTTGCTAACTGGATAGTTGTCTTAACTTTTGAATCGTCAAGAGATTTGGAATCTTGGACCAAAATTTTGGTTTTCTCTAGTTGTCATCCTCTTATTTACATTTATTCTTTTCTGGTCTCATATTTAGTAACTCTAAGTCTCTAAGAATAATGAGATATCTATCTACTTATCAAGAAAACAATGAGATGTATACTTAAATTGGTCTTTCACATATCAAGGAGTGATATCTTTACTTTTGGGGCTAACTCTCTGTGATGTATTATGTTATTCAGGTTATGCAAAGGAGGGGAATTATTAGATAGGATACTTTCCAGGTACTATATTATTTCATAATTTCCTTTTATGAATCCTTGGCCTGTTATGGTTCTCTCTTATAGTTGGATAATACTGTACTTGTGTTCTCTAGGGGTGGAAAATACACAGAAGAGGATGCAAAAGCCGTCATGGTCCAAATTTTAAGTGTTGTTGCTTACTGTCATCTCCAAGGAGTGGTCCACCGGGACTTGAAGCCCGAGGTAATTAATATAAACTTCTCATTAATTATTTCAGTTTGTAATGGCATGAAGTGTAAGCCTCTGGAAGAAATTCCTACTTTGAGATATTAATGTTGAATGAAGTTCTCTTCAAGAACTCCAGATCTTCATGATAGATTAACTCAAATTCCCTTTAATTGCTTTCTTTTGGTAACAACTCAAATATTAGACTCTTGTTGTTTTCGTTTGAAATTAAATGTTTCTTGATTCCGTGACTTACATTTGAGACAAATCATTGTTGGGTAAACTGGAAACCCGTCAGAGATGACCACTTCATGTAATTCTTCCACAATTCCAAGAAGTTAATCTCTGCTTTCATGTTTGAAATTGAAACACTAGTACGCTTGTTTCTGAAATTGCATTAAATAACTATTAACGCAAGAGAATGTAGTCGATATGATAGTTATGATTTACCAATAATACATAGTCTTGTTATCGTTACCCTAGATATAAATGAACTTGAAATTAACTTTTGAACTTTCCAGATTCATTGCATGTCTGAGATGATTCAGAAAACCTTCTTTTTATTTTTTGGGATCAAGGTCTGAGTGAGATGGAGTCTTTCTATATTTTTATGGATTTCTTTTCCCATCTCTCACCTGTTTGGCTGTTTCCATTATTTTCATTTTGTGAGATTGACTTGTTAAATTTTGCTTCAGAATTTTCTTTTTGTTTCTAAAGATGAGCATTCCCCACTGAAAGCCATCGACTTCGGACTCTCCGATTATGTAAAGCCAGGTTAAATCTAACAAGTGAAACTTATGCTTGTCTGTTATTACATAATATTTATGAAGTCTGATAGATGTAGGTTTGTGCAGATGAAAGGCTGAATGATATTGTAGGGAGTGCATACTATGTAGCTCCGGAAGTTCTGCATAGATCATATGGAACCGAGGCCGACATGTGGAGTATTGGTGTAATTGCTTATATTCTTCTATGCGGTAGCCGCCCTTTTTGGGCTCGGACAGAATCTGGAATCTTCCGAGCTGTCCTTAAAGCAGATCCAAGCTTTGATGAATCCCCGTGGCCTTCGTTGTCTTCTGATGCAGTAGACTTCGTGAAAAGATTGTTGAACAAGGATTACCGTAAGAGATTAACTGCTGCACAGGCTCTTAGTAAGTTACTTAGAACATGGACCCACTTTTATGGTGAACTCATGCTGGTGGAAACTATTTCAATTACGCTTGGTTGAGGGGGGATGGGGCCTTATATCCATGCACTGCTGCAAGTGATCTCTTCATTTATTTGATTTTTTCCATGGGAATAAGACGCAACAAATTTGTCTTTTCATGTTTCCCTTCTCCCAGTCATAATTTCAGAAAAACGCTTGGTACTTTACTCCCATAGATAGGGATGACATTATGCTTGGTTCATATTATGTTAAAATGATATTCTGGATCTAATGTTTGTGCTTGGTATTTCTTGCTAGGTCATCCATGGCTGGCCAATTACCATGATGTCAAGATACCTCTGGACATGATAATTTACAAGGTTGTAAAAGCCTATATCTGTTCATCTTCTCTGAGAAAAGCAGCTTTGGGGGTATGTCATTTTCATTCTATTAAAAACATCTTTGTAGTTGTAAACTTAGTAAAATATTTAGAGGAAAACAATTTGAGAAAAAACATCAGAAAGTGCCATAGCTCAAGATGTTCATTTTAGTTGTATCATGATGTTTTATAAGGTTTACATGTTTAGGTTTCTCATTAATATAAATCTATTATGTTTTCTATTTCCTCCGTTTGTCTAAATCTGGCCTGTTGTATCTTCCCCCCTACACAGCTAGTTTGGTGGAAATGAAGAATTGGAAAAAAGGAAGAAAAAAAAACTTTTGGCTTAGTTAAGCTTTTGGTATTGGTATTTGGTAGTTTTTTTTACCAAGTTTGCAAGATACTAAGATAAGAACTTTCATATACTCATCTAACGCTCATGCATTTTCATCCAGGATATATATCTTAAAAGCAGTACTTATATTAAAAAAAAGTTGTGTAACTGTGACAGGCTCTTGCTAAAACATTGACAATACCCCAGCTAGCATATCTGCGGGAACAATTTACATTGCTTGGCCCAAGCAAAAGTGGATTCATATCTTTACAGAACTTCAAATTGGTTCAAGACTTTTATCCTTTATCTTATCTCAGTTATTCCAGTTTTTCTTTATTATATGACTTTTTGGAGTCATTCTAAATAACAAAATTCTCAGGCTGTGACAAAGAACTGCACCGAGGCCATAAAGGATTCACGGGTTCTAGATTTTGCCAACATGGTCACGTTCTTTGATCCTTAACTTTCTTCAGAGTAAAATAACATTAACTGTGTAGCCAGTTAAAAGATGAGAACTGTGGCTGAATGTCTAGTCATGTGTCTCGCAGGTGAGTTCCCTTCAGTATAGAAAATTGGACTTGGAAGAATTTTGTGCCGCAGCAATAAGTGTACATCAGCTGGAAGGAATGGACAGCTGGGAGCAACATGCACGCCGTGCCTACGAACTGTTTGAGAAAGATGGAAATAGACCTATTATCATAGAGGAACTTGCCTCCGTATGATCTCTCTCTTGCACTCACTCACACGCGCTCTTTCACTCAATGAGTGTGTATTTACATATATATATATATATATATATATATTAATTACATGCATGCTTATGTGTGCATGGCATGTAGTGGGGTTGCTGGCGGTAACCTGTAGTTTGTTGTGCGGGGTTCTTTTATGTGGAACCTAGTCTGTTGAGCTTCTGAATGTTATACTATATATGAACGTATATGCATGGAGACCAATCCGGTGTTCTATCAACTGGCATTTGGTCTCCAGCACGGTTCTTTTAAGCAAGCAACAGCAACAGCAACAGCAACAGCAACAGCAACAGCAACAGGGACTGGATCATAAATTAATACATAACACAGAAATTGATAATGAATTTCTGATTGTTGGACCATATAATATCTTAGCATTTTCTTTGTTCCTCTAAGAAGGTTATTTGGATCTAAATATTCTCTTCCAAGTCGCCTATTATAGATTAAAAGTTCCCTCCATTACTCTTTCGAATTATAAAGAAGTCTGTCAAAATAATCTTGAATATTGGCGTGATATACTTGCAATTTTGGCTCTTTATTGATGTATTTCATCCTCGGCGGCTATTCAATTTGTTAAAAGAGTAGGAAGACACGTTCTTTTCCAATTTTTTGGTTTGTTCTTTGTAATTTTATTAATCAAATTTCTTGTCTTCCCCACTATTTGATTTTTTCAGGAGCTTGGACTCAGCCCATCAGTACCTGTTCATGTAGTCCTCCAGGACTGGATAAGACACTCGGATGGAAAACTCAGTTTCTTGGGGTTTGTGAGACTTCTACATGGGGTTTCTTCTCGTGCATTTCAGAAAGCTTGATATATTAAGCAGCCACACATACTCATCCTTAGACCCTTTTTGTTGTGTCCTTGAAGTGGATTATATATATAGCAGACATATTACTTGCCAAATCAAGAACAAACCTCTAGAACAAAAGTTATTGTTAAGTTGAAAAACCATATCAGATGCGGCATGAGGAGCAGTCGAAGCAAATCTTATGTCATTATGTTTTATTAAAAAGTTTCTTTGCCATTGAGATTTAGAGGATTGTACAGATGAGGTAGATCATAAAATGTTTTTAGGAGATTAGAAACCAGCTTAATGCTGAAGTGAATGTTGTGCTTTTGGGTGTATCTCTTGGGTACCCTGTTCATTTTCTTAATAAATTCATATTGTGATCTGTTAGAAGTTCTCTTTGTTCATTTTTGTTGTGATATGGGCAAATCCGCGAAGCTCTTGCAGGAAACTGTTCAAATTTCTCAGGGAAGTTGTTCTTTGAATAACTAGTGGTCTTATAATTTCTTCCAAATTTGAATCCATAATGCATCATTATTGCACTAAGTACTACATTACTGATGATTGACCCTGACCCCAAAATTTGGTGTCCTGGCATTTCTCTTGTTATTCATGTGTATCAAGCAGTGCATTCAATTGAACATGGGGAACATAGTCATTTGTTTGTGGATCGCATCAAATATTTAAGATGACCATGGTTCATCGAGTTTCATTTCTTTAAGGGATACACTTGTAATTCTTTCTTCCCAATGTTTATAAATATGACTCAAAATTATCAAATAGACTATTATAAAAGTTGGACGTTTTATATTGAGAGAAAATAGGATTATTTTTTTTCTCTTCTGAAAATTACTTACGAATTAAATAATAATTTCACTGCACTCGTAATGTTAACTTAAATCAAGTTTCCATTCTCCTAAATATAAACGGAGTCCAAAGTAAAAAATATTGTTTCATCTTTCATGTTTTGTTTATTTATGTAGTAGTACTTAGTAGTTAATAGGGATCACATTGAAAACATTCTTAAACTTTCCGGCACCAAGTTGTAATTAACTATCAATATTGTACTTGATGAAGAGTTAGTATACTTTTCCACGCCTCAGACAACTATATAAATTAACAAACTCACTGCAACTGGTTAGTGAATCTTTTTGTACTCCATTTCTCTACAATATCAATGGCGATCCACAAAACCTTAAAGAACAAACCCAAAAAACCCAGATCTCCAATTCTCATACTCACAGCCTCCATTGTTGCAGTTGCTCTCTTGTACCTTCTTTCTTCTCTCTGTTCCTCGTTTTCCACTACAAAAAACCTAAAAGAATTGGCTTCACTTAATCATGACAGACCACATTTAGGTGGGCATGAAAAATACTTGTATTGGGGCAACAGAATTGACTGTCCTGGAAAGCACTGTGGGTCTTGCGAGGGTTTAGGGCACCAGGAATCCAGCCTTAGGTGTGCCCTTGAAGAGGCCATGTTTCTTCAGAGGTAAAGCAATATATCTCCATTAATTTGGCTTATTTATTTTCTTAGTAGAAAGTATTAGCTAAATGGTATGAAAGGAACTTTCTTTACAAGTAGATCACAATGTACCATATTTGCAGCTCGATGTACAAGTGGTTTTTGGCGTTTTTCTAACTCTCCAGTTTCTGGATAGTTTCCTTGCCTTGGATTGGGGTGCTGTCAAATGTAGTAGGGGTCATAGGACTTGTCGTAGTGAAGTTGCTGGACCAATAAGGTGAAGATATTATTAAAGTTTGCAGTAGATATTAGGAAGAATTAACGTACGCAGTGGCGAAGCCAGAAAGTTTTAGCAGTGGGGTCAAAATTATTAGTAAGTTATAAAAATTTTGGCGGGATTCGGGGGCGTTATTTTTTTTAATACTTTATACTTTCGGGTTAGACAAATGCATCCAAATATCCAATTTAATAATACTAACAAAAGGGTAAAATTACAATTGATTTCTGAAAACAGAACTGAGGTTGGAGAAATTGAAGATAGAGTAATTTATGTTACCCGCAAGGGCACAAGGCTGCAAGAGAGTCACAGTAGAATAGAGTCGCACTCCAGTCTCCATACTTGCGGCTCGCCAGTCACCAGTATCCACTCCGACCACTCGCAAAAGGCTTTGATGGTTCATGGTTTGACTTTTGCCTTTTGCGAATTGGCTCTGCCCCTTCTCTCTCTATTTTGTGGCTGAAGTGCTGAACATATATTGATGTATGAGATTTAGGACTGAGGCTTGGCCGCTTGGGTATCTCTTATTAAAAAAAAATATCTGAGTGGGGTCAAAAATTGAGTGGAGGTCAAAAATTGAATGAGGTAAAAAAATTTTTTAATGTGATTTCAAAAATTGAGTGGGGTCAATTGACCCCACATTTGTACCATAGCTTCGCCAGTGAATGTACTGTTGTATTTTATACAAATAATATATTACAAAGTTAAATAAAAATAAATATTTTTATATTTTATTTAATGATGTACCATTAAAAGAGTTTAATGTGTAAATTAAATGAGTTATAATACATATTTATGAAGATTTGTAACGGTTAAATATATATTAAATTCTTATTATTGAGATATTAATTATTATATTACCGTTGCATCTTTGTTACCGTTGCTACTTTGTTTTCCTATATAAAGAGCTGAGTTACTTGGTGGAAAGTATGATTACTGCCATATTTGATAAAGCTTGCGCCTAGCATTATATATATATATATATATATATATATATATAACCAAGCTATACTTCTAAATTCTATTCTCTTACACATATTATATATATATACTATCCTTTGCAAGTATTATATACATATATATTATATATATATATAAACAGTAATTCATATCTATATTTTGTTGTTTATACACGGTTTATATTTTGAGTTTGAGTAAGAGAAATTAGAAGTTGTTCCTGGATCATTCAACTATTTCAAGTGCTGGTTAGTTGGGTGAAGAGCCGTTGAATCCTGGAGTAGGATTTCATCAGTGACCTTAGCACCGAGAAAAAAGTTCTCCGAGGGTGAAATTTCTACTTAAGGACAATGCATTGCACGCCTCTGCTCAACATAATTTGCTCTACATCGATAAGTTTTATTTCTGCCCTTCTTTTATTTTATAGTTGAATCCTATATTTATTCGTATTTTTCCAACATGTACGTCATGTATTGTTTGGGCATAGCAGATGACCTCTAGCTAGCTAATTGATGTGCATTCTTGGGTTTTTAACTGCTTCAAGGCTTCTTCTTTTCATGGTTTTAATGTTTTATGTATTTTTTGAGGAATTCAACACTTTTGGAACCATTTATATGGTTATTCCTGGTCCCCTGGTCGCATGTTTCAGTGTTTGCCTCTGGCTGTCATAGTTGGTTCGTTTCTAAATTCTAATTGAAGTCTGAAGTTGTATCTTATAATTTAGTTATGGTGATTCCACAATATTACTTGATTAATATGCTTAGTCCATTTTTAGAAACATAGTAGACCAATAATGATCCTTCCACTTACTACACTTTTGTTTTGCAGAACTTTCATGATGCCTTCAAGGATGTGCATCAATCCAATACATAATAAGAAAGGGATTCTTCATCAGTCCAACAATGAAAGTTTAGAGGACAGGTGAGTTTTCTCTTGTTTATCTTGCTACTAGCCCTTTACTCGTAGTTCCTGCTTTTTTATAGAACCAAATTGAGGCAGAGTTTCGCTCTCAACATATGGTATATATTAGAGATTATTACTTGGTCACCAAGTATGCTTGGTGCCCACACATACTTGGCCACTACTCAACTTGTAGCCTATATATAAGGGTTTAGTACTCTTTGTAATAACATAACAACAATATTCCATATAACAAAAACAATATTCAATACATCTATTTTATCTCTAACAATATACAATTTTGCAAGGCCATTAGCATGGGGGTTCATGTCTGCCATGCATATTGGTTATATGTTTCTTACAAAGCAGCACTAGGACAAGGATGCTTTACTTGTGTTATTACCTTTTAATCTATTTAATGTGATAATTGCAAAAGGATATATAGTACCTTGTTACATTGATAATTGTTCTTTGCCATATTCATGGATGACTCGTAAGTGTAATTTTACCAAAAAAAATAGCATTTGATGCATTTTCTGTGTGTTTAACTTATTGTTAGGTGGGAAGCTAGCTCTTTTGCGATGGATTCTTTGTATGATCTAGATCTCATATCCAAGACTGTACCTGTAATTCTGGACAATTCAAAATTGTGGTATCAAATACAATCAACCGGTCTGAAGTTGGGTACAAGAGGGGTTGCTCATGTTGCTGGAGTTACTCGGGCTGATCTCAAAGAGAAAAGTCTACACTCAAATTTTTTGCTCATAAATAGGACTGCAAGCCCTCTTTCCTGGTAAATCTACTATATCTGATAAGTCTCTCTCTCTCTCTCTCTCCCCTTGCACACAAACATTCTCCCTTCCTTCTCCATGTGTTGCAGTGGTTGGATTTTTATTTTTTATTTTTGTGGGATTGGGGGCATATTTCAACTTGTTTGATAATCTGTTTTCAATTGTTGTTGAAGAGAATACCTATATACAAAGCCCATGTTCTAGTTTCCTGTACTTCCATAAATAATGTTGGTTTAGCCCATTCTGAACTATTGCTATTGACTGATTGTTGTCTGACAAATCATGGGGAAGGGACGGTCTGAATTGACATGCATTTGAAAGTGAATTTCAATTGCTTCATTTTTAATATTGTGATTGTTGTAGTCCTATTGTTTTGGTTAAGGACTAGTTTTATTAACCTCTCTCTCTCTGACATCTTACCTTGTGAAGCAAATGATGATTTACCGAGTTTTTGAGTCTTGAAAGTTTTTGTGTAGGTATTAATCATGATAATCATTCAGGTTTATGGAATGCAAGGATAGAAACAATCGCAGTGCTATCATGTTACCATATTCATTTCTTCCTTCCATGGCTTCAAAGAAGCTACGAGATGCAGCAGACAAGGTAAGTTTGGGAGACATTTTTTTGCTAAAGTTCTGGGTATCTCTCCAAATATTGGTATTGTGAGTTGGATGGAAGATTTTGCAGAGAAGAATTTGGTAAAATGAGGATCTCTTATAGTACTTAGATTATGGAAATGATAGATGGTTTCCCTGAGGACTGAACTTCTAATGTGCTATATATGAAGGTGTTTTAGCACTTCTTAATATGTGCAACAAGAAAATTTTAAGTACGAACTACATACTGTTTGATTTGATAAAAAGGTTGGAGCTAGCTACATAATGGAGGATGCTATGGAATGTCAGATCCATAAGAAAATTTGGTTCAGAGGGGAAAGCTATCATTCCTTTTAATTGGCATGTCGACTTTAGATGTGTGATCTGAGTGATTGTGATACTGTAGCGTTAGATGCATACCTATTTTATTTTCACTATTGAAGATCATATATAAAAGCACCTGCATTAGAAGTTGGAACATAAAACTTTATGTTAACATTTGGATGCTTGTTTGACGCAGCATAGTAGATTAACCTGGAAATGGTTTTACTCTACTTAAGGTCGTTGGTCACTTCTGCTCCAGAATCAACTTTATCATTTATTTTTCAATTACCTGACATAATGTTTTTTTTTAAAAAAAGCAAAAGAAAGACCAAGGGTACTTATAGAAGAAAGTTTCATAATTTTTTGGTAAAATAGTAGGCTAGCTTTTCTGATTTTTCTACGGCCTTTAGATTGTTTGGATATTTCTATATTGGTGATAGGGGTAGAAACTGGTTTTTGATATTGTAACTGGATATTGGATGAGTGTATGGCATGACACTAACTTATAATATTTTAAAATGGAGAAGAAAGACATGCCAAAGCACATGGTAATGAAGGGAATTTGTTATACAAAAGAAAAGTATATGCAATAAACATTTCCTACAAGTAAATCTAATATTAAAGTCACCTATTTTAAGCAGATAGACACAATAAGGATATGTATACCCATTTGGCTTGTGCAAGTATTAACATGTAAATGTATCTGTGCGTGTGTATATTTTTAAAATATTGTGTGTGTATATGTTTAAAATATACAAGCATGATGACTTCTCTTCAACAATTCCAAATTTAATATAATCTTCCCCCATCTTACTTTAGTTTACGTTTCTTGGATAAATTAACACACCATATCTCGATATATTAAGTTTGTCAATCACAATTTGCCATGTTGGCCAAAGTAGAAGTGTTAAGATATTTGTTATCTAGTACAAGAATTCATTAAGATCAGTCTATTATATGGGTTGTGGGATTTGTAAACTCTCAATATATGATATGGTCCAAATCACTCCAACATGGACACAAGGCATTCTTAGAAATATCCACAGATTAATTTTTGATTTGTTTATTTATGGATGTAACGCAGTACGAAAGTGTAGACGATTTCCTTCAAGCTGGATGGATGTTGGACACTTTGACTTGATATCGTTCAAGCTGTTGGTTGGCAGCTAAAGAGAACAATTTTCAATTTCTTTATAAAATCGGGGTCGTTATATAGGCACTACAAAACCGGAAAAACAATACAAAATTAGTTAAGAATCTTCCTAAATTGGGATACCAATTTAATAGAACTTAGATTCCTTTATTGTAGCCTAAAATAAAGGTGAAATAAGGCTAGAAAATCCTACAAACAAAAAATCCAAAAATTACAAAATGAATTAATAAACCATAACAAAACCTATATCTTCCTCCATCAGGAGGTCTCAATATGTTTCTAGATTTTCAAATATAGCATATGCTGCAAGTATTTCATTGATGGCTGCAAGAGTGAAATCAGCTTTAAAGATGAATCATGCAACCTTTTCAAACTTGTGCTGTTAACTGGCTATCTGAGTTATATGGCATTCTTGTACAATTCATTTGCTTGCTGTTTTTTGTGTTAATGTGGCTTCAGTTCATTGGAAAAATGTTTTCATTTTGTCCTGTGATTAACCTCTCATCCATAAATTAATGTTGACCCCGCAGATTAAGACACTCCTTGGTGATTATGATGCTATTCATGTTCGTCGAGGTGATAAATTGAAAACTAGGAAGGATAGGTTTGGGGTTGATAGGAGCTTACATCCACATCTTGACAGGGATACGCGTGCAGAATTTATTCTTTGTAGAATTTCAAGATGGGTTCCAGCAGGAAGAACTCTTTTTATTGCTTCAAACGAGAGGACACCGGGTTTTTTTTCATCTCTCTCTTTAAGGTAAATTGTTCAATTGCTATTCCCAAGTATGTGTCTTAAATTGCTGACTAAATGCTGCATGAACCCATCTGAAACCAACACAAACTATGTGGTTTTAATGCTGTCCGGATATTCTTTCCAGAACAGTGTGAAAGGGGTGGAAATGTAGTCTTTTTCTTTGTCTACTTTAGACTTTAGAATCTGCCAAGATTGCTTCTGCATGTGAAACCTAATTCATACCGTCACCTCTCTTGCTCTATATACATTGGTTGGGGTTTTGGGGGAACTGTTCAAAAAGTAACAATATCCTTGGGTTGTGGAAATAGTGGTGGTAGGTGGTGTTAAAATTTTTAGATCAGAGGCGCTGGTGCCCAATGTTCTAAAAATCCCCGCGCCTACCGCCTTGATTTGGCTAGACGCATAGGTCCCCGCCTAGGCAAAATCAGACCTCTACTTTGAAGCTCTACGATACTTTAATGAATTTGTTAAGCCTTAAAAGATTATTTTTTTGGTAATGTTTCATGTAAAATTTTAAAAAACTACATATACTACATGTTTCGTATAGTATAACAACTATATACAATAGAAAAATAAATAAATGAGATTGCTTAAGAAAACGCCTAATCTAGGCGCGCTAGCTTCGCCGCCTAGGTCGACCTAACGATTTTTAGAACACTGTTGGTGCCAGGTGGCGGTGGAAGTGAGTTTACAGAAGGGAGGAAAAGATAATAAATCAGTCTGATCCAAGTTCATGGGATATGGCAGAGGAAGTGGTGTTTAGCAAAATGTTTTGCTTTGGTTGTTTTGTTGTTAGGTTGTGCTATTCTAGTGGTCGCAATAAGGCCACCCACAATGAGGCCTTGGGTTGTGGAAATAGTGGTGGTTGGTGGTGTTAAAATTTTTAAATCAGAGGCGCTGGTGCCCAATGTTCTAAAAATCCCCGCGCCTACCGCCTTGATTTGGCTAGACACCTAGGTCCCCGCCTAGTCAAAATCAGACCTCTACTTTGAAGCTCTACGATACTTTAATGAATTTGTTAAGTCTTAAAAGATTGTTTTTTGGTAATGTTTCATGTAAAATTTTAAAAAACTACATATACTACATGTTTCGTATAGTATAACAACTATATACAATAGAAAAATAAATAAATGAGATTGCCTAAGAAAACGCCTAATCTGCCTAGGAAAACGACTAGGCACTAGCTTCGCCGCCTAGGTCTTCCTAACAATTTTTAGAACACTATTGGTGCCAGGTGGCGGTGGAAGTGAGTTTGCAGAAGGGAGGAAAGGATAATAAATCAGTCTGATCCAAGTTCATGGGATATGGCAGAGGAAGTGGTGTTTAGCAAAATATTTTGCTTTGGTTGTTTTGTTGTTAGGTTGTGCTGTTCTAGTGGTCGCAATAAGGCCACCCACAATGAGGCCATGGGGTTAAAGGTTGGACTCGAAGGGGAAGGTATTGATTGTGGAAGGAATATTTTGTTTAGTTCTTGCAGTAACTTATTAACCACTTTATGTTAAGTTTCGCTGTTTTAAGTTTCTAGATAAGCCAAACCAGCCATGCAGTACCTAATTGGCTAAAGCTGCTCATCTGAAATGCTGTTTACATTTATTTTGAAATGTTAGCATTTTCGTCAACTGAAAAGCAAGTAGGGATTATGTTCCTGACCCTTGATGGTACTAACTTGGCCTCCTAAGCATCTGAGGGATTGATTATGTAACTAAAAGCTTGAAATATATTGAACTTACAAAATGATGCAATGACTTGAAAGCATAACTGTAATCTGTACTTTTGTGAGAAGGCATTACATGCATCTAACAATTTAACCTAATGGCCGGCCAATGTTGCAGGTACAAGTTAGCATATTCATCCAATTACAGCAGTATCTTGGATCCATTGATTGAAAATAACTACCAACTGTTCATGTTAGAAAGGCTTATCATGATGGGTGCAAAAAAATTCATTCGAACATTCAAAGAAGGTGATACAGATCTTAGCCTTACTGACGACCCAAAGAAGAATACAAAGGTATGGCAAATACCAGTTTATACTAGGGATGGGGAGGAGTGCTGACATGATCTCCTATGAAGGTTCCCAATATTTTCCTTGGCACTACCAATAATGTTTTCACATCATGGTTGGTCAAATTTATCTATTGTTCTGTACTTTTCCAGCATTAGAATGAGATAAGTCTACATTGCAGATCAAGAATCTTGTGGGGGGTTTGCATGGATATTGTGCCGGTAGTCTGAGAGGAGTGGCACGGAATTATTTCTGTAATATCTATTGTATACAGAAAAGAACATCTACTCAATTATGTGATTATTTTGTTACGACTATATTGCCTTCTGCAATAGAATTTACCCCAATCATTTTTTAGGCATTCCATCTACTCATCATTTCGTCAAATACTTCTTCAGTGTTTTGATCATATAGACTGAATTTATTTACTGTCTAATCATGCCAGTTAGCTTCTAAGCTGAATGACCAAAACTATGTTTTTCACTATTATACTTGGCAAGTTTTACTTATTACACCACTGAACTTTTAATTTTTTGTATTACCCTATTAAACTAATTAAAATTGGGTCATTCCGTCCAAAATAGTTGACAGACGTTAAAGTGGCTCTGATGTGGCAAAAAAATAAAAAAAATATTGTTTGTGGCAAAAAAAATCAAAAGCAGATTTTTAAAAAAAAATTAACATTTTAAAGTTTTAAAAATAACAAAAACATAATAAAATAAAACAAAAAATAAAAAAATAAAAAAATATTTATTTTAAAAAACAGATTTTTTAAAAATATATATTTTTTTAAAAAACAATTTTTTTTAAAAATGATTTTTAAAAAAATAGAATTCTATAAAAATATTTTTTTTAAAAACAGATTTTTCTAAAAAATAGAATTCTATAAAAAATGAATTTTTAAAAATAGATTTTTTTACAAAAACAGATTTTTTTAAAAACAGATTTTTAAAAGAATAGAATTCTAAAAAAATATACTTTTTTTAAAAACAGAATTTTTTTAAACCAGATTTTAAAAAAAAAAGAGAATTTTTAAAAATGGAATTTTTTAAAAAACAGATTTTCAAAAAAGTAGAATTTTTTTAAAAAAAATGATTTTTGTTTAAAAAAGAATTTTTTTTAAAAACAGATTTTTTAAAAATCACCTTTTTTAAAAAACAGTTTTTTAAAAACATAATTTTTAAAAAAACTGTTTTTTAAAAATATATTTTTAAAAAGTATATTTTTTAAAAAAGCTGTTTTAAAAAAATCTATTTTTTAAAAAATATATTTTTTTAAAAAAATCTGTTTTTTAAAAGTCCCGTTTTTTACAAATTCTATTTTTTTAAAAATCTGTTTTTAAAAATTCAATTTTTCAAAAAATCTGTTTTTAAAAAATTCTATTTTTAAAAAATCTTTTTTAAAAAAACTTTTTTTAAAAAAATCTATTTTTTAAAATATATATTTTTTATAGAATTCTGTTTTTTTAAAATCTGTTTTTTATTTTTGTTTTATTTTATTATGTTTTTGTTATTTTTAAAACTTTAAAATGTTAATTTTTTTTAAAAAAAATCTGTTTTGGATTTGTTTTTTTTGCCACATAAGCAATATTTTTTTATTTTTTTTTGCCACATCAACGCCCATTTTAACGTCTGTCAACTATTTTTGGACTTTGAATGACCCAATTTTAATATTTTAATTAGTTTAATGGGGTAATACAAAATTAAAAGCTCAATGTAATAAAATAAACATCGCCAAGATATATGTGGTGAAAAACATAGTTTTTTAATAAACAAAATACAAATGATTTTTGAATTTTCCGCTTATCCTAATAAATCATCCTGACCGTCCCAAAGTTTGGGATAAATTTAATCGCCTATAGTCTTTATAAGCGCGATTGGTTGCTAATATATATATATATAGAGAGAGAGGGAGGGAGAGAATGATCCATAATATATATTTGTTATGAATTAAAAATGGACAAATAACATTTCCTCCTATCAGGATTAAACAAATTTTGGGACAAAATGCCCAAAATTAGCCCAAGTCAACCCGTACAGGCTAATGATCATGTCACAAGAACTAATGACTTAGATTAAAGTTTTAAATTCGTCACCTGTTATTATTAGAAGCGGACAAAATTTTAATTCGCCCGCTATTTAGGGTTTAAAGTATTTAACCTAACAAATGTGTAACTAGTCCTAAATTTACCTTTTAACAGGGTTAAATAGCATTAATATTACCTACTAATAAAATAGTTTACCGTCCCTATTGTTCACTCTTTTTATTTTCTACAAACTCGCAAACACAGCCGATAAAGCACTGGTACGTGAGGGCCGAACACCGCTGTTAGTTGCCGGAGAATCTAATTCGTCAGGTATGGATTACATATACGTATACATATACATATACATATATATATATACCATGTTTCAAGATTTAATATATATGTGGATGTCTGATTATTGTGTTTGTGTATGAGTGTACTGAAATGAAGTTCAATTCATGATTGCAAACCCTTAATTATTCGGAATTTCGGTTCTGTAAGTCTTCGATTCATTTTCCGAAACGTTGAGGGAGTGGAAAGGAGAATGCAATGATCCTCATTTATTTTTCCTTCTTTGACAAAAGAGGGGAAAGCCAAGAGAGGACTTTTGTTTCCTATTATTTCATGTTAGTTCCCTTTTTATTTCTTGTGATACCTTACAGTTTCTATAGAAATTTGTATTTATGAGTTATATTTAAGTAGGAGAGAAAAGAGAGGAAATCATGTTCCTTTAAATTTTGCTCTTACCAATTCACAGAGCCAAGCAGAGTTGAAGGAATCTAGGTCTGGTACTAAAATTTATCACTTAGTTGAATCATTTGAGTTTGTAAATGAAGGAATAAACTTCATTCACATTCCTTCATTATATTTAAATTTGTTCTAGTATCAATTTTCACAACAATTAATAATTTGTGTATAAGTAGTTGTGCTGCAAAATTAAGTCAAATTTAATAGAACAATTATAAAGGTTTGTAGCTTCTTTTCTTTTGGCAGGCAACAGTTAATCTAGGTTTCTCTGTTAGAACTGTATTGGTTGTATGATATGCCGTATCTGGTACGTGAGAATTTATTTATCAGCAACATAAACGACGCAGCAACAGTTCTTCAGCAAGGTAGTGTCGAAATTACCCATATCCTATCAGTTCTAAGCTCCGCCTCAATATCATTCTTCTCTGAATGGCGTAGTGGTCTGTCAATCCCCACCAAAGAGATCCGCAAAGTATATGTTGGAAGTTTAGGATCGGATGTGGATCCGGGTGACAGTTCAGGAACTTCACAGTCATCAGAAAAGCTTCTGTATTTGCTGGAGTATGCTGGCAAGGATTTGAAGCTGGTGAGGATGGCTGTGCCATTGAGAGATATGGAGAGGGAGAATTTGCTTGATTATTTGGATGTTTGTTTGGATTTCATTCACGAAAGTAGAAAACAAGGGTCTGTCTTAGTGCACTGCTTTGCTGGTGTGTCAAGAAGGTACATCTTACATCTGGTTGTATTTATTATACCATCTTTTTTGGCATTTATTCGACTGCTGAAGCATTTTGTTAAAGATTAGAGCAATTTCCATCCTTTACAGAGATTATTTATTTTATATTTGGATTAGCATGCCCTTTTAATAACAATTATCTGTTAGGTGGTCTATATCAATTAAATAACTGTTTATTTTTCTTATGTTAAAATCCATTACTCTCAAAACTACTCTTCAAGCTAATGTTCATCCTAATCCCTACTCTTTTCTTGTCTACCAGAACGATTATAGGTCTAGTTCGTTAGCTGACGTACTACATTGACGGGCCTAATAGATTTAGTTGATGTCTTCAGGAAATTGTTCAGACTTACAGTATTTATAATTTCTGAGAATAGATACATTGATTATATCCAAAGGCACAGATCCCATTAAGAAGCATATATAATTAGATTGAATAAAACTTGTAGTAATAGTTTCACCACAAATTCTGTTTTGCTGCCATGATGGGAAATTTGTTACGAGATCACAACAATGGTAAGGCGCTATACTACTCTGGCATATGGTTGAATCTGGTCCATACTGATCTGATATAGATGAGATCAAACGTGAATTGGTGATCTTTTTTCTTATCAAATTAATTATCAAGTCTTATATATATGCAAGTTAGTTATCATGGGTGTTATTTTTGATATCGAGAACTCAGCCAATTCTATTATTCTAATTGGTCACTAGCCATCCATAGATGGTTGGGTCCTCTAGCTTAGATTAAAAATTCAGAGTCATGACTGTTTATCTGCTATTTGGAAATCTTCTTTAGTGAATTTATTGTTAATGCTCCCAAAATCTGTAGAATTTAGCGTTGATGCCTCCGTATATCAAACTAATGATTACTGTCCAAAGTTGTTCAGAGAACACACACATCGTAATATATTTTACTTATTTACTTTGTTGATCCATAATGGTTTACACCCTCCTATCAATGTGTTCATTGCAGTGCGGCCATCATTGCAGCATACCTGATGAGAACTGAGCAACTATCTTTTGAAGGTTTGAACAAATTCTTCATTTGTTTGGAGTTCTATGAATATGCATAGTATTATATCCTTGTATTTCAACTTTAATATGTTGGACATCTGGATGATTTTTGTGCTGAGCTTGTATATTAAGGTGAGTGTAGTTCTCACATAAAATAATTAGTTAATTTTTCTTTTCATCTCCTCTTTTTCTTCCTTGCCTTGGTCTGCCTGCAGATGCACTCAATTCTTTGAGGCAGAGTTGCGAATCTGTGTGTCCCAATGATGGTTTTCTGGATCAGGTGATACAAGGCATCCTGTTCCAACCAACAAGTCTACATTGCTAAGTGATTCTAAATGTTAGTTTTCAGTGTTTTTTTCCTTGTAATTGATTCTCAATACCTCCCCCTCCATCTTTAATTGCAGTTGAAAATGTTTGAAGACATGGGTTTCAAGGTCGATCATTGTAGCCCCATATACAAACGATTCCATTTAACATTATTAGGTATAATATCTTACTAATCAGTATTCTTTGCATTGTTGAAATCTTCTCAATTTTTTCAAAGACATGAATGATTGGTGGGTGGTGTTTTCTACTTGTGCTTTCATTGCCTTTTTTCAGTCCCTATGAAAAATTCAGAAATGCAAATATGAAGGCCAAATATTTTGAACTTGCATCAGATTGATAATTAATTACTGATCCTGCCATTTTTTTCTTCTTATTTTTCTGAATAGTAGCAGTACAATCTCCAAGTTGAAACCTCTAGCTTGCAAGTTTCTGACTTGTAATGTACCTGTTGTTTTAAGATTCTTACTCTGCATGTTAAGAACTAGAAGTAAGGGTACATTGTTAGTGTGGGTTTCCTTCGCTGAAAATATGTTATTCCCCATGACTAATAGGTGATTCTTATAATCGTGGAGAAAGAATTGACAGTTCCAAATTTGGAGCTGATCCTGGCCTGCCAACAGAAGAACCCTTTTCTGAGACTGGAACGTCTATTAATAAAGCACTTATTTCTACCCCGGCATACCGTTGCAAGAAATGCAGAAGAGTTGTTGCATTGCAGAGGAATGTTGTTTATCACACTCCTGGAGAGGGCGAGGCTTCCTTTGAGTGGTCTAAAAGGAGAAGTGGCAACCCTTTCAACAAAAATGATGAATTCGAGTGCACATCTCTCTTTGTTGAGCCTCTACGTTGGATGAAAACAGGTACAACATATCACAATGTTTTAGGACTTTCTGATATTTTTGGTTATTCTTGTGGATAGTCCCACAAATATCCTTCCCTTGTATGTAGTCTCCAATTAGGTGTTGCATGTAACAGATGGTGGTGTAGGATTTAGTTAAAAATTCCACATGAGTCGTCATCCCATTGTTGCTGCTAGTGTTTCGCACTTCTGTTGGGCTCTGCTTTTGTCTTGTAGCTGTCCAAGTTAGCATAATATTTTAGATTTATATTAATTCAAATGTAACAAATCCATTAACATGTGTGAATATATTAAGTTTCTGATGTGTTTACCATGTCACCCAGTTGAAGAAGGTGGATTGGAAGGGAAGCTGTCATGTGTGCACTGTGAAGCCCGCTTGGGTTATTTCAACTGGTCAGGCATCCAATGCAATTGTGGATCCTGGGTTACCCCAGCCTTTCAGCTCCACAAAAGCAAAGTTGACATCAGCACTGTCTAATATTTGTAGAGGCAGAAGAAAGGCCTACAAACCAAATCCACGGTTTCATATTCCCAGTGGTTCATATTGCAAATATTTTTCCCATTTCATGATTTTTTGCATCACTGAAACTCCCTATATGGTTTGGAGCTACAATTATAACTAAAATGGATATTTAGGAATTCATTTGTGTTGCTTTTTGCACAATTCCTTTCATAAAGTTGCAGCTGAAAGATGTTGTGTGCCTTCATATTCTGATGATGGTATACAATCAGTCGAATGATTATATTTTATTTTGAGATCTATTTGCTTGACCTTGCCTATGTATTGTAATAATGTTCTTCTCTATGTGAGCAACAAGTTTTATATTTATTTTTTCCAAGTGCAAAAACATGTGTAAGAAATTGCCATTTTGCCAGGCTACCTCGTGTTCCGATTCACCCTTAACCTATATATTGATTTTATTGGGTTCTTGAGGTGCTCCAATTTATAGTTAATTGTATTTACGCATCTCTTTTTTCCCTTCTTTTATTGTTTGTGAAATTTCCCGTTACTCTTCCAAAAATGGTTATGTACTTTTGCAGGCTAAATTCTCAAATTGTTTAGTAATTGCACACATCTGGGGACCGACGGACCGTGTTACAATTTTTATTTACCAGAAGATGATAAAGGCATGACTGATATTAGGATTAGCATACTGGTCATCTGATTTCATTAGATTATATGGCTGAATTTTCATCTGAGATTCACAAAAATTGGGTGAAAGAATATGTAACCGTGTCATTGGACAACAGAATACTACTCTGCATAAAACTCCCTCCATCAGGATGAACGGTAATCGGTGGAGCATTCAACTAAGGCCAGAAATTTCATACCTAAAACACAAGTTGGAATTTCACTTTGTCAAATAGTAACTGAAAAAGATAATGTTAGGAGTCTCAAATGATGCACAACTATAATAGTGGAATACATCTTTTGTGATTACTGGTGCTACAATTAAAATATTCAACAACATCACTTGAGATCTGACCAAAATTTTGATACCTCTAGCATTACCCAACTGAAAACCTGGCAGCTTTAAGTTGCAACTATACACATCTTTATAATTAAACTGAGAACAAGCACATCTGACATGCAGTTAACAATCCTAGTAACGTCTAGTTTCAGGACTAAACGGCATTCGTACCGTTGACAAATAAAATAAATGGGTCTAAAAGGAGACAACCCTAAAGAAGAATATCATGACATGGAAGGGTTCTCCCAGCATTAGTTCAATCCATTTTTTGCTTCGTTAGATGATAGTCTCCTTGTATTACGGAGCTTCCTGCTCTCATTCTAAATCTGGCTTCCTTTTTCTGGCAGAGCAAGGAAACCATTTCACTCAGTGCGACTGTGACTCAAGAAGGATGTTTGTCGCAGTGTTGATGTCATTTCTAGCATGAACAAGTGCTTGTCTGGCAGAACTCCTGTCAAAACCCATTGAGACGAGTGTAGCAATTGAGTCCTCTGGTGGCTCTGATGTGGATGACACAGGAGCAGGATGGTTTACCTGAAACCAGCCAAGCTGATTATAGTTGTTTCATAGGAACGAAAAAGTAGATAAAGGATGACAATCATGGGAGGAAAACAATTATATTCAAGTCCAAAACAGTGAAGTTTTAAACACTGCAAAGCGTCGCCTTTTAGGTCATATATACATGACTACATAGACTCAATAGATGAAAAGAAAATGTTCATATGGTTTAAACTAGGTGCTTTATGTCAAAATTCTTGAATTTGCTACCTAAGGACATTTGGGAGACAAACCACTGTCAACAAGCTTGCACCTGACCAGTATGTTTGGTTAAACTTACAATCATGATGGGAAAAGCTTTCCAGGAAAATTGTCAAATATTTGCTTATCCAATTTCAATATATAAAATGTGGGTTGAATCATCATGGGTTACGGGGGATTTTTTTTTTTTTTTTTGGGGGGACTAAAGGAGACATTGATAACACTAGACATAAAATTATATATATATACGGGGACCGATCCATAACAAACGTTTTAAAAAAGAGTCATCCATCAATGTTCTAAAAGGCGCAAGGCCGCAAGCAAGGCGCTAGGCGAGAGGCGGCGGGGGCCTAGGCGGGATTTTTGATTATAAGTCAATTTTAATATTTTATCTTACATTTATTCAAACAAAACAATAATATAAAACGAAACAATCTATAATAAAGATAATAAATGTCTTTTCTTAAAGTTCAACCACATCCATATTGTCAATGTCAAAATTCAAACACAAACATGCAATTGTTACAAGTTCAAACATATTTTTAATGTATTAATTTTATTCATAAACAAGATTGCTATTAAATAATAAAATTTCAAGAATTCAATTAAATATTAAAACTCAAGAAACTAAACATAAATTTAAGAATTATATTGAATTAAACTAAATATTATAAATGTATTATCATTTATATAATTTGAAGTTAGTACAAGTTCAAAAATTACAATTATAATAAAATTATACATTTTGACTTGATATTATTTACTTCTTGTTGTGATTTGATATGCTACAAGTATTATGAATATGGTAAATCATTAGAAAAATAAATATATCAAGATCTGGTTTGGGTAGTTATTAAAATTAAAAAAAAAAAAACTCTTCGCCTAGCCCGCCTAATTTTCTGGAGTGATTTTTTGCCGCCTTAAGCTTAGCACTTAGGCGGGGGCCTAGCACCTAGGCGGGGATTTTTAAAACACTACCCTCCATCTCAAGATCGAGCGGTTAAATAGAGAGACCGTCTGCAGTTTAGTTTCTAGTATTCCGCATTTTAATACTACGGACGGGACAAATGTCTAAAATAACCCTCCTTGTAAAAAAAATTCGTCCGCAGTTGACGCTAGGTATGGCCAAATTCAAACTTTTTTTAGTTTTCTCTAAGCTTCGCAATATTAAACCATATGAGAAAAACAAAACTACTATTACCTCTTGGGGAGCCCCATTAGAAAAAAAATCGCTCTCAGAAATCTGAACAAATTCACCAAAAGATTCGTAGAATTAGCCATCAATACCTCCGTGGCCGTAATAATCGCCTTTATATGCTCCAAATTGACCACAATCGCCCTTTCCCTCCCCAATATCGTAGACAGATACAAAAGCATCGGATTAAGCACCCTCAGATCACGCGCCGGCAACCCTGTCCGCCGCATAATCGAGTGTTTCCCAACCTACTCCAAGTGCGACTTGCTGTATTCCGCCGCCACCACCAACCATACACGCGTCCCGATTTTAGGTGTACTTTTTGACTAATTTTACCAACTTGTTTGTGATTTGTATTGATCTGAATTGGGAATTTGGGATTTTGTAATTAATGTGCTAGATCTAGTTTGTTTGTTTGTTTTGGATTTTTGTAGGAATCGATTAGATTGGTGCTAGATTGTTTTGTTGTGGTTTTAAGAAGAAGAAGATACTCTCGCCAAATTCGGAATCATTTGTTTATTGTGCCAAATTTGTTCAAATTTGAACAACTATTATGAACTTAAGCAAGGAACCTATTCTTTAACTGTTAAACAGGCGGTCATCACATTCAGATGAGAGAATGGAGAAGAAAATTAAGGGATGAAGGAAAGGAAAAAAAATCACGCTTCACGGTTTAATATTGCTAATCCTAGAAAATATTAAAAAATTGAATTTGGCCAACAATACGACGTTGTTTTCCAATTGGCCACGACTTCAGGATCGGGACATCGTTTTCCAATTGGCCATGACTTTGAGATCGAGACGATTACTTCGGGAAGGACTCTTCCTTCCAATTGTAATGCCAGTCTGTGTTACTCGGACTCGCCATTTTTTGTGGAGTACCGGTAACCGACCACGACACGCACGAAAAAGTCTTGGATTCAGAGGATTCGCCACATAAATCTGGATACGGTTGTTTGGGAAGAAGAGACGCGAGAGAGGAGGAAGAAGAAGAAGAGCCGTGAGGAAGAAGAGAGAGATCAGATTGTAGGTCTGTCGAGAAAAAGAAGAGAGAGATCAGATTGTAGATCTGAGTTTTAAAATATCATAGAAAAATTACAATTAGGTACCCCATAGTTTTTAAAAAAAATTAATTTAGTCCCTCACATTTTTTGAAAGTTCAAAATAATCCCTGGAAAACTACATATCAGTCCCTGTAGTTTTTTCCCATTTCTGCCCCTGTTTCTTTATAATTTTGCACTTCAGCCCCTAGAGCAAAAAAACTTAGTGATATAATTTAAAACATTATTGTTAAAAAATCATAACATTCCGTACCCCGCACCCGTGTCCAAATTTGGATCCATATTCGCGTATCCTCTATTTTTTGATTTCACGTGTCCGACACCTAAATTCGTATCCGCACCTGATACCCGCACACGATTCCGAGTAACACAGATGCCAATTCATTTGTTTTACTGAGATCTTTATATGCTCCAAATTGACGTTGTCAATTTAGGGAGATTATTACGGCCACGAAGGTATTGATGACTAATTCTACGAATCCTTTGGTGAATTTGTTTAGGACAAGAGCGGTTTTCTTCTTCTAATGGAGCTCCCCAAGAGGTAATATTAGTTTTGTTTTTCTCATATGGTTTAATATTGCAAAGTTTAGAGAAAACTAAACAAAATTTGAATTTGGCAATACCTAGCGTCCGCAGTTTAATATTGCGGACGAGAAACTTTTACAAGGAGGGCTATTTTAAACATTTGTCCCATCCGCAATATTAAACTGCGGACGGTCTCTCCCTATTTAACCGCTCGATCTTGGGATGGAGGGTCGCGATGTGTTGTAAAACTACTCTTTTTTACAACGTTTGCGATAGATCGGTCCCCTATATATATATATATATATATATATATATATATATATATATATATATACCTCTCATGGATGCCATTGTTATCAACCACACTAGTGTTGATACATGCATGTTCATGCTGTAAATTGTTGAATTTAAATGCAAGTACTCAAAGACAAGCCCCCAGTTTAACTCTCTTCCCCTTCCCCTTCCTCTTCCTTTTCTCTTTAATTTATATTCTTAAAGGATTTAGAGGAAAGCAAATAGGTAGGCAAACATCTGTCAGGGGGCTACCAAGGAAGTTAGATACATAATTCGCTTCAAGCATATGCTAAAATGATGAAAAAATTATACTTGCCTCCACTTGGCGACCTGCATAAGGTGGTACATTTCCCAGAGCATTTCTAGTTGGTGATGCAGGTGATGTACTCCTAACCGATGGCCAAGAAAGGCGTGAAAAGAATGAGGCAATGAACTCTGGAAACTGAAAATTTGAAAAATGAAAATGCATCATGCAGAATTTGTAGAAATATCAGATTCCACCAATGACATCCGCATATCAGTAACAATAGTCAATTCAATTGTTGAGAGAATCCAACAAAAAGAAAAAAAAAAAAGAAGAAAAAGCTCAACTCTAAGGTTTCACATTTTTTAATAGCTATTATGTGATACCAAAGAGACTTCTTTACAATATTTATCAAGTCATTATTATAAGAAAATTGTCTTTAGCAGAAACATAAGAATATTGTTAATATAGCATCCTAACACGAAATCTATCCTGCATTTCAATCCTATTCAACCAAATAGTTTGCAATCAGCTGTCTAGCATAGCTGTCTAAGGGTTGATATTGAATAATCGACTTCTTTAATGATCAAAAACAAGAATTCAGTCTGTAGCTCATATGTAATGTCTTCCATCTATACATATATCATGTAATATATGCATATAAGGACATCAGGATAGGATGAGACCAAATACCATCAGCTGAACACTCACATTTCTCTAATTCTATTTTGCATTTTAAACTTTAACCATATTAATATTTCAGATGAAGCTGACAGCTGTAAGGAAACATGTACAGAATGTATATGGCCAACATAAGTATAAAGTTAGCCTGTAAAGCTTGTCGACATAGAAGTGCAGAAGCAGCAAAAAGATGTACTAGTATTATTTTTTACAAAGCACAATAGAGCATGATAACCTTCATTCTTCTGATGTAAAAGACATTTAAACGATATAAGGAACCAGCAAGGATGCCACAAATCCCTGGTATAATAGATTTCTTCCAGGATGACAAAAGAAGCTGCAAGAAAGAAACTCAATTTAATATGGATGAAGAATGAGAATAAAGTAAGTTAGAAATGGGAGAGGGGCAGGAGGGGAGGAGAGGGAGTGGGGAGGTAATAAAGAAAAAAATCTGCCCGTCATTTAGATGATACATAATAAGGAGTAACAAATCATGGCCGCACTACCATTTTTAAATCACCTGAAGACCAGCCAAATATATGAAAGACTTGTCGGAGAAGCGGAGGCTAAATACACGGAATCGTGTTGAAACAGGTATGTCGAAAAAAAAGGGTACAAATGCAGAAAATATAAGCCCATAGGGGCCAGATGTGAGGAAGTTCAATGATGGATCTGCAAAATAAAATAACAAAAATAAGAAGACATGCCAAAAAACACTAAAAAGAAGACGCATTAATAAAGAGAAAAATTCAGTTGGTATTCTAAAAACAGTGAAAACAACACTATATACGTGTGTGTGTGTGTGTGAGTTCTGACTTTTGACATCTAAAATGCAGAACATTTAGGTATGCAGAACGGGAAGATGGACCATGTGATACTATAAACTCAGTTTTGTCTCAAATAAATTCGTATTCATGTTCTTTGAAGTTTCATCCTGTGATTAAATCATAAAGATATACCCCCTACATTCCAGTGTCATGTATTTTATCTTTTGGGAACTCAAAATGTTTCTTGTCTGTACCCTATTAAATATTGTAATCACAAGAAAATATGAAGAAATTAGTCAACCTTCATTCTCTTAAAATGTGTGCATTGTTGACCATGACAGACAAAGTGAGATGAGAATGCCAAATAAGAAATTTTGAATCATAAATTAAATGTTTCCGAATGAAAGTGTACCACATTTTGAAATGTGGGTACCAAAATGATGTTCGCTAGCATGATAACGTTTTTCGAGATTCCGTTATAGACCAAGAGGAATTAGTGACCAACGGATTCTCGGAAATGAAGTACAATCAACGATTTCAATGTCCATGGATCTCTTAAATCCTTCAACCTTTACCTGTGTTGTGCGAACTAGCTCACAATCAAGTCTAATCATGGCAACCCACTATACCAAATAGCCCTCTGACTTAATTAAACATATGATAAGTCATTATTATTATGTTAGACAAGATATATTAACTTATAAATATATGCCTATATAAATATAGTAAAAGAATAAATTTAATTAGAATCAAGACATAAAATTAAACTTTGGCATAAGTAGGACAAGATATCTTACCCATAGAATTTTTTTAAAAAAGCACCAATGGAAAATACATCAGCATTTACTTGCACTAAATTCATTAGACTTGTAAAAAATACTAAATTTAATACTAAGATGCATACGACATACTGGAAAATATATCCAATAGACCATGTAGAAAATAACCACGTGAAATAATCACTAGCATAGCATACCTTTAAGAAGTGCTATCACAAGGACCTCAAGCAGCGAAGACACAACTAAAGAGAACAAAATAAACACCTGTATAAAGAGAGGCAGGGATTAAAAGTTTAATGATACAATATGCAGATGCCAAAAATGTTGCCAAGGTTGATTTCACTTTTCATTTGACTAAAAAGTATAGTAGACAATAATGCAGAAGAGTAGTGTCAACTATTCATCAACCACTGATTCATCCATTCAGGTATTAGTATTAATGGTACAAGAATAAATAAAGGGAATAAACACTACACCATTTCATCATTGAACAAAGCAAATGCAACAAGATAAAGTTACAAAAATAAAATCACGCAAAACAAATAGATCAAGTTACTCAATAAAGTAATCCCATACTCACTCTTGGCTGGCACACCTATATACCCAAGCACTGATGAAACACTGGCAAGTTTGAAAGAACATAAAAATTCCACTGTGGATAAGATATTCGGAACCAACTAGTAAAATAAGATCCATGCATCATATATATAAGGGTGTAAACGAACCGAGTCGATCCGAGTATTGAGTTGCTCAGATTTGGTTCACAAAATTTATCTAGTATGAAATAAGGTTTGATTGAGGCTCATTTAGCTACCGAGTTGAGCACGATTCCGAATTGAGCCCGAGCAGTTTGAACTTTTCAAACGAATATGATCCCAGTATCAATAGAAAATTACAATTTGAAAAGGTTCAAATAATTTATTGAACTTTAAAATTTGCTCATATTTGACTCATTTATATTTCGAGTCAAGCTCGAATCGAACTTTTAGTCGAGCGAGTACGAATCGAGCCCGAACTGTTTGCTCATTTTACAGCCTTAATCATATATGAAATAAAGGGAGGGAGGGAACAAGCATTTATTAGCAAAAAAAAAGAAGGTGAATGAGGCTTTGACATTGCTGGTAATAACTATTAAGGGAAAAAAGTGAAAAACAGTAGTTAGATACATTGCATAACATCTTGAAATGAAGGTTTATAATGTAGGAAAAAACAAGAATTTAATGAAGTTTTGTATGTTATACTATAAGATAATTCAAGTCTTGCTTCCACAAAAATGAAATTGAGCATCAGTCATCGCACCGTTGAATATTTGGAGGTACTTATTCAGTTTTCTTGAAATGATAAAAATAATCCCACATGCTATTTTTGCAGATACATCATAGCTATCTCTTCAGTCCAGTCAGTTCAACCCCTGCTTCCTCGCAGTCTTTTGTTTCTCTTTGCTTACCAGTTTCTTTTTAGATCCCCTTCTAGCATGTTATATTCCATTAAGGAAAAAGAATTTATTGTAAAAATGATAGGTTTAGGCCTTGTGGATTGTTTCCCCCATTCACGCATCCTTATTAATCGCATAAGGTTGTTGACAACACATGAATGACGTAGTAGTTAGTACATCATCTAATGTTTCTGACTAGAGAGAAGGATTATGATTTCTCTAAATAATAAAAAGCTGGAATAATTAATAAAGAAAAAAAAGTAGTAAAAGAAACTTACAGAGTACTTGTTTGAACCTATCTGCCTCTCAAATACACGAAAGTAGTACAGTAGATATGCTCCAAACATCAACTCTGGTGTTGATGAAAAGGAAAAAACTGACAAAACTAGCTTCCACAGTTGAAGCTTCTTGAAAATGTCCTGTTATTATAGGGGAAAAAAATATCAACAAAATTTAAGTTAAAATAACTTTTAAGGAGCTCAAGATTAGTAAGAAGCATTAATAGTCCAGCAAGGTTCAAAGTTTCGTCGTATTGAGCCCTTGCCGAACGCAACCTTGATACTATGTTTTGGGGAAATCTCGGCATATCAGTGTAGCGGAATGGTTTTGGACAAAATAGCAGAGATATTTCGGCATAAAGGGGAGAAACGCAACACATAAAAAGATTTTAAAAAATTGTGCTTAATGCATTCACTAGCACCTAAATCGGTATTAAAAGACAAAATAAAATAAGATTAGTGTTCATGTTAAGTATAACTTGAGTATAACTTGAAAATATCTTAATAATTATACATATTATATAGTACTAGGTTAACTAGAGCTTAAAAAATTGTAGCCACTTTACTTGAAAATTATATACATTAATTACTACCTAGTTAAGTATAACTCGAGTATAACTTGAAAATATCTTAATAATTTACTGTTCAATTTTTATGCAATGTAGCATTACACACATCTGCGAGATGTTTGTTTTATCATTTGACAGTGTTATGTGTACTATATAGTATTTTTGTGAACTTAATTAATCCATTTTGTTGTTCTTATTATTTAGAATTTTTTTAAATTATTTTTAAAAAAATATTTGAAGAGTCAAAAAATGACCTTCCGAACCATACGCCGATACCGCGACTTTAAATCATGCCAGCAACTATTACAAAACTTCTTGGTAATCTTTCTGATTTCCTTTAACTTTTTGCTCATTTTACATGTTAAAGGACAAGCTCCCACTCAAAGCTAAGTTCCATCGTAATTCTATAACAATAATACTCCCTCCATTCCAAAATAAGTGACTAGATTTCCATCAGATGTCCTAAAATAAGTAAATGTGTTTCACGTATCTATGTACATTTGACTATTTTACCCTTACTATTTTAAACTTAGTGATCCACATTACTTTTATATTTGAAATTTTGTTTGTTCCATTAGGGATAATGGGAAGTAAATCTTAGTATTGGTCAAATATTATGTTCCTTAAACTATGTGCCAGTCAAACTACGTCAAATAATCTTTATTTGGGACTAAGGGAGCAATAAAGATGAAGTTCCTTTTTCCTGTTACGTAAATAAATCCACTAGAAATGCCAAACTGGGGCAAACCCGAGTACACAAAGTATACAAAAGCATATGTTATTCAAAGTCCCAACCATATACAAAGAGTCTTAAAAAATTCTACCAGTAATAGGCTCCTAAAGCAAACTCTCCCAAAAAGTCCATAAAATTCAAGATGGAGCTCGAGAGACGAGGAGAATAAAAATGAACTGAATATGAACAAGGGATCTCTCTTGCCAATAAATAACTGGAAGTTCTTCTCCTTAAAAATTGTCCACCAAATGGTACGAGGGACCAACTCACTCCTTCTATACTCCTTTATAACCTTTATCCCTCCCCACGTGTATAACATCTCGGTCATCACTCTCGGTATCACCCAAGACAAACCACAGAGCAGAAAATCACCGTCCACCAAACTACTCACTGCTACTCAATGAAGAAACAAATGGTTAATAGCCTCTTCCTCAAAGAAACACATCAAACACCTCCTTACAAGCTAATGTCATTGTTAAGTTCCTTCTGGTTTTCTTTTGAAGCCAAGGCCCCACAAAGATTAAGCCTTTTGTTTGGTTTTCAATTAACAATTGGCTAAACACTAGACTTTACTCCATATGTGGTAATCCTTATAAGCTCCATTATATGTAGATCACTTACGTGAAAACTGAGTAACCTATCAAAAAAGTGTAAACAGAGTAGCAAATCAAACAATTATTTGTACTTTTAAGCAAAAAGAAGTCTAATGATCACAGATCACATGTTTATTCTTTGATTAGCAGCAATGAAATTTTAAAGCTTTAGGCTTATACCTTCATAGGCCTGCCTTAAGAATTTGGAGAGTTTGCTTTAAATCAGATTTGAAGTGGAGGAAAGGAAGGTAGGTTTCCAACTGAGTGATTTTCCATCTTTGGGTATAATGACAGAGAGGAGTGCCGAAGATTTCAGAAACTATAACCTTCTTTTGCAATTTTACAGAGTTGGTGGCAATGATAGTTTCTTTTTGAAACTCTGCCATGGGAGCTTTTAGACTGATATAAGTTTTTGGAATTTTATGAATTTCAATAATGATTGGCTGGCTATCCTCCATTTAAGGACATCATATTTATTTTTCACTTTTGGTTTTTATCTTTAGAGGACTTCTTGTCCTCCCCTCCTGTACTCTTCCTCATTTCTGTTAAAATCTCTTCTTTTACGTAAAAGATGCTAAATATCTAGACTGGTAAGACACATGATATGATTATCTCAAGAAAATATCAAGAGTGGGGGACCGACTCTGACTCACAAGCCTCTGCCCTAAGTTATGAACTCATATGTTCATAAATTGCCAGAAAGAAAAAATGTGTATCACATTCAACAATGAAAGAAGAAATGTGTATCATATTCAAAAATGAAAGAAAGAAAAAGAAGCGAGGTAAATTCTTGATCAAAAAATAAGAGAATAATGTATCCCTCCAAACACATGGTCCTCAAAGTTTGTCTTTACTGAGGAAAAACTCAAACACTGTTTACATTGAGCAAAGAAACCTAAAATCCTACAAATCCTATTCAAGAGAACACCAAATACAAGTAAGTTCACAGTAACGGGATGACAATAATTATAAAGTCCTACTTACTGATTCTAACATTCCAATATTTGAACTAGTTGGCATTGAATTTTCAATCCTCGGTCAACCAAAACCCATAAAGCAATATCCCGAATATGGCCGATACATACAAAAAGTCGGAAAAAACATCAGTTTCTATATACCAGAAGAACAAGAGAGCAGATTTAATTTTAAAATTCATATCCAATAATAAGTGAACATGAAATTTTCAATGTCAATCAAACCCCAGAAAGCCGTTTATAGACGCATAGTATGGAGATGATCGACCAATATGAGAAACCCCCAACCAAAAAGGAGATAATTACTCCTAACAGTCAAAAGAAGCGCCAAGCCTATATCTAGACAAAACCCAGAAAACAATTTATCCATCAAATTCTACACAACACAGGGAATACCCATAACTTGTGAAATAAAAGGAACCCGTAAAGAAAGACAACCTGATAAGAGAATCCGAGCTTGTTAGAACGACCTTGGATCCCAAATACGATCGTGAAGATGACACAGCTAACAACAAATGCTCTTGTGATCGGAGCATTGTCTGTCAAACAAAGAGGATGGGAAATCAAAAATATGTCTATACAATCACCAATTGCACAAGATAAATTCGGAAATTTGTGAGAAGTGTATGCGTACTGAAACCAGATGGGCCGCCGTTCATCTTCAAAGTGAAGCAACGACCTTCTTCCCCTGGGCCGGCCTTCTCTCTCCTCGCTCTATTTCCTCTTTACCTTCTCTTTCTCTCCAAGTCTCTCAGACTCTCAGTCAATATACCTCGTTTTCCTTTTCTTGGTAAAAGTAGGGCTGTAATCGAAAAAATACTAGCGACATAAAAAAAATAGTTGGAATTCAACTCTTTTAAAATTTAAATTATTCGATTGAATTTTTAATTATAATTCGATACATATTCAATTAAATTAATATAAATTTGATTAGATATTGATAAATTCTCTTATAATATATATAAAATTAAATTAAATTAGAATAATTAATTTTTATTTTATTTTATTTTTACTTTTAATTATGATTTTACATTTGTAAAGTGTAAATATATTTTCTCATTTCTAAGTAAACTAACAAATTCAATTTATAATTATATTTATTATAAAACTAGTTATTAGGTGAAAACTCGAATTCGAACTTAATTTAAAGCTTGCGAGTAGTTTGGATATAATTCGAACCGAGTCGGATTGAATTCGAATAATAAATATTAGTCAACTTGAATGGAGTATAATTTTTTAAATACAATTTAAATTTAAGTCAAATTCGAATATAAATTTAATATTTTCAGTCGAATTCAAACAATTTTATGTTCGGTTGGGAAAAAAATAGATTGGGTTCCAAGCAGTATTTCTTATGTTGGTTGATGACGACTATATACACTTCCACACAAAGGTGTCCTCTCTACCTAATTTACAAGTATTAAGCTGGTATATTTTCTATTTTTAAAAATAATTATAATTATTTTTGGTAATCTCTTATATAAAATTTACTACTTCTTATTTTGAAATTATATATCCCTATAAATACTTGTTAATTTGTTGCTATCTCTTATATTATACTAGAATACATGCACTTGGCCCTTGCAAAGGCAAGGGCCTTTTTTTCCTTTATTTGATTATTTATTTTAATAAAATAATATTATATATAAAATAAATTAACCATTTATAACAACACAATATTATATTATTAAGTATTTAAACATTTTTGAGGATTATTATATACTACCTTTGTCACAAACATCCATCAATATATATATATATATATATATATATATATATATATATATATATATATATATCCCGTGTTCCAAAATGTATAAAACTATTATTAATTTTTTAAAATTAATTTTAGACATTACAAAATTAGTATTTTGTCTTCATACTTAACCGACACATTTTTGCACCTGAAGAATTTTGATAACAATATAAATTAAAAAATAGGAGTAATTACTATGAACTCCCACTAAGAGAGAGGCCAGGATTAATGATCAAACCAACCAATTTATACCAACAACAAAAAAACTAATTAAATAAATGATCTTTCTCCTTATTATATATGTATAATAGTTATAAATATAAGATTGTTCATTTTCTAAAAATATACTCGAGACATTTCAAATATAAAATTGATATAAATTGTATCAACCTTAATATTTTTTATTTTTAGTTGTAATTTTAAATTTAAATTGTATCAGTTTTCTTAATTATATACTTTACTTTTTACTTTATTGAATTTTAATATCTTAAGCTTCTTTTATAAAATTTACATTGAGCTAAAACAACTTTCATGTAAGAAGGTGATATATGGCCAACCAGCCAAGGTTTACTTACTACACTAGATACTTCATACCCTTTTTTGAAGGAAAATTGATACTTCTGTTTCTTACCAAAAGGACAAGATTACATCAAAATTTCCAAGCCTTGATTTCTTCTGCTTAAAAAAGTGCACTTTATTTTATTTTAGGTGCTGCATAATAGTGCATACATTCAAGGGGCTGTGCATCCACTGGGAAAAAAACTGGTGCCAGCTTATTATTCTATTCTACATGCTACTGGTTACTTGCTTAGACATTCTAATCTATATACTCCAGACAAATTAAGAGGCTTCTTAATTTACAGAAGAGTCATGTGCATATATTAGGTACTATTCCACGGATTGTGTTGGCCAGAGGCGCTGCCACATCCATATCTCCTCTTCATTGTAAACCTTTCTGATTCCGCCATAGAATCCATTTGCTTCATCACCTATTTCGCGATGATCCTTCTTATTTATAACGGTTTTTCTCCATCGGGAACCAAGGGTGTACTGCTTGAACTCCAGCAGCACCGTGTCTGTCATTCAACAGGTTATTATTCTTAGAATTATAGGAGAATCAAAAAAGAGAGCAGAATACTCCTATGTCTTGCACAACACGATCAGATTATGAAAAGTAAATTTTATATTAGTTTTAGTAATATAACCTACCGAGTTAAGCGGTGTATTTTAAGAAGGGAAAAAATCTATATTTACAAGGAAAGTAAGTTCATATTCTACTATGGATTGAATAGGCTCATTCTGTATTCCATCTAAGAAAAAGTCAATTTTCTTGAGACATATGTCCCTTGATCATCTCAAAACCCAAATAGTTGCCAATGAAAGGTACAAATACAAGGTTTGACCGGGTAACTATACGTTGTTAGATAGTATTATGCCAAATTCCTGGCAGATGCCTTGAGGAGATTACTAAGTACCAAAAAAAGAGCATATAGAACTAGGCCAATGTTCACTTAATCCATGAAACAAGAGAGTATAAAACCAATAACTAATTATTTAAAGGAAACAAGATTCAACATAGTATATAACTTTGCTTGTCTCTAAACATTTTCTGTCCATATTATAAAGTCAAAAGCAAAAAGGACAATGTAAGTAGTTCCTATATGTAGGATGATCTTCTCACCAGAGCTATGACATTGGCAGTGAAGTTTGCACCCATCGCATGGCTCCGAGTGGCCAACAACTCCATACCACCAACCTGCAATGCATTTAGGGATATAGTATTATGCTGGGTAAATTAACAAATCACATAACCAGATTATATGTAACTGGCTTGTACTGCCCCTTCTAACTTTAATCTCATGAGCTACAAAACAAGCCAATATTATTCTTTCTTACAGGATTTGTTAAAGCCCAAAGATAACGCATTAGTAACTGTTTAGAATAACTACCATAAGGGAACTCTATGTTTCGCCTCCACTGAATCTCAATGTGATCCCCAGGTTTTAAGTCGTCTAAACAATCTGAGAGATGAAGACTGTGTGCAGGAGTATCAACAGCTGATGCTCTCAGCCTATTCCACTCTATATCATGCTCCACTGTTGCTCTACCTTCTGCTGAGAACCTGTAACACCAAATTTCAGTTGAACATCAACACAGAGCTCCAATCAATCAATTATCAATCTTCTGAATTTGTCTTAATATCAATCAAAATAGCTCAGCCAGCTTCTTTCCATTCAATTTTTTTACCACAAACAATGAAAGTACAAATTATGGAGTCATCTTTCAAGAATTTGTATCTTAACAGCATACAGCACACAAACACAAACTTGTTTTGAAATAACACATCTTTCTGTACCTTGCCCTGAAGTTGTCTGCCCGAGAATCATAGCAAAGTTCGGCATCATAGCATGACAGCATAAACCCAACATGCCCATTCTGCACCTTAAAACATTAAGCAACTTTCAGTGGTTTGTTCAGTATTAACGGAAACGAGACAAATACAATCAACCCCACAACTGTAATATGCAAAAACTAGAACAGAGAATTTAATTGTCAAGAATTATAGGATAATTACCTCTCGGTTAAAAACTTGACCTGGGAACCAGAACTTGCCGGTCTCAAGAGAGAGATACAATGACATTATTGAGTCAACAGGTAAAGTAGTTCTCAGCTTTCCCCTGCTATCCAACTTCAACCTATTCCATGAAAAATACCCAAAAATACCCTTTTGATTTGAGCAATCTAAGAGGGTTTGTCTCTTTTTTGCAGCAATAATACTCATTTGCCATTCTCCATAAGCAACATCGCCAATAAGTCTACCCCATTTTTCTTGCATGTGTCTCTCCCATAAATGGTCACTTGTACACATATTCCTCAAAGAAATGCTTATTCCTGCTATTTTGCTCAACTCTGCTGGTGAGAGCTTTTCAAGAATGCATTCTAAGGCCAAATCAGGCAAACCCAGTAGGGAATTCTCGTCTTGAACCACTACATTCTCTACTTTTGAACTAACAAGCTTGTAAATGGAGAGCATAAAGGTAGGAACTTTAAAGAAAGCAACATTAATCCTACTTCTTTTGAACCAAGAAATGAAAAAAAGAGACAATGCTTCTAAAATCCAAGGCAGTAACAATGTTCTCATCTCACTCTTCCAAGCCATGAATGATTTGAGAAAGGAGAATTGGGACAGAAGGATGAAGGAGAAACAAGATATCACCAAGAAAAGCATTGATTGAGAGATTTTCCGGATGGGTTTAAGAGAAAAAAATAAGAATTATGCAAAAACCCAACTGCAAATAATTAAGGCAAATGGTGATTGCAGAAACATATAAAGGGGAAAAAGAAGAGGCAAAGAAACTTTTTTTTCGATGAGGACAATGAGATCTATTGACTAAAGTAAGAGAGTTTTAAGATTTGTGGTGAGAATGGCGGAGTTGACGAGCAGACCTTAAGCCAGTCACGTTTACTAAGAGGGACTGAACATTTGTAGGCACCGCAGCTGACAAAGCTTTCAATATAGGTAGTCACAACAACACACTTTGATAAAAGCAAAGTAAAATGTCTTGAATCCAATAAAAGTGGTTTTTTGAGAATAAAACACAATTTGGGAACAGGGGTTAATCCAAGATTGGGAAATTTTAGAATGGAGAGAGGACTAATATCTTTAAAAAAAGTTTTTTTCTTTTAAAAGATTAGAACTGATAAATACCCATCAAATTGGTGAATGTGTATATTCAAAGAACCACCTTTCTCCCTCTAATACATCAGAAAAGGACTAATTACCATTTACTAGTAAATTCAAATCTCCAATGAAACATTAAAAAAGTACTAACAATAGATTAAAAGGAGCAAGAAAACAAAATTTGGGACAATGGTGAAAGATTGATGAAGAAGAAGATAAATCTTGAAATGGGCCTTCTTCATTTCATCTCAAAATTTAGCATATAATTTGTCCTAAAGAAAAGAAAAGAAAAATGACGCATAAAATTGATGGCCTAAGGGGGGTTTTATGACAAAAAAGAAGAGGGCACTTAAATTTAGTTGTGGGTGGGTGGTTGGGTGGGTGGGTGGGTGGGTGAAACAGCTAGCAAAGTAGTGGTCACAAGACAAAGGAGTAATACTTGTGAATGACACCTCATACAATTTGCCTAACTACCGTCAACCAACAAACTCTACCTACATACAATGAGAATTAAAAGCTGCGAGAAGCATTAATTTTAAGCCACAGGCCAAAGGAAGAGAATGTGATTGCTTATTATATAAGTAAAAGAAAAACAGTGGAGGATTAAATTAGTAGCAGTATTAGTGTACTCTCCATTTCATAGTAATAAACTTTTTAGAGAAAAAAAATTGTTTCAATTTATTTGAGAGAATAAATAATTTACTTTCATGTATCACTTATAAATTTTCTCATTATCTCAAGAAATTCTCTTTATTGTAGTATTTTGTTTCTTAATATAGGTAGTTTTAGGGTTGTGCACAAGTATTAAGGAAATGATTGTATATCATTAACTATAATATCAATTGTCTATATTGCCCTGGTATTGGAATAAGAGATTGTTATTTATTGGACAGAAAATAGTGAGAGAACCAAAGTTACATTTAATATTTTGAGTAATATTAGAAACTAAGCAATTAATATTTATTTGAAATTCTCAAACGACTTATATAAAGAAACAAAAACATTTTTTTAAAACAACTTATATTAATGAACGGAGAGATTATTGTAGTAGTGGTTTTTAACAAATTTTAACTATTATATAATTTTCTTAATTCATGTGCATAAAGTTTAAATTATTACTGTCTCCGTCCCACAATAAGTGATTTTTTAGGCTTAATATTTTTTTCCAAAATAAGTGATGTGTTAGAACTCCAATACAATAAGTACTTTTTTAGACTTAATATTTTTTTCCAAAATAAGTGATGTTTAAATGTGTACTACAATTGTGCAAGAAACACGTTCCTCTTGACCCACGATGAGGGGTTTATTATTGCAATAATATTAAGATGATGCTGATAATTGTGTTGCTTGGCGTCTTAGGCATTGAGATGATGTAAATTAACAAGTTTGCTTCAGGTGTCTGTTTTGGTTGAGAAATTCAACAAGAGTCATTTTTAGTTCGAACGTAAACCATGGGAGTGACCCAAGGGCGGCCAAGACAAGGAGTATTATGCCTCTGGGCTACCAAGACAACATGTAGGCTAAGTAAATGACAAATGCTCGTTAGTTGGTGAAATAAATTCGATGTTTAAATGTGTACTACTTCCGTTCCACAATAAGTATTTTTTTAGGCTTTATATTTTTTTCTAAAATAAGTGATGTGTTAGAACTCCAATACAATTTTTGCAATATTTTCTCGTATATGCCCTTATGCATTCAATGATATTTATTGCATCTTACCATCACTACAATTAAATTAATGACACTCATTAACTCTTCAACTTTAAAGAAAATATATTAAGGGTATTTTTGTCATTTTAACTTGTGTATTGGTATGTGTGATTTAAGCTAAAAAATCACTTATTATGGGACAGAGTTATATGAAATAGATGAAATATTACTCCCTCCATCCCTAAATAATTGACGTTATGGAGAGTTCAAATTTTTTTTAATATATTTGACGTTACCAAGTTTCTAGGAAGCATTAATTACAATTTTTCCTCTATTGCCCTCAACTATATGGAGTATTTCATTTATCTAGACAACTATATAGAGTACATCTTTTCTTAATTAATACAAGGGTAATTGTGATAATACATATCAATTTTAATGATAAAATTAGAGTAATAAATGACTTCTTTAATAAATGTGAAAACCTTTAAAATATCACTTATTTAAGGATGGAGAGAGTATTTAATAATGGCTGTCAAAAATAGAGAGATAGGGAGTTTAGAAAGTCCAACCTTTGTTGTAACTTGTTTAACTGATGTTTCCAATGTGCCCTTGTCTTTTTTTTTTCCCTACCGAGAAAAGCAATGATCCTCTTCTAATTTGCTTTTACGAACAAATAAAGTATATCCTCTATAAATTAATATGGTTGGGATTGAAATTTTTTATTAATTTAGCGAGTTATTATTTAATCGATTAATTAATAATTTATTAATTTAAAAAGTATTTTTTTATTCGATGAACATAAATTTAATTACATTAAAATTATTGCATTTTATTGATGTTTATTAATGTGATAAAAATATGTAATTGCAAGTCTTACAATGTCAAATCAAGAATCCCACAAAGATGCAATTGACGTAAACTATATTAATTTTAATGTTTTATTAATATCTATTTTAGGCGAATTAGAAATAAAGATTGAGAATTGTTTAACTAGAATATGAAAACTAATAATAAGGAAACAATCTAGGAATTCGAATCTATTAAATAATAAACATAACATATAATTCAATATCTTCTATTTTTACAACTCAAATTTAATTTTGATCTCCCTACCCTTTAATTTAGTAATTTATAATTAATGTGGGCAAGTAAAAACTATAAAAATTTAAAATTAACTATAACTCATCAAAATTTCTTTGAGCAAACATGGATTATGGCAAAACTCATATCTTAACAATAATCTATCAAAACATCTTAATTAATTTAAAATCACATAAGAACTATAAAAGCGAATGTATTTCAATAATGAAACATGAAGGCGAAATTAATTAAACATAAATAATAGAAGAGATGAAAATATTATCATGAATAATTTTTTAATTTCATCTTCATCCTAGATTAAAAAAATTAGCTATACATGAAAAATAATTAAATTAACTAAAATAAAGAAAAGAAAAATATTAAAAATAAATAAGAAAACTCCCTTTAACTAACTATCATCCAACGAACGTACAATAAAAAGGTAATTTAATCTACTCCTACTCCTAACCTAAAATAATACAATACCTAATACTCTTTCTCTTTAAAACAAGAGACCTATTTATAGGAAAAATATATTTGTGCCCTAATTTAGATTAATTGAACTTGAACACTTTTTTTCCTCTTCTTTTTTTCTTGACTTCAATCTCTATATGACAATCCTCCGAGAGTCATTTCCCATATTTAAAAGTTGGATATAAATCCTTTATTTGCTCCCCAGGAAAAATAAATGTTAGTTTCTACGAAACAAAATAAAATGTATTAGTTAAATAAAATAAGCATCTAAAATAATAAATATTGGAATATTAAAATGTATTAATTATGTGTCTATCATTTATATCATACTTTTTTTGATGTAATGTATCATACTTATTAAATTAATGTATCATACTTGTCTTGAGAATGATATAATACCTTTGGAGCTAATAACGCGAAAAAAAACATTCATAATACAATTCCCCCCTAATACAATTCCATGAATTCAAATTTAATAAATTTATAGAGGATTAGAGGTTCTACTGTAATTTGAATTACTCGGGAGATTTGTAACTTGTTAGTGGTTGTAATTTGTAAATGCAATATCCCCCCCCCACCCCCCCCACCCCACCCCACCCCACCCCACCCCCCAATTCTATGAATTCAAGTTTTGAGGAGATTAATTAGGTGAGCTACGCAAACAAATTTACATGACACTACTCATTGTCCAACCAGATACTACGTACAATACCATAACAAATACTACTACAAACAAACAAACAAACTTACTTTTGTTTTAATTAAGATTTCGTGTACATATAGTAGTTTTTTGTATCTATATGCATAGTAGTAGGAGTAGTAATTTGTTTAACTAGCTACCACCATGCATGGTGATTAGATTGAGCATTTACACTTGAAAATGACCCACCAACTTATAATTGACGTTTTTTTATGAAATTAAAAATTAATGCAAGTCAGTCTGTGAAATAACTAATTTTGTAAGTAATAGAACTTACAATAATTATGCTTGATTAACAAAGTTGGAATAAAATCATATTAATTTTGAATCTTAAAAATTTTGCAAATGATTTTTTTTAATCAAAAAAATCAAATTGAAACTTTTTGTGGGACCGAGGTATAGTAATTTTAGACAGCTACCCTACCCGTGGATAGTCAATATCTGGATCCTGCTCTTATGAAGTTAAACTTAATTAGTAAGTTAATCGATCAATACAATCTTGGCGATGCGAGAGAAAAAGATCATCTCTCGCATGCGTGTCGACATTGTATTAATCAATTGACCAAAATTAACTTTATATTAATCATTCTCGTCAATATCTCTAAGTTGATGTTTGACACTCGACATATATGGTAGTGGTAGTTCGAGTCTTCTGACCTGGGAATTGTTTGGGATACCATTTTGATCAAATTATAGTAGTTGAGCAAACCCTAGTTAATTCTTGGTGTGACACTCAACAAATATTGAACACTTTTGGGTTGATTAAAATTTTCATAATCCTAATTAATTAATTACTACTAAGATACAGCTAAACCCACCCACCCACCCACCCACCCACCCACCCACCGTTATTCAAATAACCTTTTAAATTTCAATAAGAACAGCTCAAACGCATGGCTTTCCCCTGTTTGACAAATATAATTTTATTTGTAAAATATATAAATGTTAAGATGTAATTTTGTTCGTACCCCATCTGAAGGGTTGTCAAAAACACTAATAAATAGAGTAGGTGGGGTGACCATTTCATTCATTCAAATCATCAAGCATTCAAGCATTGTAAAGTCATTTATAATATTCTTCATTTCATAGTTCATTTGTGAGAGAGTTTGAAGCATTCTTTTGGTTCGTTGTGTGTAATATTTTGTAGTGTTCTTTATAACACACGCGATTTGTCATTCAGATCACGAGAGGCAAAGTCATCATCGACTTCTAAGCACCAATAAGAAGGACATAATTGTCTTCAGTATATAATACAAAGTACAACTAGCTTTGATAATTTTATTTCTTGCATTTTGGTTCATATACATATACATATATATATATATATATATATATAGTTTATTCCTTCTTGGATTTCAAATTTTCACTAACACCTCTAACGTTATAAAAACTAGTTCGCCAACGCCCCTCTCGTTAAATGACATTTAACATGTCAGATAGACAAACATGTGTTAACCTCTTTGATGGGATCCGGATCCTCTATGAGGATTTTTCTGTGAGGATCTTGTGAGGGTTTTGATGTGGGATTGACAACATGTAAGACCCCAGCTTTTATAAATAAAGATGAATTTTTCTATAAATATTATTTTTGAATATTATGTAATAAATTTGATATAATGTTATAGTTATGGGTAATATTTATAAATTTTGCAAAAGTATGCAAGTTGTTATAAAATATTCGTTTGGTGGGGAATATTCTTTTTGTTAGGAATATTAAATGCATAACTACCAATCATTAGGTGGACCCCATAATGTAATTATTATTAGATCGGATTGAAAAACGACAAAAATATTTTATAAAAATAACTACGAAGGTGTTATTACTGTTAAAAGCTGTTGAACTACTGGGGTGGTAAAAAATGCGATAATACTGCGTGGTTGCATAGTAGCACTGCAGATTGATTATCGATCTTACGTGAGAAGTCACTCACCTATGCTTTCAATTATTCTACACAATAATTCTTTGCATCATATCTCTTATATTATTGATTCAATTATTGTCACAAGATCATCCGTATAATATGTTATAGTATTAAATCAATAATTGAGGCGACGAATAATAAATGATTAATAATTGTTGAAAGATTAAATATGTGTTGATGAAAAAAAAATGATTTGTGATAAGTTTGATTATTTTATGGGGGCTCATATGTCATCATCTCTAAGAGTCTCTTCACGTCATATAGTATTTACCTTCAATCGATAAGTAATTACCTTCGTCGATAGTAATTACCCTTGTGAATAGTATTTACCTTCGTCGATAGTATTTACCTTCGTTAATAGTAATTACCTTTACCAGACGTCGAACCACTTGTCGTTTCACATTACAGTGGCCGAACCACTTGTCGTTTCACATTACGAGCGTCAAACCACTTTTCTTTTCACATCATTAGTCGCCAGTCACTTGCCTTTTCACACGGCGGTCTTTAAGCTAGAAATCTTCTATAAATAGAGGCCTAGGGCTTCATTATTTTCACGAATTCATTCAAGCTTATAGAGAGAAAGTATAGAGAATAAGAGAAAGAAGAAGAAGATATTTTGTTCTTACTGCTAACTTTGCGATATTCAATCTCCTACCAAATGTAAGGGGTGTTATTCTTTCTTATTCACAGAAGAAGCATTTGTTATTCCATTGCTTATTATTCTGCTTTGAATAACTTTTGTATCTGTGATTTACCACTATACTTGGTGACATTCTTCTATTATTACATTGGAACATCACATGCATGTGTTTTACACCGACACAGTTCCGCCTTTTATTATTATACATTGGAACATCACATGCATGTGTTTTACACCCACGGTTCAAATGGGACTGGTTCCATTCTTTATTATTCTTTATTGGAACATCACATGCATGCGTTTCTTACGCCGGGACTGAGTTCCGTTATTTATTATTACATTAGAATAACTTTTGCTGCGATTATCGCGTGCGTGGTGATTTCTTTTGTTATTACATTCTTTATTATACCCAGTTGGTTAAAACTTTGACTTATATACTCCATGAAATTAGTGGAATATCCTTGATATTTGCGTTTCATCCAGATATCTTTCATGGAAATATTCTTGATCATTCTTGAATTTTACTTTACAAAACAAGATTATCGTGTTGATAATTTGACGTTAATAATTCTGGATAAAATAATTCTTGAACTTGTTTTATTGAATTCTTATATCATTGTCATCATCCTCATGTTTATATTATGTTGAAAGTCATCTCAAGGCTGTAGTGGCATAGATGGACTTGGTATGATTATGACCGAGAGACTATTCGGTGTAATCATGGCCGTAATGTTACAAAATGATGTGATAAAAATCCTCGATGGTAGTAGTGCATTGGTGAATGATTGTTGGCATGATCATGACCATTAATGAATACACAAATATTCTTGGCCCGTAGTGCATGAATAATTGTGGTCGCGAATATTAAAGAATATCCTTGTCAGTAGTGCGTGGGTGATTCGATGATGTGGAATATTTATTAAAGTGAGTCTCGGCTATAACGATGATGAAAAACCTTTTAAAACCTAAAAGATAGTAGACTTTATTTTCTTTTGACTCTTTTAATGGATTGCTTATTCATTGCGCAGCTTAAACCGGTTGTATATCATTGTATTTTATCGGTTTAACATTGTTGAAGACTATTGATAATTTATTCTGCATTATCTTTGTGGCGCCCCAAAATTAGGTATACGCCACCCATCTTGGGTCGCCACTTACATGGTACATAAATTCAAATACAACTTACTAACCTAACTGTCAGGTATGCAATCGACATAAACCGTGAGTTTGAATACAAATATTGTCTACTAGATATTATACAAACTCAAAAAGGAGTCCTCATTACAACTATTATCACACTATTTCACGAATAGTGAGGACTACTAATCTTATCCTCTCGGACCATTACTTACGTTCCCTGTTCTCGTCGGGTATGTTCTCATTTCAAGAAGAACGGTGAAAGAAAGGGTGAGCTCAACTAGCCCAAGAAGAAATATTATGACTAAGATAATGCGTAATAAATTATCATTAGCCTTCAAAAGATGTTAAACCGATAAAATACAATAGACAACCGGTTTAATCTGCAATGAATAAGCAATCCATTAAAAGAGTCAAGTAGAGAATAAAGTCTACTATCTTTTAGGTTTTAAAAGGTTTTCATCAATTTTTATCATTTGAGACTCGACAATAAATAAACCACCACATCTAATCATCCCCGTACCACGGTCCAAGGATTTTCATCAAATTATCAATGGTCACGACTATCTTACCGAATCACCCCCGGTCATAATCATACCAAAAACTATCCATCATTTGCATTACAGTGCCATCGAGGACTTTTGTCACATCATTTATATCAAGTCATGATTATACTGAATGATCTCTCGGTCATAATCATACTAAGTTCATCTATGCACGTAAGCCAAAGATAACATAATATAACATGAGGATGATGACAATGACATAATAATTCAATAAAACAAGTTCAAGAATTATTTAATCCATGAATTATTAACGTCCAAATTGTCAACGACATCTTTGTTTAGTGAGTAAAAATTCAAGAATGATCGGAAAGAATATTTCCATGAAAAGATATCGGATGAAACGCAAATATCAAGGATATTCTACTAATTTCATGGAGTATAGAAGTCAAAGTTTTAACTTAACCGGGTATAATAAAGAATGGAATAACAAAAGAAATCACCATGCATGCGGTGCTTAGATGTATGACAAAGTTATTCCAACGTAATAATAATAACGGAACCAAATCAAAGAAATTCACACCGACGGGATGTTCCAACAGAATAATAAAGATGGAACCCGCATCCGGTGTAAAACACACGGATAGATATTCCAACAGAATGATAAAGACGGAACCAGTCCTTGTAAAACACATGCATGTGATGTTCCAATGAGAATAATAAAAAGCGGAACCGAGTCCCATGTAAAACACACGCATGACGATGTTCCAATGTAATAATAGAAGAATGTCACCAAGTATAGGGTAAACCGCGTATACAAAAGTTATTCCAATGTAATAATAAGCAACGGAATAACATAAGGATTTCACCAAGTATAGGGTATGTCAGCGCATAAGTTATGTATAGGGTATGCCACTTTTACAAAGTTATTCCAACAGTAATAATAATGAATGGAATAATGAAGTTCTCTTCGAAAGAAAGAATAACACCCTCTACCGTAATAGAACCTAATATAGAAGTAGTGAAGTAGCGAGAATACTCTTCTTCTTTCTATAATTTTCTCTATATTTCTCTATAATTTCTCTCTCTCAGAGTTTCAATGAATTAAATAAGAAAATAATGAAGGAATGAGCTTCTTTTATAGGAAAATGGAATGCATAAGAACCAATCCATGAAACTATTCAGATTGATTTACTTTAATCGACGGTTCATATTTAAAGAAAAATCTTTTAAATAAAATATAATATATTCTATTTATATAAAAACATTTTACTATGCAAACACTATGCAATACTACGCAAAACACTATGCAAAATACTATGCAACACTATGCATAATAAAATATAATATATTCTATTTATAGAATAACTTTAATAAAGATTCTATTTTATATAAAAGATGTTTCGCTTTTATTACGTTAATAATACGAATAAAACAAAACGTCATTATCGCTTATAATAATTCATATTATTAATCGGAATAATGGAATCAAACCGAGTGACTTCTCACATAAAGCATCAATAATCAATACCGCGGTACTACGCAACCACATAACGACATCGTATTTTTGTACTTTTTACTGAAAGTAGTTCAACAAACTATTACTAAAAACTTCCGCCAAGTTATTTCAATAAAATATTTTTGTCGTTTTCTCAATCGGCTAATAATTACATTGTGGGGTCCACCAATGATTGAGTAGTTGTATTTAATATTCCCTGCTAAACCGAATATTCCCCACCAATCGAATATAATATAACCACTGCATACTTTGCAAAATTTATAAATACTACCCACAACTATAATATTATCTTAAATTCACACCATAATATTAAAAACTTATTTCATCAAAATTTAAATCTTTATTGATAAAATCACTGGGTCTCACAATCTTAGTCATAATATTTCTTCTTCGGGCTAGTTGAGCTCACCCTTTCTTTCACCGCTCTCTTCGTGAAATGAGAATATAAATGGGACGAGTCGGAAACGAGTGATGGTTACAAGATAAGCATTAGTAGTCCTCATTATTCTCGTGAAATAAATAGTGTGATAATAATTGTAATGAGGATTTTTTTTAGTTTGTATAATATCTAGTAGATTTATATTTGTATTTAAACTCACGCTTTATATCGTATTGTACACAGCGCTTATGTTAATAAGTTGTATTTAAATTACATACCATGTAAGTGGCGACCCAAGATGGGTGATGTATACCTAATTTTGGTGGCGTCACAACTGGTATCGAGCTTAGGGATATGATCCCCGGCTAAGATGTGAGAATAATACTTAGGGGAGAGAGGGGAATACCTTCGCTAGTATGACCTACCTAAGTTTATGTGCTATTTTATTGGTTGGTCGTAAGATAGGGATAATTTGTTACACGTCAATTAACCTTTGTTTTGTGGCGATTCGAAAAAATGACATCCGAGAATGTTGAGAATAAAGAATGGAGCGCAGCGCGATCGTTGATTCACCACATATCAATAATCATGATAATGCATCGTGAAGGCGATAATTCTCACGCAAACAACAACATCGACCAAATGATGAATGATCAAATGTTCGAGGGCTTTATGCAATTTATGCAACAGCAGGCGAGAGCGACTCCTGTCCAAAACGTAGGTGGAAACACGAAAAACTCTCGGGCGGTCACCGCTAAACAATTCAAGGAGCTGGGACCACCGGAGTTTAAGGGTGAGCCAAAACCACTTCTAGCGGAAGCATGGATAAAGCAGATTACCAAGATATTTGATGTCTTGGGATGCTCCGAGGAGCAAAAGGTTCCTTTCACGCTTTTGTTGGCGGAGAGGTAGATTATCAGTGGGAATCGGTAAAAACGTACTCAACTTCGCCAGATCAAGATATTTTGGGAGAAGTTCCAGAGTCGTTCAACGACAAATACTTTCCCGAAAGTATTCGCCACACGAAGGAGGTGGAGTTTATCAAGTTGAAACAAAATAATATGACCGTGTCGCAATACGAGACAAAATTTGCGGAGTTATCACGGTTTCGTCCCCACTGGGTGGATAATGAAGAGAGAATGGCGCGAATGTTTTTAAGAGGTTTGAAGCGGAGATACGCCAACATCTTATTTCTCATAAACCGTGTTTGTATTCGAGATGTTGTAAATAGGGGCTCGCTTAGTGGAACGCGATAATGAGTCAACACAACTAAAAGAGAGCGGTAATAAAAATTATAATACCAATGGTAGTAGTCATCGAAGCGGTGGACAACAAGCGTGGAGGGAATCAACAGGCGAGATATGGTAACCACTTTTGGTGGTAATCGGGGCAAAAACAATAAGAATGGACATTTCAAGAAACGGAGATTCAACAATGATGGAAAGACGTCGGCACCAAAGACCCATTATTAAGGAAGGAGAAAGACCACCTATTATATGCTTCAAATGCGGAGGAGAGGGGACACATCATCAAAATCTGCGTCATGCCGTCCCAAAGCATGTTATAATTGTGGAAGAGAAGGTCACTTAGCTCGATTTTGTGCCATCAAGACAAATTCAGCTAGGATGGAGGCACCAAAGGCCATCCCGTAAAATTCAAAACCCAGAAGGTAGGGAGAGAAGCGCTTTGTCATGACCTCCCAAAGAGCAAGGGAATCCGAATGAGGTCATCACGGGTAAGCTTATCATAAACTCTAATGAAGTCTATACTTTATTTGATACCGGCTTTCTACCCATTCTTTTATTTCTCCTACTTGCGCCATCGATTAAATTTGACTCGGAGAAATTAGACTTTGACTTTATCTCGTGGAAACTCCGCTGGGAGAAACCTTCATTACATCCACTCGCTTATAAGTCTTGTTTGGTTCAAATCGGTACCCTCACATTACCCGTCGATCTTATTTCATTAAAAATACTTGCATTTGACGTGATTCTAGGATTGATTGGTTAACTACTTATCATGCAAAATTGATTGTTTTTTAAGGTCATTAGCTTTCATATTCCTAATCAACCTATTATGCGAATTCAAACGACCAAACCATTAAAATCAATCATGGTCATCTCAAGCCATAAAGCTATTCGCTTATTGAAAAATGGATGTCGAGCTTTCTTAGCTCATGTCACAATTTAAACAAAAATACGCCGGCTTTTGAACGATATTTCTATTGTTAATAAATTTCCCGACGTATTCCCCAAGAACTTCCCAGCCTACCCCGGAGCGTGAAATTGAATTTTGTATCGACCTTGAACCCTGTACAAAACCTATTTCCAAAGCCCCATATCGAATAGGCTCCTATCAACTTCGTGAGTTAAAGACCCAACCGCAGGAATTGTTAGACATCGGCTTTATTCGTCCCCAGTATTTCTCCTCGGGTGCTCCTGCTCTATTCGTGAAGAAGAAAGATGGGAGTATGCGACTTTGTATTGATTATCTGGAGTCAATCATATCACCATCAAAAATAGTATCCATTGCCACGTATTGATGACCTGTTTCGACTTTTCAGCAAGGAGCCAAATTCTTTTCAAAGATTGATCTTCGTTCCTTGATATCACCAATTGAAGATTAGAACCACCGATATTCCAAAGACGACTTTCGTAACTCCATGCAGACGGCATTATGAATTCCTAGTCATGTCCTTTGATCGACTAATGCTCCCGCCGCCTTCATGGATATGATGAACCGAGAATTCAAGGAATATTTAGATCACTTTGTAGTCGCCTTTTATTGATGACATCCTTATTTATTCCAAAAGCCGAAAGATCATGAGCAACACTTGAGGTCGACACTCCAAAAGCTTCGTGAATATAAGCTTTATGCCAAGTCAAGAAATGTGAGTTCTGGTCAAGAAGTAGTAGCATTCCTTGGGCACGTGGTATCAAGTCATGGAATATCTGTTGACCCAAAGAAAGATCAAGCTATTCAAAGTCGGGAACAACCTAAATCGATGATCGAGTAAGTAGGTAGCTTTCTCGCTTTAATTGGTTATTATCGGAGATTCGTGGAAGGATTTTCTCGAATCGCTACTCCATCGACTCAAATGACTTTGAAAGATACAAAGTTCTATTGGAGCGAAGAATGTGAGAGGAGTTTTCAAGAACTCAAGAGGAGACTTATTTCAGCACCTGTTCTGACAATACCATCTGGCTCGGAGGGATTTGTTGTAAGACCCCGTAATTTTTTTAAATAAAAAGGAATTTCCTTTATTTATTATTTTGAAATAGTAAGGGTTGATTTGATTAATGTGGATAGTTAAGGGTTAAATACGCAAATATTTCAAAATAAGCAAAGTGGTTATAAAATATTCATTTTTGTCTGAAATATTCGTTTGGTCGTGGAATATTCAGATCGTCGGGAATATTCGTAATGCGGCGCAGCAAGACCATGTATGTATTCCCATAACGAAAGCGATTGGATGAAAAAACGCACAAATATAAGTTGGTTAAAATAACTAGCGTAGTTATTCACAGTTAAGATCGGTTGGAATACCCGGTGGTTAAAATACAAGAATCTGCGTGGTTGCACAAAAGAAAGACACCAGTATTACATGCATTTGTTGAATTATTGATCCTTACGTAAAGGCCACTACTCAATAATTTTCACAAGATGAGTTCTTGCTTCAATATTTTATTTTATTGATTCAATAATTCTTTGCGTTGATATTTTATATTATTGTTGTTCAATAATTGTCAACCGCATTATTATCTCCATTATCGGATTAATAATTCATATTATTTGAATAATATTATTAGATAGCATTATTGGCAATGTCTAGAAAGTTCATCGAGGAGAGGTTTGGTCACCTAATCAATTACGGCAAGTAGTGAGAGAAATCCTTATCTGAAAGCCCCCTCTTTCTCCAGGAGCTACTGGTTGTCATAATTGTGATTCTGTAATATTATTTGTGAATAATTAATTATTGATTCATATGATAAAGAAATATTTATTTTATGTGGTTATAAATGAAGAAATTATTGTTGAGGTGTTATCGATATTTTTACCGTATTGGAGGTATTAAAAATTATCGTGGGTTTTGAGATATATTATGGGGATTATAATTTTTAATCCGACCGATTGGATTGTGGTAATTTTTGGATATGTTATACATATATAAGTTGAGTATATGTCCACAAATTTTGAACCGTTAAAATGTACGAATGATTTGTTATGAATTTTAAAAAGGTGTCTCTTTCGGAAATTAGGGATTATAATTGATTTTGGTGGAAAATTCTAGAATTGAGTGGGCTCCACTTGTGGTTGGTGAAGAAATGTGCTGAATTTTATTTCAAATGTGGTGGGTGGCAATAGTAGCAGGTAAAGCCATCAGTGCAGTAGCGGTCAAGTCTCCGCTTGTGACGGGCTAACATTTTCCTATAAATGAGGCTAAGTTAAATTGAAAATCACACCGTAAACAAAGTTTTCTCTTTCTCTCTCTATATTATTGAGCGTATTTTGTGAGTATTTTGATACTTTGAGAGTTTCTTTCAAATACAAGTTTCATTCAAAGATCACTTCCGACCTTCCTTCAAGCACCGATTCTTTGAGGTAAGGGATATTATTTTTTCAGAATGATATTATTTCTTCAATATCATTATCTTTGAAATGTTGATCCGAAGTTTTTATCAAATTTGGAACTTTTTTCATGTCGGGGTTACTATTCATGAGTTACTATTCACGAGTTACTATTCATGAGTTACTATTCACGAGTTACTATTCATGAGTTACTATTCACGAAGTTACTATTCACGAAAGTCTATTCATGAAGCGTGAAAATGTTTTTTTGTGGAATTTCTATCTTTTGGTGTCTGAGTTACTTATTCACGATATCGACTATTCACGATATCTGACTATTCACGTATACTGCACTATTCATCGAAAAATAAAATTTCTTCTTTTCGTCTAAAATATCTATTTTGGATACTATCTTCGATTGTATCCATGTTTTGATCATTCTTGAATTTTACACCACCGTGATTATTTTGAGGTATTGTTGGACATGGATAAAACAAAGTACTGAATCATTAATCCTTAATCCTTGTCATTTTGTTTCAATTGGATTCGTTTCTTTAAAAATATTTTTCATCATCCTCGCCTTAAATGATGATATTATTGAATATCTTTGGCTGTAGTGCAAAGATGAATGATTTCTGAAGAATATCTTTGGCTGTGAGTGCAAAGATGAGCAGTGTTTAAATGAATACGACTAATCGATGAATATCTTTGGCTGTAGTGCAAAGATGAACAAAAAAGTTGAGATGAACATGACCGATTAATGAATATCTTTGGCACAGTGCAAAGATGAATATTTGATTTGAGATGAAAATTGAATGATGTTACAGGATAAAATATTGATGATGGATTAAATTCATAGATTATAGTAGATTTCATTCTCTACGTAACTCTTCTATGAATTATTATTTCCATTGCGAATATTGATCCGAAACTTGTTGTCTATCAGATTCTATCGATTTTTCCTCGTTGAAGACTAACGATAATTTGTTGTATATTATCTTAGTCATAATATTCTTTACTTGAGCTAGTTGAGCTCACCCTTTTCCTTTTGTTCCATTCTTCTCGGGGAGGCGAGAATATAGCGAGTGCGAGTCGAGGTATGGAATGAAGGTTTTAGAAAGGATTGTTTAGTAGTCCTCACCATTTTTGTAAAATAATGTATCAATAAATGTGATGAGGATTTATGTGAGTATAAATATTGTCAGAAGATAATATTTGTATTTAAACTCACGCTTTCTTGTTGTAATAATAAAGTTGTAGTTGTTTCGCATCTACGTATTGACAACTCGAGAATGGGTGATGTATACCTATTTTGGGGGCGTCACGCTTGGTATCGAGCTTAGGGATATGATCTCTGGCGGAGATCGGGGAATAGAACTAGGAGGGAGAGACAGAGTAAATCCTTTCGCTAGTGTGTCCTACCTAAGCTTATTTGTTAGTTGGTCAAGATATAGGGATATTATGTGATATATTGATTTCCTTAATTAACCCTTGTTTTATGGCAAAGATTTGAGAATGTCGGTGAGAATATTAACATGGGAGTAAATGAGACCGTGGAGATGCTCATGCTTTACCAACGAGGAGAACGTAATCAGCAGTGGCAATGTTCCTCCCGTGAACAACACCACCGAAAGCGTATGATGAACGAGGGATGTTTAGAAGCTTTTGCGGTTCATGCAAAATCGCATTTGAGGAGACTCGTGTTCAAAATACTGTGGAGAAATGATAGCAATTCACGGGTTGTCACAACAAGCCGATTCAAAGAGTTGGGACCACCGAAATTTAAGGGAAAGCGAGATCCGATCATGGCGAAACATGGGTCAAACAAATTACCAAGATATTCGATGTCTTGGGATGCGACGGAGAACAGAGGTTCCATTCGCCACCTTTATGTTCCGTGTGGCGAGGCAGACTATCGGTGGAGATGCGTGAAGCGTACCCATCCAGACGCACTCAAAGATGTCTTGGGAGACGTTTGAAAGACTATTTAATGACAAATACTTTCCGAAAGTGTTAAGTCATATGAAGGAAGTGGAGTTCATCAGATTAGAGCAAAACAACATGACGGGTGTCTCGAAGACGAGGCAAAGTTTGCGAGTTATCCGTGTTCAGCACCTCATTTGGTGGAGAATGAGGAACGTATGGCGCGGATGTTTCTTAGAGGTTTGAAACCCGGCGATACGTCAAGATCTCATTTCTCATAAACTTTCTCTTTATTCGAGATGTTGTAAATGAGGGCTCAATTATTAGAGCGAGATAACGAAACTACGGTCAACCGAGGACCATAACCGAGGATCGTACTGGAGATAGCGATCAACAGAATAATGATAACTGCGGAGAAAAGAAACAGGCGAATGAGAATGGTAACCACTCTGGTGGTAATCATGGTCATGAAAATGTAAGAAGCGAGTCGGGAGGAGATTTTAAAAAGAGGAGATTTAACAACGACTATGTGAAGACGATAGCAGTCTTAAGAAGAATCGGTTCTAAGGGAGGAGAACGACCACCGGTCGTATGCTACAAAAATGTGGAAAAGAGGACATATCGGGTCAAACCGCCCACAACAGTTCAAGGTATGCTATAGTTGTGGAAAGGAAGGACATATCGCTCGAGATTGTGACGCAGAATAAACCTAGTTCAATGAGACGGTGACTCAAAATCATCCCGAAAAAGTCAAAGTCAACGATTCCGGAAGAAGCGTTTGTTGTGACCGGGTCAAAATGCGAGAACCCAAACGAGGTGATCACGGGTAAAAGCTATTTATAAATTCTTGCGAAGTTTATACCTTACTTAATCTTTGGTGCTACCCATTCATTTATCTCTCTCCTGCGTGTGCTCAACGTTTAAACTTAACTCCCGGAGAAATTAGACTTTGACCTATCTGTGGAAACTCAGTTAGGAGAAACTTTCATCACATCCACTGTTTATAAATCTTGTTTGATTCAAGTTGGCACCATTACCTTACACATTGACCTTATCTCTTTAAAGATACTTGCTTTTGATGTGATTTTAGGGATTGATTGGTTAACTACTCATCATGCCAAAATTGATTGTTTTAAATGGGTTGTTGGTTTTCATATTCCTAACCAACCTCATTATGCAATTCAAGCAACTAAACCATTAAAATCAATCAACATCGCTCATATCTAATCATAAAGCTATTCGTTTATTGAAAAAAAAGCGGATGTCAAGCTTTCTTAGCCCATGTTATGGATTTGAATAAAGACACGTCAAATTGAATAATATTCCATTGTTATTGACTTTCCGGCGTATTTCTGAAGAACTTCCGGTGCCTACCCCGTAACGTGAAGTTGAATTCTTTATTGATCTTGAACACGGTACAAAGCCCATTTCTAAAACCCCATATCGAATGGCTCCTATTGAACTTCGAGTTAAAGGTCCAACTACGTGAATTGTTGACATCGGTTTCATTCGGGTCTAGTACATCTCCTTGGGGTGCTCCTGCTTTTATTTGTAAAAAGAAAGACGGGAGTATGCGACTTTGTATTGACTATCGGAATTGAACCATGTCACCATCAAGAATAGGTATCCTCTACCTCGTATTGATGACTTGTTTGACCCGATTACGTGGGCACAATTCTTTTCAAAAATCGATCTTCGCCTCTGGATATCATCAACTAAAAATTAGAACGAGGATATTCCAAAGATCGCCTTCGAACTTCGGTATGGGCATTATGAATTCTTAGTCATGTCTTCGGACTAACTAATGCTCCTACGGCTTTCATGGATATGATGAACCCCGAGTATTCAAGGAATATTTGGATCGATTCGTTGTTGTCTTTATTGATGACATCCTTATATACTCCAAAAGTCGTGAAGATCATGAGCACCATTTGAAGCTTTGGTACTCCAAAGGCTTCGTGAAAACCAACTATATGCCAAATTGAAGAAATCACGAGTTACGGCTTGAGGAAGTAGCATTTCTTGGGCATGTGTGTGTCAAAACATGGAGTATCTGTTGATCAAGCGAAGATTGAAGCAATACAAAGTTGGAAGCAACCGAAAATTCGGTGATCAAGTACGTAGCTTTTTGGGCTTATTTGGTTATTATCGGAGATTCGTGGAAGGGTTTCTCGAATCGCTACTCCGTTAACTTTCCTAACTTTCGAAGGATCTGAAAATTTGTTTAAAGGCGAAGAATCGAGAAAAGTTTCCAAGAGCTTAAGAGGAGACTTATTTCTAAGACTGTTCTAACAATACCATCTGGTTCGGATGGATTTGTTATCTCTGATGATGCTTCGAGCAAAGGGTTAGGATGTGTTCTCATGCAACGTGGGAAAGTCATAGCCTTTATGCCTCGCGACAACTTAAAAGTATGAGAGGAATTATCCTACTCATGATCTAGAGTTAGCGGTGATCGTTTAATTCGCTAAAGATATGGAGGCACTATCTATATGGGGAGAAAGTGGAGATATATTCGGATCATAAAAGCCTTAAATATTTCTTCACTCAAAAAGAACTCAACATGTTGGCGGACGTTGGCTCGAGCTATTGAAGACTACGACCACACTATTCAATACCATCACGGTAAGCGACGTGGTAGTGACGCATTGAGTAGAAGATCATATCTTGAGGGAGCGAGTGCGATGATGTCAAGTATATCGCGTAGAGCCAACTTTAATAGAAAAGTTAAGGTTGCTCGAAGCCACCCGCAGGAAATATACGTATGAAGAAGAAAGTCTGAGAAGGAGCTATTAGGGCGAGAATTGATGAAGAAGGAATACTTGAGTCCACTCTAGGCTTTGTGTTCTAACGACTACGATTTGAAGTACAAGATTATGATGGAGGCACACAATACACCATTTGCAATCCATCTGGAAGTACTAAAATGTATCGTGATCTTGACATACATTTTGGTGGAATAATATGAAGAGAGATTGCAAAGTTTATCTCGATGTGTTTAACTTGCCAGCGTGTAAAGGCGGAGCATCTAGTAACTAAGGGTCCGTTGCAACCACTTGAGATTCCTAATGGAAGTGGGAACACATTACCATGGATTTTACATTCTGGGTCTTCCTACGGTTTCTCAAGGCATCAATCTTATTTGGGTTATTGTTGATAGATTAACCAAGTGCTCGCTCATTTCTTGCCGATCTGGAGACTTATTCCTTGAGCGTCTTGCTAGTATATGCGTAAATGAGATCGTGAGGTTGCATGGCATGCTCGTATCCATAGTTTGGATCGTGACCCAAGATTCACTTCAAGATTTTGGGTTAGCTTGCAAAAAGCTATGAGCGCAGATTTGCGATTTAGTTATGACATACCATCCCCAAACAGACGAGACAATCGGAGAGGACTATTCAAACTCTTGAAGATTTATTAAGACTCGTGTCCTAGACTTCAAGAGGCGGTTGGGATAAGTATTTACCATTGGTGGAATTCTCCTACAACAACGAGTTATCGAGCAAGCAAGTATAGGTGTGGCTCCATTCGAAGCATTATATGGGCGAAAATGTCGTTCTCCAATATGTTGGGATGAGGTGGGTGAAGCAACATTGTTGGGACCCGAGTTAATACGTATGACTCCGAAAAGATCCAAATGATTCGACAAGCGTATACAAAGCGGCACAAGATCGACAAAAAAAGAGTTATGCGGATCTTCATCGAAAGGACGTGGAATTTAATGTAGGGATCATGTATTGTTACGAGTTGCTCCATGGAAGGGAGTTACAAGATTTGGGAAGAGAGGAAAGCTCAATCCACGATTTATTGGTCCATTTCAAATTCTTGACCGAGTAGGAAATGTAGCTTTATAGACTTGCGTTACCTCAGTATGTCTAAGTGTTCATAATGTGTTTCACATATCTCGTATTTCAGAAATATGTGAAAGACCCGAACCACGTTATTGAGTTAGAAGCCGGACGAGATAGCCAAGACTTAACGTATGAGGAGGTACTGTCAAGATCTTGGATAGGAAGGAGCATGTCCTACGTTATGAAAGGTCATACCACAAGTTAAAGTTTTGTGGAGGAATCATGCTATAGAGGAAATGACACAGGGTTGGAAAGCGGAAATGAAAGCGAGGTATCCTCACCTTTTGAAACACCAGTGCGTCGTCAATTTCGAGGACGAAATTTCATAAGGAGGGAGGTTGTAAGACCCGAAATTTTTTAAATAAAAGGAATTTCCTTTATTTATTATTTTGAAATAGTAAGGGTTGATTTGATTAATGTGGATAGTTAAGGGTTAAATACGCAAATATTTCAAAATAAGCAAGTGGTTATAAAATATTCATTTTGTCGGGAATATTCGTTTGGTCGTGGAATATTAAATCGCTGTCGGGAATATTAAATGCAACGGTAGCCTTGACCATGTGTGGGCCCCATGTGAAAGCGATTGGATGAAGAAAACGACAAATATAAGTTGGTTAAAAATAACTGCGTAGTTATTACTGAATTAAGACTGTTGGAATACCCGGTGGTTAAAATACTGATGTCTGGCGTATGGTTGCACAAAGAAGATTACACGGTATTGCCTGCAGATTGTTGAATTATTGATCCTTACGTGAAGGCACTACTCAATAATTTTCACGATAGATTCTTATTCAATATTTTATTTTATTGATTCAATAATTCTTTGCGTTGATATTTTATATTATTGTTGTTCAATAATTGTCACCGCACATTATCTCCATTATCGGATTAATAATTCATATTATTTGAATAATATTATTAGATAGCATTATTGGCAATGTCTAGAAAGTTACATCGAGGAGAGGTTTGGTCACCTAATTGCGCGCGCCATGAAGGAGAAATCCTTATCTGAAAGCCCCTCTTTCCTGAGGAGCTACTTTGTTGTCATAATTGTGATTACGTAATATTATTTGTGAATAATTAATTATTGATTCATATGATAAAGAAATATTTATTTTATGTGGTTATAAATGAAGAAATTATTGTTGAGGTGTTATCGATGATTTTACCGTTGGAGGTATTAAAAATTAAATCGAGGGGTTTGAGATATATTATGGGGATTATAATTTTTAATCCGACCATTGGATTGTAGTAATTTTGGATATGTTATACATATATAAGTTGAGTATATGTCCACAAATTTTGAACCGTTAAAATGTACGAATGATTTGTTATGAATTTTAAGAGGTGTCCGATTAGGAAATTAGGGATTATAATTGATTTTGGTGGAAAATTCTAGAATTGAGTGGGCTCCACTTGTGGTTGGTGAAGAAATGTGCTGAATTTTATTTCAAATGTGGTGGTGGCAATAGTAGCGGTAAAAGCCATCGGTAGCAGGGTCAAGTCTGCCTTGGCGGGCTAACATTTTCCTATAAATAGAGGGCTAAGTTAGAATTGAAAATCACACCGAAACAAAGTTTTCTCTCTTTCTCTCTCTATATTATTGGCGTATTTTGTGAGTATTTTGATACTTTGAGAGTTCTTTGTTCAAGATACAAGTTTCATTCAAGATCACTTGAGCCTTTCCTTCCGGCATCTTGATTCTTTGAGGTAAGGGATATTATTTTTTCGTAATGATATTATTTCTTGAATATCATTATCTTTGAAATGTTGATCCAAGTTTTATCAAATTTGGAACTTTTTCATATCGGGGTTACTTATTCATGAGTTACTATTCACGAGTTACTATTCATGAGTTACTATTCACGAAGTTACTATTCATGAGTTACTTATTCACGAAGTTCTTATTCACGAAAGTACTATTCATGGCGTGAAAATGTTTTTTTTTGTGGAATTTCTATCTTTTGGTGTAAGATTTACTATTCACGTATCTGACTATTCACGATATCTGACACTATTCATCGAAAAATAAAATTTCTTCTTTTCGTCAAAATATCTATTTTGGATACTAGCTTTGATTGTATCCATGTTTTGATCATTCTTGAATTTTACACCACCGTGATTATTTTTGAGGTATTGTTGGACATGGATAAAACAAAGTACGAATCATTAATCCTTAATCCTTGTCATTTTGTTTCACCGGATTCGTTCTTTAAAAATATTTTCATCATCCTCGGTCTTAAATGATGATATTATTGAATATCTTTGGCTGTAGTGCAAAGATGAATGATTTCTGAAGAATATCTTTGGCACATAGTGCAAAGATGAGCAGTGTTTAAATGAACATGACCGGTGATGAATATCTTTGGCTTCAGTAGTGCAAAGATGAATGTGTTGAGATGAACATGACCGATTAATGAATATCTTTGGCTGTAGTGCAAAGATGAATATTTGATTTGAGATGAAAATTGAATGATGTTACAGGGGATAAAATATTGATGATGGACCGTGTTAAATTCATAGATTATAGTAGATTTCATTCTCTACGTAACTCTTCTATGAATTATTATTTCACTCATGAATATTGATTTGAAACTTGTTATCATTGTATTCTATCGATTTTTTTCCTGTTGAAGACTAACGATAATTTGTTGTATATTATCTTAGTCATAATATTCTTTACTTGAGCTAGTTGAGCTCACCCTTTTCCTTTTTGTTCCATTCTTCTCTCGGGAGGCGAGAATATAGCGAAAATGCAGTGCCTGGTATGGAATGAAGGTTTTAGAAAAGGATTGTTTAGTAGTCCTCACCATTTTTTGTAAAATAATGTATCAATAAATGTGATGAGGATTTATGTGAGTATAAATATTGTCTGAAGATAATATTTGTATTTAAACTCACGCTGATTTCTTGTTGTAATAATAAAGTTGTAGTTGTTTACATGCACGTGTATTGATAACCCGTAATGGGTGATGTATACCTATTTTTTGGGGCGTCACATTTGTCATCTACAGATGATGCTTCTAGCAAAGGGTTGGGATGTGTTCTTATGCAACATGGAAAAGTTATAGCCTATGCCTCATGACAACTCAAAGAATATGAGAGAATTATCCTACTCATGATCTAGAGTTAGCATTTGTTATCTTCTGCACTTAAAATTTGGAGGCATTACTTGTATGGGGAAAAGTGGAGATCTTTACGGATCATAAAAGCCTCAAATATTTCTTCACTTAAAAGGAACTCAACATGCGACAACGACGTTGGCTTGAACTGCTTGAAAGATTATGATCATACCATCCAATACCATCCGGAAAAAGCGAACGTGGTAAATGATGCATTGAGTAGAAAATCATATGCAAGCACGAAAGTGCGATATTGTCAACGCAAAAGCACATTTTGTGTGACTTGCAAATGATGGAGATAGAGTTAAAGACTCGAGGACGCGTGTGATGATAACGAGTATACTGAGTAGAACCGACTTTAATCGATAAAGTTAAAGGCGCTTTCAAGCTACGGACACGAAGGTGATGTGTATGAGGAAAAAAAGCACGAAAAGGTGCTATATCAAGGAAGCAAGAATCGATGAAGAAGGAATACTTGAGTCAACTCCGGACTTTGTGTTCCTAACGACCACGATTTAAAGTATAATATCATGATGGAGCGCACAACACACCATTTGCAATCCATCTCGGGAGTACCAAAATGTATCATGATATTCGGCTATACATTTTGGTGGAGCAATATGAAGAGAGAGATAAGCGTATTTTTATCTCGAGGTGTCTAACTTGTCAACGAGTTAAAGCGGAGCATCAAGTACCAAAAGGTCCATTGCAACCACTTGAAATTCCGAATGGAAGTGGAGCACATTACCATGGATTTCGTTACGGTCTTCCTAAGGTTTCTCAAGGCATTGATGCGATATGGGTCATTGTTGATAGATTGACCAAGTTCCGCTCATTTCTTACCGACACGAGAAACTTATACACTTGAACGTTTTTGCTCGTATGTACATAAACGAGATTGTAAGATCGCATGGTATCTTAAGATCCATAGTTTACGATCGAGACCCAAGATTCACTTCACTATTTTGGGTTAGTTTGCAAAAAGCTATGGGCACAGACTTACGATTTAGCTCGGCGATATCATCCTCGTAGACGGACCAGACGATCGGAGGACTATTCAAACTCTTGAAGATCTATTAAGACTCGTGTCCTTGATTTCAAGGAGTTGGGACAAGTTCTTACCATTGGTGGAGTTTTCCTATAACAACAGCTTATCGTTAAGTATTGGCATGGCTCCATTCGAAGCATTGTATGGAAGAAAGTGTCGTTCTCGAGATATCTTTGGGATGAGGTGGTGAAGCAACGTTGTTGGGACCGGAGTTGAGTACGTATGACTACTTTAAAAGATTCAAACGATCCGACAACGTATAAAAATCTCACAAAATCGACAAAAGAGTTATCTTTGATCTTCATCGAAAGGGCGTGGAATTCGATATAGGAGATCATGTGTTGTTAAGAGTTGCTCCATGGAAAGGAGTTACAAGATTTGGAAAGAGAGAAAACTTAATCCTCGATTCATCGGTCCATTTTAATCCTCGATCGAGTAGGAATCGTGGCTATAGACTCGACTTTCTTGAATATGTCTCGTGTTCATAACGCTTTTCACATATCTATGTTACGTAAATATGTGAAAGACCCGAACCATATTATCGAAGTTAGAATCCTGACGAAATAGCGGAAGATTTGACGTATGAAGAGGTTCCCCTGTTCAAATTTTGGATAAGAAGAACATATTCTACGCCTCCAAGGTTATACCTCAAGTCAAAGTTTTGTGGAGGAACCACGATGTTGAGGAAATAACTTGGGAGTTAGAATCAAATTAAATCAAGATATCCTTACCTCTTCGACATACCAGTGTATCGCACCACAATTTCGAGGCGAAATTTCATAAGAATGGGAGGTTGTAAGACCCCAAATTTTATAAATAAAGATGAATTTTTCTATAAATATTATTTTTGAATATTATGTAATAAATTTGATATAATGTTATAGTTATGGGTAATATTTATAAATTTTGCAAAGTATGCAAGTTGTTATAAAATATTAGTTTGGTCGAGGAATATTCTTTTGTTAGGGAATATTCGCATAACCGCTTTCAATCATTGGTGGACCCCAATAATGTAATTCATTGCCGGATTGAGAAAAACGAGCAAAAATATTTTATAAAATAACTTTCATCTGGCTTAATTTACCTATACTTGGTGACATTCTTCTATTATTCTGTTGGAACATCACATGCATGTGTTTTACACCTTTGGGACTGGTTCCGTCTTTATTATTATTACATTGGAACATCCATGCATGTATTTTACACCTGGACTGGTTCCGCTCTTTATTATTATTCTTGGAACATCACATGCATGTGTTTTACGTGGGACTGGTTCCATTCTTTATTATTCTATTAGAACATCCTCATCATGCGTTTCTGGCCGGACCGGTTCCGTTATTTATTATTCATTGGAATAACTCGCTTGCAAGTCTTCTATCGCATGCATGGTGATTTCTTTTGTTATTTTATTCTTTATTATACCCAAATTGGTTAAAACTTTGACTTATACTCCATGAAATTAGTGGAATATCCTTGATATTTACGTTTCATCCAAAGATCTTTTCATGGAAATATTCTTCCGATCATTCTTGAATTTTACTCTACAAAACAAAGATCATGTTGATAATTTGGACGTTAATAATTCTGGATAAAATAATTCTTGAACTTGTTTTATTGAATTCTTATATCATTGTCATCATCCTCATGTTTATATTATGTTGAAAGTCAATCATGTGGCACAGTAGTGCATAGATGGACTTGGTATGATTATGACCGTAGACTATTCGGTGTAATCATGATCGTAATGTTACAAATGATGTGATAAAAATCCTCGATGGTAGTAGTGCATTGGTGGAATGATTGTTGGCATGATCATGACCATTAATGAATACACAAATATTCTTGGCCGTGAGTGCATGAATAATTGTGGTCGTGATACTTAAAGAATATCCTTGGCAGTAGTGCGGGGTGATTCGATGATGTGGAATATTTATTAAAATTTGTCTCAAATATATAACAATGATGAAAAACCTTTTAAAACCTAAAAGATAGTAGACTTTATTTTCTACTTGACTCTTTTAATGGATTCATTATTCATTGCAGCTTAAACCTGGTTTATCATTGTATTTTATCGGTTTAACATTGTTGAAAACTATTGATAATTTATTCTGCATTATCTTAGTCATAATATTTCTTAATGGGCTAGTTGAGGCTCACCCTTTTCTTTTCACCGTTCTCTTCGTGAAATGAGAATATAAATTTGGAGACGAGTGGGAAACGAGTGATGGTCCCGAAGATAGCATTAGTAGTCCTCACTATTCTCGTGAAATAGTGTGATAATAATTAGAATGAGAATTTTTTTTTGAGTTTGTATAATATCTAGTAGATTTATATTTGTATTTAAACTCACGCTTATGTCGTATTAGCATACCGGCGCTTATGTTAATAAGTTGTATTTAAATTACATTACCATGTAAGTGGCGACCCAAGATGGGTGATGTATACCTAATTTTGGGGGCGTCACACAACACATTAAAAGGAGATCCAATGACTCACAACTCTTTTTTTGTTTGTGTATCAAAACGACGTCGTTTTGATATAATTTTTTTTTTACAAGTTGACAAAAAATTGAAAGCCACCAAACGCCATTTACTTTTACCAAACAAACGAAGTAAAATAAAAAGAGTACATTTAAAATAGTATTTGAGTTATGATGGTGATTGTCACCGTTGAGCAGTGGATTAAGAGATGTAAAGTAAAACGATTATTAATAATAAAAAAAGATATAAAGGAATATGTAAATAATAATAATTAATATGTCTAGATTATTTTCTTGGTTGACCAAGACGGCCCAATGGTTAGAGTAAAAATAATAATATTTTCAATGGCGAGATTAAACTCTTTTTTTGGAACAAATAAATACAAATTATAATAATAATAATAAATAATAATATAAATAAACAAACATAAACAATAATAAACAAAAAATAACTAAAGTCACATTGAAAACATTAACGATAATTATAACCGATATATTTATTCATTTTTTTGAGTCAAGTTTGTAGTTATCCTAATATTAATAGCAACCTAAGTTATTAAATATAAAAAATCATATACAGAATAATCAAGAAATTTAAAATAATTATATGTAAAAATAAACGGCGGTTGAGGGCTTCTAATTTTCTGTCAACTTATAAAAAAAAATCCTATCAAAACGACGTTGTATCAACACTGACAAAAAAAAGAGTTATGAACCATTGGATCTTCTTTTTGATATGTTGTCAACCCACAACAAAACTCTCACAACATCCTCATAGAGGATCCGGATCCTCTCTGATGTAGCTGACACATGAAGAAAACCTTTATTATTTCTGTAAGTGCATAATATACTTTATCTTTCTTATTCTCTCTCTACAAGACAAAATTCGTGGATTCATCTCATCCCATTATTTTCATTGAAATAACTCGGGTCAAATCTCGAGTTCGTAACAGATTTTGGATCAAATCTTATGTCCGAATCGAATCAAAGCAGACTCACTCAAAAGATCATGATTAAAAATACAACTGTTAATAACATCACTCAAAATGTCATAACTGAAAATATCATTATTAATAATTTAATTCTTTATATACACATAAATTTTTCTCATATCTTTTTGATGTTGGACGAGATGTTACACTCATCCCTTTCTCTCTTTTCTGTTGCAAGTATTCATACGCAGAAGGGAAACCACCTCTCTTCTTCATCCTCTCCTTGCACCTTCTTATACGAATTTCTCCATCAGCCTAGATACCCAAAATAGCCTAAGATCCCCATTTCTCCTCCTCATATTCATCCTTTCTCTTTAAACGCCATCTTGTTTTTCATCTCACGGATCTAAATATTCAGATCCTTTTCTTTCCTGTATTGAAAGTCATCATATTCTCTTTGCAATATATAAATTGAATCAACATATTTTTTTTTTGTTACTAAATTTAAGATTTAATAGAAAGAAGGAATATATAGAATAGTAAAGGCCATACCCCAGATCAAAATAGAAGGGACCTCAAGAGCGAGACATTAGATGCCAACTAAAAGCAAAGAAAACTAACAAGTTAGCAAAGTAGACCCAACAAACTAAACCTCCTAAATATCCCAAACAAGAAGGGAACAATCCCCAATTTTAGCACGGGAAGGGAGGCCCGGGTTTGAATGCAACCGCGAGTTTTAAATAGGGACAATTACATATTCTATTACATTTTAAAAATAATTACATAAAAAGAAAGACAAACAAAATAATTATAAAAAGAGTTATATGTAATTTTTAATTACAAAAAAAGTCAAATCTTATCCCTTTAATTATGCATTACAATTACCATCTCTCCCACAATTTTCTCCCCATCTCTCCCACGATTTTCTCCCACTCCATTTCTGTTTCCCTTCTTCTTATCCTCCCTCCCTCCACCTCCGCACTTGTAATTTATGTCATATCAGATTGTGCCATTGGACCTGAGGTTTTTTAGATTTGATTGAATTCCATATCATAGACGCTTTGACTTTGGAAGTCTGAATGGAGTCCCACTGAATTGAGTCCTCTCGATTGACATTAAAAGTTTGATTGAGATCAAAAGACTGATGAGGGTAGATCTAACCAACAGAGTCTACCTAGAACCCCTGTTCCTATGCAACAGAAAGATCAGTCTCGACAAATCCGGCGTAGAACAAGTCATTCCGATGACGGAGAACAAAGTTTTTGCCTCCGATCCCTGAATCAATTTCTCTTCTTCCGATGACATTGAAACCCATTTGTGTACTTGGGCATGGATGGATAATGTGGGTTACCGATAAATCTCCATAACTCTTCGGCCTTATAAACGTTAATGACAAAAACCTCGCCGCCATTAAAACCCACCTTCCTTTTCTTTCTTCTCTGCAACTAAAGAAAAAAATACTCCTTTTTGAATATATGTGGATAAATTTATATATATATATATATATATATATATATATATATCTATTACTATGTTGTATGTGTAGTGAGTGATTTGGGTTTTGTTGATTTTTGGGAGATGAAGAAAAACTTGATTCTGATAAAATGTGAGGGAGTTTATTAGTTTAGTGAGGGTTTTGGTGTGATGGGGATTGTAGGGGAATGTTTATAGAGTTGATTTCGAGCATATGTAGTTGATTTGTACCTGAATTGATGAAAATTTTGGCTAAAACTTACCTCCACGATTAAGAATTTCGCTATCAAATTTGATCATTATTTTGAGTTTTTTGTTGCATATTTTGGTCTAATTCTACTCGATTAGGCTGGCGAGGCGTAGGGCTTGTTTGAACTTGTTGAGGTCGCCATAGACGTCTCCGACGACAATGAGGCGGTCAGGAGAGGGATACGTGGTCTGTAATGGAGGTGAAATAGGGGTTGGGGGTAAGTAAATGCCGGTGTCACGAACGATGAAAGAATATGAGGGATGTTTTTGCATATTAAGCCTTTTTTTGTTGAATCCATGTCTCTCTGTTGAATTGAATTTTTTCAGGGAGGGAGCAACTTGTTTGGAAGAAAAATGGATAAGTGAAAAATATGAATACATGATTGTCTCGTCAGCAAAATTTATTCACTGAAATTTATAAAAGAAAAAAAAAAGTTCATTGCTTTCAGATAAAACTAAAGGGATAATTTTGCACCAATGCCCTTTTTGAACATGTTTTTGGTATCAAACTTTTATTACTCTTAAATTTCACTATAATTTGAAACCAAGGACAGACAATTTGACCAAGTGGTTTAAGGTCAATCTAGCCCAGATGTATTTGGAATGAGAGAATCAATTCTATCGGGAATGGGAAGTCCATCCATAGAAAGTTCCGTTGGCATTGAATAATTCGTGGGTCTTACGATCATATGAGAGGGGTGTTAATTATGAAAATGTCAAAATAATTTGTCAAAATAGTCCTGTAATATAAATGTTTTTATTTATAGTTACATTACCTGGTTTAGAATAAGCCGATGAGTAATCTCGACTCTCTTTATGGGGACTTGAATGATACTGGATGATAATTTAAGTGTGCAATGTTCATGAATAAATGAAATGATTTGAGTACGCGGATCACCAAACAAATAAATACTACTTCCGTCTCATAATAAGTTTTAGTTTAAATCACACACAAGCTAAAATAGTAAAAATACCCTTAATATATTTTCTTTAAAGTTAAATAGTTAATGAGTGTCATTTAATTGTAATGATGGTAAGATGCAATAAATACCATTGAATGCATAAAGACATATGAGAAAATATTACAAAAATTGTATTAGAGTTCTAACACATCACCTATTTTGGAAAAAAATATTAAGCCTAAAAAAACACTTATTGTGGGACGGAGGTAGTACACATTTAAACATCGAATTTATTTCACCAACTAACGAGCATTTGTCATTTACTTAGCCTACATGTTGTCTTGGTAGCCCAGAGGCATAATACTGCCGCCCTTGGGTCACTCCCATGGTTTACGTTCGAACTAAAAATGACTCTTGTTGAATTTCTCAACCAAAACAGACACCTGAAGCAAACTTGTTAATTTACTTCATCATCTCAATTCCTAAGACGCCAAGCAACACAATTATCAGCATCATCTTAATATTATTGCAATAATAAACCCCTCATCGTGGGTCAAGAGGAACGCATTTCTTGCACAATTGTATACCAAAATGTAACAACTAAGATTCATCACACAAGTACAAAATATTTCAAGGAAGAGTCTCAAAGACCTAGTCCAACTGTACGCCCATCTCTTCGACGCAGTCCGGCAGTATATTGCTTCTCCAAATCCAACTGTAGTTGATTCTGCTTCTCGACTTGGACAACACTGCTTCCGTCTTGATTGTCTGGTTTGTGTTCTACTCGTGCCTCGCCCTTCACACCCTACAATTGGCCATATGTACCAAGGCAACCTCAGACTCTAAAAGTGTGTTAGTAGGTTGGAATAATAACAAACCAAGAAAAGGGGGAAAGGGGAAAAGGGGAAAGGAGGGGGGAGGGGGGAGGGGGGAGGGGGAGGGGGGGGGGAGAGAAAAATAGGAGCAAATATTAAAAGAGATGTAGCATTTAAATTCCTGATTAAAAAGCACAAGAACAAATAAAAGATGAGGTTATTACCATGAGTTTGTTGAATTTCTCTTGTCGTTCACGGTCGGAGAACAGGGACGCATCCCATCGATGGGTAGACTGTAGATTGGAAAGACATTGAACAAAGAATACACCAACAAGAAAAAAGAAGTGAATAATGCAAAGCATCTCACACATTACAAAAAAATTCAGAAGATTACAACAATATCTGCACGGAAGATTGGGACGACAGAGATCATCATCATCGAGACTGACATAAGTCTGTCTGATTTGCAAAGCTTTTCTAGAACTTTTCCAAAATTGTTGCAACTTGCAACTATCTAATTTAGCAGCCCAAATTGTGATGATTCAAGATTTTAAATCATCACAACTTCTTTCATGTGAATTAGGTTGAAACTAAAATCAATTTAGACTCTCCACATGGTACTAAATAAGTAGAAGTCACTGAACAAAGATTAAAGTTTCTCGATAAATAGACACAAAGATATATAATGAAGTAGCAATACATCTAGCATATACCTCTTCAACAGCAGTGGTGTTCTTTTTATTCCCCCATAAGAGCTTCTTCTTCTGGTCAGCAGACATGTATCCCGTTCCAATTAGGTTCCTATTAACTTTGGAGTTTCCCCACCAATAAAAATTTAAAAAATCCAAACCATCAGTCTATAGATTTACTTACCATATTAAAAATTTAAGATGCTATTTTGTCTGGGAAAATAATAAGGATACATTTACGCTACAGAAAATAGAAACATGAAACATCCTATTCAAATTGCAAAGCATTACAGAGGAGGGAGCAACATAATAGAAAAAATATAACTCAGATTAATAAAATAAAGTTGGTTACCTAGTTCAGCAGCTTTCATTGCAGCAACTTTCGCAGCATCTATATCAGAGTCTGTCACAAAGTCCAGATCTGAAGTCACTTTATTAACAAACTTCTGAGCTTGCTGTGAATATGAAGGATGCCTTTCATCTGCTGCTGTTGTAAAATTTGAAACTAATTAACCCAAACGCTGCACATATATATGCAAATGCTAGATTATTAAACTCAAAAACTAGAAACTAGGAATTCACCCAATACTGGTAAAAAGTAATAGGATAATAAAATAGCCACATAAAATATGAAACATTTACCATTCTTCCCATGGTCCTTGCCTCTATCCAAGCCAAACAACTTAGGTTTCTTAGCAGGAGATTCTTGATCTTCACTTGTAAAAGTAGTTCTATCTTCAGATCTCTCTGTTAGTTCCCTAACGTATTGCTCCTTGTGTCTGCCAGACTCTTGATCATCATATTTCTTCTGTTCTTCTTTAGGGTACTTCTGACAATCCAGCTCTTTATTATTGCTTCTAGATGTTTCTTTCAGCCTATGCCCCGAACTGGCCCTTCGTAAAGCTGAATCATCCCTATCCCCGCGTCTATGCCCAGATCCATCAGTCGTTCCCCGAGAAGACTTATCAGCATTATGCAGATTATCTCTTGATCCATGCTGCTGACTTTCTCGGCTTGTATGAGCAGAATGAGTGCCAACCCTCGAATCTCTACCAGAATGAGCAGATAACTTTGAATATTTTATGTCATCCCCATCCACAAGCTTTTCACTTTTGTAGTCATCATGCCTACAGTAATTATGAGAACTCCTATAGTAATGTCGGTCAGAATTCCTATACGAATCTCCCCTTCGACCGTACTGACTTCTACCATATTCCCTATCCAAGTCCCTCCTATCATCCTTCTTCCACCGATCAGATGATTTTACAGGATATTCCCTGGAAGGGATAGGGCTGGAGCTACGCGCACAATTTGGAGTCCCTGCATAAATAAAGACAAAATACTTTAGTGCAGACAGATCCATTTATAGACAGGACCAACCAATTCTTCACAAAGAAAATCCATTAAAAAAATCCTCAATAATTTATTTTGACATCTTAAGCAAAGAGTATAAAAAAGAATAAACAAAAAGTTCAAAGAGCAGTTATTGTTAAAACTTCAATTTCTGAAGAGATAATTTGGAATATAGTGATTTAACTTGAAAAACATCAATCCCAAACTATATAACATTCACTTATATGTCAATCAATTTCCTATTATCAAACATGAATAGTTTTGGACAGTAATACCCATAATACCATGCTTGCCTAGTTACAGTAATTAATAATCATCATCGATAAACCAGTGAGCATAGGCAAGTCCTTATGAACACAAAAAGTGATGGTGAGAATGTGATCTTGTACACCAAAGACATGTTAGCACAAAGAATGATAGATACATCACAAACACTGAGAATCTGTTCCAGGAGTTTGAGTATAAATCAGAATTCAAAGGTGATGGGAACTCAAACAACAGTAAGATTTACATCAAATCCTATTTAATTTACTTAGTCAAAAGTATATACCCCTTCATTTTACTAATTAGATTATGCTCTAAAGAATATATGACAAATCGCCAACCACCAATGTCTTAAAGCATGAATTCACAACGGCATGATTGACTTCAGTACTTTTGGACCCCGGATATCAGATCTATAGTTCACTTTCAGCATTTAAACAACATGCTAATACTTGTAAGATGGATGCATCATGGGTTTCTATTAGTACCACTCGGACTTATTTTAGTGCCACACTGATGTATGCTAAAAGAGAGGCAATGATATGCTGTTTATTTGTCTACAACTTTATATACCTCATGGCTTCATTCTTGCATGACATTTGCCTGTTATACGAGTATATATGTTCATATGTCTAATTCTAAAATGCAATTAGATAAATATCAAGGTATCTTGATACTTATCAAAAATAAATTATTAAGGTATTCCTGATAATATGAGACACCGTCAGATAAACCTATTACAACAAAACAATACATTTAATACCAGTTTAACATATTGCTAAAAGATATCTATCAAATTATGCTCAAAAAAGAACTTCTACGCGAAGTATCTCAAACTTCTAGATCCAATCTTCAGACAAGTAAACTGTCAAAGATTCAGAGGTCTGACGTGCATTTTAAACAGTATTGGACGTTCAGGCTGTTAAATATTCAACCAGAAAGAACACATTGAAGCAATACAGAAAAGCAGCTGAGCACATGTTATCAGTAATTCTCTGAATTAGTAATTTCCAATTGCTATAGAGAAAAAAATAATTTAATTAAGCTCAGGAAATCGAAATGGAATGGAAGTTATGGAACAACTAACCATCAGATGAGGAAGACCCATTTGATGGAGACCTGCGTCTGTACTTCCTGTTAACTGTTTCATTAGAAGGCTTGCGAAATGATGCCTTTGCACCACCATTGTCAGAGGGAGAAGATGGCATGTTTGATTCCATAGTATCTAACACCTGACATCACCAAAGTTTGTTATAAAAATTATAAAACAGCAAACTCAACTCAAAACTATACAGGAATATCAAATATGAAAGGGAGCTTGAGTATACTCCCTCCGTTCCACAAAAAGAATCCCGTTTGCAAAATTTACAAACTTTAAAATATATTTTTGTTCCATGTTTACACCTTTTGAGTGTGCAAGTTGATGTGACGTCATGATAATGAAATTATGATGGTAAACTTGAGGGATTTGTGTAATTTATACTATCATAAAAGAGTTGTGATGGGATTTTTTGTTGGGAAAACACAATATGGCAAATAACAAAGGTAGTGTAAACAATTCAGAAAGAAAAATTTCACATTTTATTGTACACTTATATAAAGTAGTATCACTCACCAGACGAACATGTTTTGTGGGAAATTATAGCTAAAGTTTCACATAAAATGATAAAATCTTTCGAGACATTGAAATAATTCAATTCAGAACCAGGCCTAAACAGGGTATAAGAAACCGCACATTAATAACAGAATAATGCTCAGATTAGATAAAAAGAAGAACGTCTGCTGTTATCAACCAGGAATTTGATGCAATTTCAATTACTAGTTACAATTATGCAGCAGCTAAAATACATGAATTACAGGCTTTTAGAGGTGATTGAAATTAAAAACAAAACAATAGCAGATATCTGTATGACGCTATCATTGAATTTTAACTCTTAGATAAGAAAAACTTGAGAACAACAAAAAATGCTACAAATTAGAAGTATAATAAATTATAAATCCGCCGTGTGAATTCACGAACTTTCAAAATATATTGAACCAAAATTGATGAAAAGCTAAAAATATGGATGGTAACGAGATCCAAACCTTGAGGATAAAAAATAATCCTCTGCTTTCTAGGGTTTGAGTAGCAGAACACCGTTCTCGTCGTTAGAATGATTTTAGGTGGTCGGTTTTCTAGAGTTTCGAAATGAAGCTAAAAAATGATGGCTTTATTTTGTGATTTGATGGGCTCAGGCCCATTTCTGCTGTGGGCTACTTATCGGCTTTGGAATAGACATTCGTCCAAAATAAATGTATACACATTTAGAAGGTGTTTGATAAAAACTGAATAAATCTGAATAGTTGAATCGGTAAGTGCGTTTGTTTTGGTCTAAATAGCTAAATCGGTAAGATAGACGAGCTAAATGGCCAAATCATATTTTTTTAGCTGAATGGCTGAATGAGCAGCTGAATGAAGTAAAAAAAAATTAAAAAATTAAAAAAAAATATATTAACTATTATATTAAGTAATATTAAATAAATTTACAACAACTTTGAATTTTTGTAGAGGGATAAAATAATAAAATTTTGTCATTCAGATATTTCAGACATTTCAATTATCAATCAACTTTTTTTTATTCAGATTCAGCTCATTCTGATTCAAATTTATTCATTTTTTATCAAACACCCCCTGAATCTGAATGAGCTGAATCTGAATGAGTTGAATCTAAATCTGAATGAAAAAAGTTATTTGATAATTGACATGTCTGAAACATCTGAATGACAAAACTTTATTATTTTACCCACTCTAAAAAAATTCAAAATTTTTGTAAATTTATTTAATATAATAGTTAATCTTTTTTATTTTTTTACTTCATTCAAATTGCTCATTCAAATTCAAAAAATCGACTTAGCCATTCAATTTGGTCTATCTTACCGATTCAAACCATTCGGACCAAAACAAACGCATGTTGATTGGATTCACTCGTTGATTCACTTCCATTCATTTCTAAACAAAATCTTAACTCTCCATTGTTCGTGCCTGAAGGCACGGCGTAACAAAATCTTAACTCTCTCTCCATTTCAACCATAGTTTTCAGACCCGGACCGAACCACTAAGCGAACGGGTAAAAATCGGAACTGACCCACCTTCCGGTCCGGCTTAGACCAATTAACCGGTTTAGTCTAAAACTCGTTCAAAACCGGTGACCCAACGATTCAACCAGGTGACCCAGTGAACGGGTAATCGGGTCACGGGTTTTACCGATTTCGTAACCCCAATAATCCTTCACCCATTTCCGAAGAAAAGATCCAACACTTGGACTTTCAGATCTACAATTCAACAAAGCTTTAGTTGGAACATCTTATTCTCATTCAAAATCAACCCTTTTGCAAAATCCATTAATGAATTGAACAAGGCTGAAATAGAATCAAATAGAGAAGGGTTAAGCACTTAAGCTCATACCCACCTTTAGCAATGGTGATTGGGTCATGAAGAAACCCATCCATACATTCTCATGGTTGCTCAGACTCTAATGAATTAATTTGTTGAGCAATTTTAGAACTGGGTTATTCCCAATTCTATGGATCCAGGTTGCCCCCATCTCAATTCTGTCACCACCATACTTTGAAGTGTTAATTCGTTCCCCAATTCTTATCCCACCTTCCACCACACAGAGCTCGAAAGATTCTATAGATTTGTAGGTTGTGTAGAGCTTGTTAGCAACGCAGTAAGACTAGAAGAAAGAATAAAAGAAACTGAAGTTGTGACACCCCCAAATTCGGGTACTTCATTTCCACAAGATTTGGTGTTCACTGTCCAAAACATTCATGTCTAACTACCCATAACAAATAATATAAATGAAACTCACAACTTAAATAGAATTCCTCCCATTAAAGAGTTACAACATCTTAAATAAATCTCAGGTCGCTAACCTTAAATACATCAATTGCGAAAACATAGCATATTTAAATATGTCTTTTCACATAACATCTTAAAGTAAATTAAACAAGTCTTCATCACTTGTTCATCTTGCCATTGTCTTTACTAGTGGACGACTCGTCTGTTCTTTCAACTTTAGCTGCAATGTTATTATGCAAGAGTGAGCAAACAATTGCCCACGGGTATAACAATAACAACAGAAATCACATACGAGTAATCAATGGATACTGAATAATAAAAATCCCAACTTTTGAATCAAGAATAGAAACAAGATCAAAAGTACATCTGGGGGTCGCAAGACCATGAACTATGTCATAGGTTATCAAATATCTCTTGTGACGCCCCCAAAATAGGTATACATCACCCATTCTGAGTTGTCAATACATGGTACAGAAACAACTACAACTTTATTATTACAACAAAAAACGTGAGTTTAAATACAAATATTATCTTCTGCATAATATTTATACTCAAATAAATCCTCATCACATTTATTGATACATTATTTTACAAAATGGTGAGGACTACTAAACAATCCTTTCTAAAACCTTCATTCCATACCCCAGGCTAATTTTCATTATATTCTCGCCTCCCGAGAAGAATGGAACAAAAGGAAAAGGGTGAGCTCAACTAGCTCAAGAAAGAATATTATGACTAAGATAATATACAACAAATTATCGTTAGTCTTCAACGAGGAAAAAATCGATAGAATACAATAGCACAACAAGTTTCGAGATCAATATTCATGGTGAAATAATAATTCATAGAAGAGTTACGTAGAGAATGAAATCTACTATAATCTATGAATTTAACGATCCATCATCAAAATTTTATCCTGTAACATCAATCAATATTCATCTCAAATCAAACATTTATCTTTGCACTACTACAGGCCAAAGATATTCATCGATCGGTCCATGTTCATCTCAACACTGCTTCATCTTTGCACTACTGAGCCAAAGATATTCATCATTAATTCATGTTCATTTAAACACTGCTCATCTTTTGCACTACTGAGCCAAAGATATTCTTCAGAAATCATTCATCTTTGCCTACTGGGCCAAAGATATTCAATAATATCATCATTTAAGAGGCGAGGGATGATGAAAAATATTTTAAAGAACGAATCCAAAGGAAACAAAATGACAAGGATTAAGGATTAAGGATTAGTACTTTGTTTTATCCATGTCCAACAATACTTCAAAAATAATCATAGTGGTGTAAAATTCAAGAATGATCAAAACATGGATACAATCAAAGCTAGTATCCGTAATAGATATTTTGGACGAAAAAGAAGAAATTTTATTTTTCGATGAATAGTCCGTGATATCGTGAATAGTGTCAGATATCGTGAATAGTCTGCCGATATACATGAATAAGAACTCAGACACCAAAAGATGAAATTCCATAAAAAACATTTTCACGCTTCATTTAATAGTACTCGTGAATAAGAACTCGTGAATAGTAACTCATGAATAGTAACTCGTGAATAGTAACTCATGAATAAGAACCCCGACATGAAAAAGTTCCAAATTTGATAAAAAGTTCCAACCAATATTTCAAAGATAATGATATTGAAGAAATAATATCATCCGAAAAAAGAAAATAACATCCTTACCTCAAAGAATCAATTACTTGGAAGGAAAGGTCTCAAGTGATCTTTGAATGAAACTTATCTGAATAAAGAACTCTCAAAGTATCTAAATACTCACAAAATACGCTCAATAATATAGAGAGAAAGAGAAAAACTTTGTTTGTTTAAATTGTGATTTTCAATTCTAACTTAGCCCTCTATTTATAGGAAAATGTTAGCCCATACCGAAAGCGGACTTGACCTTCTTCTACTATTGCCACCCACCACATTTGAAATAAAATTCAACACATTTTTTCACCAACCACAAGTGGGGCCCACTCAATTCTAGAATTTTCCACCAAAATCAATTATAAACCTAATTTTCGAATCCGACACCTCTTAAAATTCACAACAAATCATTCGTGCATTTTTAACGGTTCAAAATTTGTGGACATATACTCAACTTATGTATGTATAACATACCCAAAAATTACCACAATCCAACAATTCGGATTAAAAATTATAACCCCGAATATATCTCAAAACCCCGATTTAATTTTAATACCTCGAACTGGTAAAATACTTGATAAAACACCTCAACAATAATTTCTTCATTTATAACCACATAAATAAATCCATCATTTATATCCACATAAAATAAATATTTCTTTATCATATGAATCAATAATTAATTATTCACAAATAATATTACGTAATCACAATTATGACAACCAGCCGCTCCCAGGAAAGGGGGCTTCCAGATAAGGATTTCTCCTTCTTGGCCGCAATTAGGTGACCAAACCTCTCCTTGATGTAACTTTCTAGACATTGCCAATAATGCTATCTAATAATATTATTCAAATAATATGAATTATTGATCCGATAATGGAGATAATGTGCGAAGTGACAATTATCGAACAACAATAATATAAAATATCAACGCAGCAATTATCAATCAATAAAATAAAATATTGAGCGGAATTCATCTTTGTGAAAATTATTGAGTAGTGCCTTCTTACGTAAGGATCAATAATTCAACAATATCATAATACCGTCAGGTGTATTCTTTATGCAACCCGCCAGATTCTCGTATTTTAACCAATTCTGGTATTCCAACAAATCTTAATCTGTGAATAACTACTGCCAAGTATTTATAACCACCCAAACTTTATCGTTTTCCTCATCCAATCGCTTTCCGTTATGGGGCCCACACATATCGCGCTGCGTCGTCTGAATATTCCCAAACAATCTGAATATTCCACGACCAAACGAATATTCCCAGACAAAATGAATATTTTATAACCACTTGCTTATTTTGAAATATTTATGTATTTAACCCTTAACTATCCACATTAATCAAATCAACCCTTACTATTTCAAAATAATAAATAAAGGAAATTCCTTTTATTTAAAAAAATTTCTGGGTCTTACAACCTCCCTCCTTATGAAATTTCGTCCTCGAAATTGGCGTGCGTATTCTGTGTTTGAAAAGGTGAGGATACCTCGCTTTCATTTCCGCTTCCAATTCCCGGTCATTTCCTCTATAGCATGATTCCTCCACAAAACTTTAACTTGTGGTATGACCTTTCTTGCGTAGGACATGCTCCTTCCTATCGAAGATCTTGATGGTACCTCCTCATCGTTAAGTCTTGGCTATCTCGTCCGGTTCTAACTCAATAATGTGGTTCGTCTTTCACATATTTACGAAGTACGAGATATGTGAAACACATTATGAACACGAGACATACTTTGAGAGTAACGCAAGTCTATAGGCTACATTTCTACTACTCGGTCGAGAATTTGAAATGGACCAATAAATCGTGGATTGAGCTTTCCTCTCTTCCCAAATCTTGTAACTCCCTTCCATGGAAGCAACTCATGACAATAATACATGATCCCTACATTAAATTCCACGTCCTTTCGATGAAGATCCGCATAACTCTTTTGTCGATCTTGAGCCGTTTGTATCGTTGTCGAATCATTTGGATCTTTTCGGTGAGTAAATACGTCTTAACTTCGGGTCCCAACAATGTTGCTTCACCCACCTCATCCCAACATATCGGAGAACGACATTTTCGTCCCATATAATGCTTCAATGGAGCCACACCTATACTTGCACGATAATCTGTTGTTGTGAGGAGAATTCCACCAATGGTAAATACTTATCCTAACCCGCCCTTGAAGTCTAGGACACAGAGTCTTAATAAATCTTCAAGAGTTTGAATAGTCCTCTCTCGATTGTCCGTCCCTGGTTTGGGGATGGTATGCTTAGAACTAAATCGCAAAATCCGTGCCCGTAGCTTTTTGCAAGCTAACCCAAAATCTTGAAGTGAATCTTGGGTCACGATCCGAAAACTATGGATACAGGCATGCCATGCTGACCTCCACAATCTCATTTACGTACATACTAGCAAGACGTTCAAGTGAATAAGTCTCCGTGTCGGCAAGAAATGAAAGCGGACTTGGTTAATCTATCAACAATAACCCAAATAGCATTGATGCCTTGAGAAACCGTAGGAAGACCCAGAACGAAATCCATGGTAATGTGTTCCCACTTCCATTCCTAATCTCAAGTGGTTCTGCAACGGACCCTTAGGTACTAGATGTCTTCGCTTTACACGTTGGCAAGTTAAACACATCGAGATAAACTTTGCAATCTCTCTTCATATTATTCCACCAAAATGTATGTCAAGATCACGATACATTTTAGTACTTCCAGGATGGATTGCAAATGGTGTATTGTGTGCCTCCATCATAATCTTGTACTTCAAATCGTAGTCGTTAGGAACACAAAGTCTAGAGTGGACTCAAGTATTCCTTCTTCATCAATTCGCCCTTAGGAATAGCTCCTTCTTGTACTTTCTTCTTCATACGCATCGGCTCGCCGGCTTGAAAGCACCTTAACTTTTTCTATTAAAGTTGGCTCTACGTCATATATACTTGACATCATCGCACTTTTCGTTCCGCATATGATCTTCTACTCGATCGTCGGCTACCACGCTCGCTTTACCGGGATGGTATTGAATAGTGTGTCGTGAGTCTTCAATAGCTCGAGCCAACGTCATTGCCAGCATGTTGAGTTCTTTTTTGAGTGAAGAAATATTTAAGGCTTTTATGATCCTAATATATCTCCACTTTCTCCCCATATAGATAGTGCCTCCATATCTTTAAGCGAAAACGATTTGCCGCTAACTCTAGATCATGAGTAGGATAATTCCTCTCATACTCTTTTTAAGTTGTCGCGAGGCATAGGCTATGACTTTCCACGTTGCATGAGAACACATCCTAACCCTTTGCACAAGCATCATTGTAGATAACAAATCCATCCGAACCAGATGGTATTGTTAGAAACAGTCTTAAAATAAGTCTCCTCTTAAGCTCTTGGAAACTTTTCTCGCATTCTTCGCTCCCAAACGAATTTTGTATCCTTCCGAGTTAAATTTGAGTTAATGGAGTAGCGATTCGAGAAAACCCTTCCACGAATCTCCGATAATAACCAAATAAGCCCAAAAAGCTACGTACTTGATCACCACCGACTTGGTTGCTCTAACTTTGTATTGCTTCAATCTTGGCGGGATCAACAGATACTTCATGTTTTGACACCATGCCCAAGAAATGCTACTTCCTCAAGCCGAACTCGCATTTCTTCAATTTGGCATATAGTTGGTTTTCACGAAGCCTTTGAGTACCAACTTTTCAAATGGTGCTCATGATCTTCACGACTTTTGGAATATATAAGGATGTCATCAATAAAGACAACAACGAATGATCCAAATATTCCTTGAATACTGGTTCATCATATCCATGAAAGCCGCAGGAGCATTAGTTAGTCAGAAAGACATGACTAAGAATTCATAATGCCCATCTGAGAGTTCGAAGGCGTCTTTGGAATATCCTCGCCTAATTTTCAATTTGATGATATCCGAGCGAAGATCGATTTTGAAAAGAATTGTGCCCCTTGCAATTGGTCAAACAAGTCATCAATACGAGGTGGAGGATACCTATTCTTGATGGTGACATGGTTCAATTCCCGATAGTCAATACAAAATCGCATACTCCCGCTTTTCTTTTTACAAATAAAACAGGAGCACCCCGAGGAGACGTCTTGGGGCGAATGAAACCGATGTCCAACAATTCTCAGTAGTTGGACCTTTAACTCCTGAAGTTCAATAGGAGCCATTCGATATGGGGTTTTAGAAATGGGCTTTGTACAAAGTTCAAGATCAATAAAGAATTCAACTTCACGTTACGGGGTAGGCGGAAGTTCTTCAGAAATCGTCGGGAAAGTCAATAACAACAAGAATATTATTCAAATTTGGCGTGTCTTTATTCAAATCCATAACATGGGCTAAGAAAGCTTGACATCCGTTTTTCAATAAGCGAATAGCTTTATGATTAGATATGATGATGATTGATTTTAATGGTTTAGTTGCTTGAATTAAATCAACGGAGTTTGCTTAGGAATATGAAAACTAACAACCTTACAAAAGCAATCAATTTGGCGTGATGAGTAGTTAACCTTAAAATCACATCAAAAGCAAATATCTCTATAGAAATAAGGTTAACGAGTAATGTGATAGTGCCAACCCTGAATCAAACAAGATTTCTAAACAACGGATGTAATGAAAGTTTCTCCTAACGGATTCTCCATAAATAGGTCAAAGTCTAATTTCTCCGTAGTCGAGTTCAAACGTTGGCGCAAGCGAAGAGATAAAAGAATGGGTAGAACCCAGATTCTAGTAAGGTATAAACTTCACAAGAATTTATAATTAACTAACCCGTGCTAACTTCGTTCGGGTTCTCTCGCATTTTTTGAATGGGCCACGACAAACGCTCTTCCGGAATCGTTGACTTTGACTTTTTCTCGACATCTTTTGAGTCACCATTCCCATTGGATCGGGTTTCGATATCGTAAAATCTCGGCGATATGTCCTTCTTTTCCACAATTATAACATACCTTAAAGCTTGTTGTGGGCGGTTTGGGGATATATGTCCCTCTTCCCGCATTTGTAACATACTGACCGGTGGTCTTTCTCCTCCTTGGAACCGATTCTTCTTGGCCGGCGTCTTCACGTGGTCGTTGTTGAATCTCCTCTTTTTAAAATCTCCTCCCACTCGCTTCTTCTATTTTCATGGCCACGATTACCACCCGGAGTGGTAACCGCCTTTGTCCGTATTCTTCTTTCTCCGCCGGTTATCGTTATTACGATGACCGCTATTTTCAGTATGATCCTCGGTTATGGTCCCTCGGTTGAACGTATTTCGTTATCTCGCTCTAACAACCGAGCCACATTGACAACATCCTGAATAGAGAAAATTTATGAGAAATGAGATCTTGGCGTATGTCGGTTTCAAACCTCTCGAAACATCCGCGTCGTATGTTCCTCATTCTCCACCAAATGAGGTGCAAACTCGGATAACTCTGCGAACTTCGCCTCGTCTTTGACACCGCCATCGTTATTACTGCTTCTAGTCTAATAAACTCCACTTCCTTCATACGATGAATACTTTCGTGGAAGTACTTGTCATTGAATCGCGTCTCCAGCGACATCTTTGAGTGCGGTGGATGGAGTACGCTTCCTGATTCCTACCGATGTCACCTCGCCACTTAATATAAAGGTAGCGAATGGAACCTTCGTTTCTCCGTGCATCCCAAGACATCGAATATCTTGGTAATTTGTTTGACCCATGTTTCCGCCGTGATCGGATCGGGCTTTCCCTTAAATTCGGTGGTCCCAACTCTTTGAATCGCTTGGCGTGACCACCCGTGTAATTCTTTATCATTTCCTCCTCGTATTTTGAACACGAATCTCCTCGTCTGCGATTTTGCATGAACTGCAAAAGCTTCTAAACATCCCTCGTTCATCATCTGCTTTCGGTTGGTATTGTTCACGGGAGGAACATTGCCACTGTTACACGTTCTCCTCGTTGGTAAATACAGCATCTCCACGATCTCATTTACTCCACTTATTAATATTCTCGATCGACATTCTCAAATACCATCATAAAACAAGGGTTAATTAAGGAAATCAATATATCACATAATATCCCTATATCTTGACCAACTAACAAATAAGCTTAGGTAGGACGGTATTAGCGAAGGATTTACTCGCTCTCCCTCCTGGTTCTATTCCCCATCTCCGCCAGGAGATCATATCCCTAAGCTCGATACCAACCGTGACGCCCCCAAAAATAGGTATACATCCCCCATTCCGAGTTGTCAATACACGTATGTAAACAACTACAACTTTATTATTACAACAAGAAAAGCTGTGAGTTTAAATACAAATATTATCTTCTGTATAATATTTATACTCAAATAAATCCTCATCACATTTATTGATACATTATTTTACAAAATGGTGAGGACTACTAAACAATCCTTTCTAAAACCTTCATTCCATACCCCTAGGCTAAATACTTCATTATATTCTCGCCTCACGAGAAGAATGGAACAAAAAAGGAAAAGGGTGAGCTCAACTAGCTCAAGAAAGAATATTATGACTAAGATAATATACAACAAATTATCGTTAGTCTTCAACGGAAAAATCTGATAGAATCAATAGACAACAAGTTTCAGATCAATATTCGCAAGTGAAATAATAATTCATAGAAGAGTTACGTAGAATGAAATCTACTATAATCTATGAATTTAACGGTCCATCATCAAAATTTTATCCTCGTAACATCAATCAATATTCATCTCAAATCAAACATTTATCTTTGCACTTCTACAGCCAAAGATATTCATCGATCGGTCATGTTCATCTCAACACTTGTTCATCTTTGCACTACGGTGCCAAAGATATTCATCGATTAATTCATATTCATTTAAACACACTGCTCATCTTTACCTACAGGCCAAAGATATTCTTCGAAATCATTCATCTTTGCACTACGGTGAGCCAAAGATATTCAATAATATCATCATTTAAGGCGAGGATGATGAAAATATTTTTAAAGAACGAATCCAAATGAAACAAAATGACAAGGATTAAGGATTAAGGATTAGTACTTTGTTTTATCCATGTCCAACAATACTTCAAAAATAATCATAGTGGTGTAAAATTCAAGAATGATCAAAACATGGATCTGATCAAAGCTAGTATCCGAATAGATATTTTGGACGAAAAGAAGAAATTTTATTTTTCGATGAATAGTCCAGATATCGTGAATAATGTCAGATATCGTGAATAGTCAAAATATCATGAATAAGAATCTCAGAACACAAAAGATAGAAATTCCATAAAAAAACATTTTCACGCTTCGTGAATAGTACTTTCCGTGAATAAGTAACTCGTGAATAGTAACTCATGAATAGTAACTCGTGAATAAGAACTCATGAATAGTAACCCCAGAGCATGAAAAAGTTCCAAATTTGATAAAAGTTCCAACCAATATTTCAAAGATAATGATATTGAAGAAATAATATCATCCGAAAAGAAAATAACATCCCTTACCTCAAAGAATCGATTTGGAAGGAAAGGTCTCAAGTGATCTTTGAATGAAACTTATCTTGAATAAATGAACTCTCAAAGTATCTAAATACTCACAAAATACGCCAATAATATAGAGAGAGAAGAGAGAAACTTTGTTTACGGTGTGATTTTCAATTCTAACTTAGCCTCTATTTATAGGAAAATGTTAGCCACTAAAGCGGACTTGACTTTCTTCTATTGCCACCCACCACATTTGAAATAAAATTCAACACATTTTTTCACCAACCACAAGTGGGGCCCACTCAATTCTAGAATTTTCCACCAAAATCAATTATAAACCTAATTTTGAATCCGACACCTCTTAAAATTCACAACAAATCATTCGTGCATTTTAACGGTTCAAAATTTGTGGACATATACTCAACTTATGTATGTATAACATACCCAAAAATTACCACAATCCAAGTCGGTGATTAAAAATTATAACCCCATGATATATCTCAAAACCCCGATTTAATTTTTAATACCTCCAATCGGTAAAATCTTGATAAAACACCTCAACAATAATTTCTTCATTTATAACCACATAAATAAATCCATCATTTATATCCACATAAAATAAATATTTCTTTATCATATGAATCAATAATTAATTATTCACAAATAATATTACGAGAATCACAATTATAATGACCAGTAGTTCCTCAGAGAAGGGGCTTTAGATAAGGATTTCTCCTTCTTGGCGCGCAATTAGGTGACCAAACCTCTCGATGTGAACTTTCTAGACATTGCCAATAATGCTATCTAATAATATTATTCAAATAATATGAATTATTGATCCGATAATGGAGATAATAATGCGTTGACAATTATTGAACAACAATAATATAAAATATCAACGCAGCAATTATTGAATCAATAAAATAAAATATTGAACAAGAACTCTTCGTGAAAATTATTGAGTAGTGCCTTCTTACGTAAGGATCAATAATTCAACAATACTTGTGCAATACTGGTGTCTTCTTTGTGCCACCAGACATTCTTGTATTTTAACCACCGGTATTCAATGATCTTAATTGGTAATAACTACGCTGCAGTTATTTATAACCACCCAAACTTTGTCGTTTCCTCATCCAATCGCTTTTCAGTTATGGGGCTCACACATGGCTGCTGCTAGGTAAATGCGAATATTCTCAAGCGACGAATATTCCACGACCAAACGAATATTCCCACAAAATGAATATTTTATAACCACTTGCTTATTTTGAAATATTTGCGTATTTAACCCTTAACTATCCACATTAATCAAATCAACCCTTACTATTTCAAAATAATAAATAAAGGAAATTCCTTTTTATTTAAAAAAATTTCGGGGTCTTACATCTCTACTTAAACCTTTAACAATCATAAGACTATATGGACCTTATTTATCGTACTTAGGGGGGTCAACCCTTCGTACCATGTATTGTGCACAAATATCATAACGCTAACGCGTATTATAATCCACTATAATAGGGTTTTTCATCTCAACTTTGTCATCCGAGTCCACACCAAAGGAAGTTTGGTTTGGATTAGCTTCAAGGGTAATTTAGAGTTCAACATTCATCAACTAAGGACTAGTTGAATCAGTAAAGAATTGCTAATAAATTAACCATTGCAAGATAAGATTTCAATAATAATAACATACAATATCAACAACTGAGTAAACCGCATGCATCGAAGTATTGGTTTCGAAAGAATGGAAAGTTATGAGACAACATAAGAACCTTGCTTGAACAATATTAAGCTAAGGCTAAAATACTGTCTCAATAATAGTTTAGGAGCTTACAATCTCATAACAGAATATATTATAAGAACTTGTTCAACAATATCAAGTTAAGGATAAAAAACTTGCATAATCGTGATCAAGATAAAGTAAGGAACTTGGCTCGTGTGTAGGTTAAACAATTATAACTCACGTACTCCAATATCCTACACACATAACATTTAGATTCACAACTCTAGTTAGCCAAATCAAAGTTAACCTTATTGGTTTCATTTAATCATCTTGGTTAAGTTATAACTTTTAGCTTAAGATTTAACTATATCAATCAACCACAAAACATGAATTTGAAAACATACTAACATATAACACAAACTTTAACATACAAAACACATTTTCATCTCTTATAGCGTCGAGTTTCAATCTTATATAACTTGTTAATCATTATCTTTCAATCTTCACATTTAGTATTATAACATCACTACAATATGTTATAACATCTTACTATAAACCTAACACATTTTCATGCTCATTAGACTAAGTTACATTAGCATACTATGGATTGCAAATAAACAGAACAAAACAGATTCTGTCAGGGAACGGCACATCTGCGCTATCTTGAAACCTTACAACCTAGCGTGGTATGTCTTTATTCTCGCCCTTGCACCGGCTACAATCTTCTGAGCAGACAGAACTGCAGAGATCGACAAAATAGTTCATCTAAAGCAAGAAACTCCAATTAAACAACAATATTTGCATACCCATATCATATCAATTCCATGGAATCACTACTAGGCATGCATAACATGATTATAAACAACGAAACAACACAAACAACCAAATTTAGACCCTTAAATTCTATTGTGACTCCCCCAAAATAGTTCCACACAACCCATTCTGAGTCGCCAAATACATGGTACATAATTCAAATACAAACTTTATTTATACAACTATTAATTTTCGTGTAAAATACGACAAAACATAAGTTATGAGTTTCAATACAAATATTATCTCGTAGACAATATCTAAACTCAAATAAAATCCTCATTACAATTATTGTCACACAATTTTACAAAATAGTGATGATTACTAAAATAACCATCTTGGACCATTACTCCATTCCCCGACTAGTCCTAGCTACATTATCGCCTCCTTAGTAGAAAACTAGGTTTGACTTGACATATTAGATATTATCCTGAGAAAATCTTGCACTAAAAGCTACACTCAAAGTATTCTTATACTCAAAAGAAATACTCACAATATTGTAGTAGGAACGTTTGTGATTTTGTGTGTGTTTAAAAAGGAGGGTTATCCCCCATTTTATAGTGCAGCTCGAAGGAAAAATTAAACAAAGCTGCACAACTTTCTCTTTTTTTTTCTCTGCCTAACCTTCAATTTCTTCGGTGCCTAACTTCTCATTTTTCAATGGTTGAGGGCCCACTAAATTTGGAAGATGAAATGCATTACAGGAGAAAGTTTCAGACAAGCCTCCGCTTCAGAAAAAAATGTGCAGAACTCAAAATGTGCACGGAAAGGTTTTGAAAAAAAAAATCAAAATCAAAATGTAAACCTTCACTCCACTTTTATTCACATGCTAAAAATTATATATTATAATAATAACATTACCATTTTAATTATAAAAAAATTATATCATTATATTATCACATTATACTATTATAATGTAATATTATAATAATATATTTGAATGAATATTTTATCGAAGAAGATAATTATAATTCCACAGAAAAATATGCCAAACTTTTAACAAATATTTCATGCTAAATCCCTCTATTTATATCAAAATTGACCAATATCCAACACATAATAATTATTCACAATTAATAATATAAGCTCACAACATTAACAACCAAATCATTCCCAAGAAAGAAGGGGTAAATCCTTATTGGTGCACAATTATATAACATAACCCATTTTTCTCGACAGAACTTTCTAGACATTGTCAATAATGCTAACAAATAATATTATTCAAATAATATAAAATAATGCACAAATGTTACTGTAACAATTATTGAATCAATGATATGAGATACTATACAACAACTATTGTGATAATTATTGAATACTAAGTGACTTCTTACGTAAGAATCAATAATCAGATATATTGTGCAATATCATGTGTTACTGTGCAACCACGTGTATTACTGTACTTTTATCACTAGGTATTTCAACAGTTAACGGTAAAAGTTTTACCGTTATTTTTTATAAAAAGGTTATTTATGTCAATTTATGTATCTGACAGTTATGTCGTTATGTGGTCCACCAATGATTGCGTCGTCGTACGAATATTCCCCGATAAAACGAATATTTTATGACAACCTGCTTACTTTGTAAAATTTGCACATATCACCCATACTTATAACATTATATCAAATCAACACCTTATCATTCAAAAAAATAATTAGAGAAATTAAATCTTTATTCATAAAAAGTTGGGGTCTTACATCCATGTTCTTGCTTGGAACTCAATTTTTGACATGTTTAACGAAATTGAACATCATAAATCTGTTTCTCAACCAAATCAGTCCTTATAACTTGCATTCTTTTCGTTTCTTAACGCATAAACACAATCTATAATCAATTTACAAATTAACATACGAATTAAACATCAATTTTAGATTCTAAATAAGCCATATTCATATATTTCACCAAGAACACAAAATCTCCATTTTAAAACACGCTTTCATGAATTTACTTACTGAAAATTGTTTCTAGACAACACATAATGAATTACAATCATCTAATAACATAAACAACAACTATTCCAACCAATTCATCAATCAAATTCCATTTTTTTCCTTTTTCAAAGAAACTCCAAGAACACATAAACTGTAAGACCCCAACTTTTTGAATAAAGATTAAATTTTCTCGAAATATATTTTTGAATATTATGGTGTGGATTTGATATAATGTTATAGTTGTGGGTAATATTTACAAATTTTGCAAAGTACGCAAGTTGTTATATAATATTCGATTGGTTGGGGAATATTCGTTTTAACAGGGAATATTCATATAACGACACAATCATTGGTGGACCCCCACAACGGAATTATTGTCGGATTGAGAAAATGACAAAAATACTTTATGAAAATAACGGCGAAAGTTTTACCGTTAACTGTTGAACTACCCTGTAGTAAAAGTGCGATGTCTACGCTGCGTGTCGGTTAAGTAGTAGCACCAGTATTAACTATTGATTCTTACGTGAGAAGTCACTCGATTATACTCAATTATTGCTACGATAATTCTTGCATCATATCTCTCATTATTGATTCGATTATTGTCATAGTATCATCTGCGTAATATGTTATTTTATTAAATCAATAATTGAGACGACAAAGTTATTCATATTATTACATTACAATATTTACAATGTCTAGAAGTTACATCGAGGAGAGGTTTGGTCACCTAATCATGCTACGCTTGATAGGGAGAAATCCTTATTGAAAGCCCCCTTTCCTGGGAGCGACTGGTTGATAAATATTGTGAGTTATAATATTAATGATGAATTTTATTAAAATTGAAGTTGTGTTCGGAATTGAATTTGGAGATGCGGACGTGATATTTGAGTCCGGAACGATGAAATTAGTAAAAATAATCTATAAACACAAAATTTTCTGAAATTCACTATTTGGTCAAAAAGTCAACAGTTGACTTTTTTGAGAAAAGTCAAACTTTAAAATTTCAAAATTTATATTTTTGATAAAAATGGTTTCATTGTGTTGGAATTATTTGTGTTAGTGAAAATCGACAATTATTTCGATAATAATTGATGTGCGGAGGTTATATTGACCCGATCGGGTATTTAACCTGGGATAAATGAGCAATTGATTGCTATTATTTCACATAATTATAACTATTTGTTCACATGTGTATACTATTGTTTCACATTCTTGTTACTATTAGGGGAGTTGATGCAAGATTGATAATACTTGCATGGTAAGTTAAAAATGGAGGTATAGATGGAGTCTTATCTTGTAATTCGTATTTTCACATGTACAGAACTATTGATTCACATAATTTACTATTGAATCACATTATTTACTATTAGGGGAGGTGGTGCGAGTTTGATAATACTTCCATGACTAAATTAAAAATAAAGGAAAAGTTGGAGGTATTGTCTTTGTAATTTTTCGAGCCCCAAAACATGCGATTATCGAAACTATATTTTCTATAAATAGAAGCTCATTCTTCCTTCATTTCTCACCAATTCACAAAAGCTTTAGAGGCGATTATTATAGAGAGAAAATATAGAAAGAAGAAGAGATCTCTTACTTACCTCACTATTCCAAAGATCCAATTTTTCTAAGGTATGGAGTATTATTTCTTTCTTATCCATGAAGAGAACTTCATTATTCCATTCTTTATTATTCATTGGAATAACTTTGTATACGTGGGCTACCCTATACTTGGTGAAATTCTTACATTGTTCCATTCTTTATCATTCATTAGAACATCATTATGCATGTGTTTCTACTTTGGACTGGTTAAGTTATTATTATTACATTGGAATATCCTCATTCATGCGTTTTACGTTAACCTAGTTCCGTCTTTATTATTCTCGTTGGAATATCACATGCATATGCGCTTTTTACGCCTGGGCTGATTCCGCTCTTTATTATTACTCGTTGGAATATCTTGTCTATACGTTTCTGTGGGACTGATTCCGTCTTTTATTATTTTGTTGGAATATCCTCAGTATGTGCGTTTATCTGGGACTGATTAGTTATTTATTATTATTGTTGGAATAACTTTTGCTGTCTTGATCTATCGCGTGCTGGTGATTTCTTTTGTTATTCCATTCCTTATTATACTTAGTTGGTTAAAGTTTTGACTTCTATACTCCATGAAATTAGTGGAATATCCTTGATATTTAAGGCTTCATCCAAAGATATCTTTTCATGGAAATATTCTTCCGAGCATTCTTGAATTTTACTCTACAATGCGATATCATGTTGACAATTTGGGCGTTATTAGTTCTGGATAAATTAATTCTTGAACTTGTTTTATTGAATTCTTATATCATTGTCATCATCATCATGTTTATATTTTGTTGAAAGTTATCTGTGGCCTATAGTGGATAGATGGACTTGGTATGATTATGATTGGGATTATTCGATTGTAATCATGGCCAGTAATGTTACAAATGATATGGAAAAAGTCCTCATTGGCCCGTGAGTGCATTGATGGACGACGCTTGTTGACATGATCATGACTATTATTGAATACACAAATATTCTTGGCCAGTAGTGCATGGATAATTGTGGTGTGATACTAAAAAAATATCCTTGGCCGTAGTGCGGGGTGATTCGATGATGTGGATTATTTATTAAAATTTGAGTCCCAATGATAAAATTGATGAAAAACCGTCTAAATCATAAAAGGAAGTAGATTTTATTCTTTACCTGACTCTTTTAATGGATTGCTTGTTCCGCTGCAGTTAAACTTGATGGTTGTTATATTGTATCAGTTTAACACTGTTGAAGGCTAACGATAATATATTCTACATGATCTTAGTCAAAATATTTCCTATTGGACTAGTTGAGCTCACCCTTTTACTTTTATTGTTCTCTTCAGGAAATGAGAACGTAGCAGGGACTAGTCGAGAACTAGTTAGCCGGACGAGATGATAGCATTAGTAGTCCTCACTATTCAAAGGAAATAGTGGAAAATAAATGTAATAATATTGAATTTGAGTTTGAATATTATGCAGGCGATAATATTTGTATTAAAACTCACGACTTATGTTTTGTCGTACTTTACACGACGGTTGTATTTGTATTCTATACCATGTATTTGTGACTTCGAGAATAGGTGATGTATACCTATTTTGGGGGCGTCACAACAGGTATCGAGCTTAGGATATGATCCACGGCTTAGATGTGAGACTAGAACTAGGAGGGAGACGGAATTCCTTCGCTAGTATGACCTACCTAAGTTTATTTGGTATTTAATTGGTTGGTCGAGTATATGGATAATATGTTGCGTGTCAATTAACCCTTGTTTTGTGGCGATATTTGAAAATGGCATCCGAGAATATTGAGAATAGCAATGGAGCACAAGAGACCGTTGAGTCTCCACGGATCAACAATCGAAATAATGTGCATCGTGAAGGCGATAATCCTCATGCAAACAACAACACCGACGAAATGATAAACGATGGAATGTTCGGAGGCTTTATGCAATTCATGCGACATCGGTCGAGTAGAGGCTCTGTCCCAAAATGTAGATGGAAACGAGTGGAAACTCTCTGACGATTACCGCTAAAATAGCTTCAAGGAGCTGGGACCACCAGAGTTTATTGGAGAGCTAAAATCACTTAAGGTCAAGCATGGATAAAACAGATCACCAAGATATTTGATGTCTTGGGATGCTCCGAGGAGCAAAAAGGTTCCTTCGCCACCTTCATGTATTGCGTGAAGCGACATTCTTGGTGGGAATCAGAAAAGCGTATCTAACTGGCTCAAGATGTCTTGGGAGAAGTTCCAAGAGCTATTCAACGACAAGTACTTTCCGAAAGTATTCGTCACGTGAAAGAGGGAGTTTATCAAGTTGGAGCAAAACAATATGGCCAGGTGTCGCAATACGAGGCTAAATTTGTGGAGTTATCCCATGTTTGCAACAACGAATGTTTTTTAGAGGTTTGAAACCAGGAGATACGTCGATATCTTACTTATTTCTCATAAAGCCGTGTTTTGTACTCGGATATCTTACTTATTTCTCATAAACCGTGTTTGTACTCGGATGTTATAAATAGGGCTCGATTATTGGAGCACATGTTGTGGGGAATATTCGTTTGGTCGTGGAATATTAAATGCCGCTTCGAGTCAACGCAACCAAGAGCGAGAAAGCAACCAAGTATTGCACCTTACGTGAAGGCCTTTACTCATTAATGACAAGAGTTGTTTGATAATTGTCATTACTGGTATCTTTCATTATCACAAAAGTTACGAAAATACCGGTGGTATCACCATCGATGAAAACGTGGTGAACAACAACAAACGTGGAGGAATCAACACATACCAATGGTAACCACTTGGCGGTAATCATAAAGAAGACAATAAAAAATGGACATTTCAAGAAAATGAGATTCAACAATGATGGAAAGACGTCGAAGACCGAAGACCACAGTTAAGGAAGGAGAGAAACGACCACCCATCATATGCTTCAAATGCGAGGAGGACACATCATCAATTGCTGCTATGATGATCAGTCAAAGCATGTTATAATTATGGAAGGAAAAGTCACTTAGCTCGATTTTTGCTCGTTCACCAAAGACAAGTTCAACTAGGATGGAGGCACCAAAAGGTCATCTCCCGAGAAAAAGTCAAAGCCGGGTAGAATTTCGATGCAAGGGAGAGCGTTTGTAGTGACCTCCCGAAAGCAAGGAACCCGAACGAGGTTATCACGGGTAAGCTTATCATAAACTCTAGTGAAGTCTATACCTTATTTGATACCGGTTCTACATATTCTTTTATTTCTCCTACTTGCGCTCAACGTTTAAATTTGACTCCGGAGAAATTAGACTTTGACTTATCTGTCGAAACTCCATTAGGAGAAACCTTTATTACATCCACTGTTTATAAGTTTTGTTTGATTCAAATTGTGCCTGTCGATCTTATCTCCTTAAAAATACTTGCATTTGACATGATTCTAGGGATTGATTGGTTAACTACTCATCATGCTAAAATTGATTATTTTTGTAAGGTTGTTAGCTTTCATATTCTTAATAAACCTATTATGCGAATTCAAACGACCAAACCATTAAAATCAATCACGGTCATCTCAAGCCATAAAGCTATTCGTTTATTGAAAAACGGATGTCAAGCTTTCTTAGCTCATGTCACGGATTTAAACAAAAATACGCCGATTTGAAGGATATTTCTATTGTTAATAAATTTCTGACGTATTCTCGAAGAACTTCCTAGCCTACCCCGGGCGTGAAGTTGAATTTTGTATCAACCTTGAACCCGCAGACAAAACCCATTTCCAAAGCCCCATATCAAATGGCTCCTATTGAACTTCGAGGAGTTAAAGACCCAATTATAGGAATTGTTAGACATTGGTTTCATTCGTCCCCAAAGACGTCTCCTTGGGGTGCTCTGTTCTATTCGTGAAAAAGAAAGATGGGAGTATCGCGACTTTGTATTGATTATCGGGAGTTGAATCATGTCACCATCAAAAATAGGTACCCATTGCCACGTATTGATGATCTGTTTGATCGCCATTACAGGAGCACAATTTTTTCAAAGATCGATCTTCATTCGATATCATCAATGAAGGTTAAACCGAGGATATTCCAAAGACTACCTTCGAGAACTTGAGTACGGGCATTATGAATTCTTAGTCATGTCTTTTGGATTGACTAATGCTCCTCTTTGCCTTCATGGATATGATGAACCGTATTCAAGGAATATTTGGATCATTTTGTGGTCGTCTTTATTGATGACATCCTCATATATTCCAAAAGTCGTGAAGATCATGAGCAACACTTGAGGCTGATACTCCAAAAGCTTCGTGAAAACAAGCTATATGCCAAGTTGAAGAAATGCGAGTTCTGGCTTGAGGAAGTTGCATTCCTTGGGCACATGATATCAAGTCATGGAATATCTGTTGACCCAGCAAAGATTGAAGCTATTCAAAGCTGGGAGCAACCTAAATCAGTGACCGAAATACGTAGCTTTCTCGGATTAACTGGTTATTATCGGAGATTCTGTTAGGTTTGTAATATTTAAGAACGCAATCAAATTGCATAAAAAGTGCGGAAACGTGTAAAATCAGAGTTTAAAAAAATTTACAAACCATATACCCGGATCACCCTTTATGCACAATTATTAATTAAACGAAAAGATAAAGAATAAAATCATACCCTTGAAGATCGAGCTTCCTCAGGTACAAGTTCACCTCCAAATCCTTTCGCGTTCAACTTGAATCCACCGGGTTTGGTTCATTCCTTTGATCAACGTTAGCCACCCATGTGTTTGGCCTCTAGAAGTGATCCACCAAGGAATAATAATGATTCAAGAAGAAGGGTGGTTGGCTAAACCCTAGTTTTTTCTATCTCTATAGAAAGGGAGCGTACTCTCCAACTATTGGAAATATTACGTATGTTGTAAAAGTCAACAACCCCCTACACCCATAATAAGACTCCTCTTATTTATAGATGTGGGCCACCCACCTTAACAATTAAGGAATTGAGTTTTATTTAATTAATTAAATTCTTTTAATTAATTAAGCTCCCTAATCTTATTAGGGATAATTAATTAAACTCCTTTAACTAATTTTCCCTCCTAATCCTATTAGGAATAAATGAGAGTACTTATATTAAATTAATTCCTAAACTCTTTTAGAAATTAAAATAATAATAATTGTAATAATATTAATAAGACTCCTCTTATTAATTTATATTTAATATTTCTAAAATATTAAATAATAAATATTAAGCTATTTAATTTATTCTATCACCATAGATTAAATTAAATATACTTAACATATTATTACGATTATGCCATTAACTTCTTAAATAATTATTCTTCCTTTTATGGTGTGACCCTTTAGGTTCTCCATATTAAACCGGATTGTGAATAAATCAATTAGAACAATTCTAATCTTATTTAAATAAATAAATTAAACAATTAATTTATTTAAATAAATAATATTTATTCTACATAGGGATAAGCCTCCTAGCGATCAACGACTTTCCGGATAATATAGATTTCAACATTAATCATTAAAGAACCTTTGAGTAAATAGTTACTGCATAAATTCAATCCTTCCACCATACTGATGTCCCAATTAAATATAAGACATGGAATTACCGTCAAGTCTTATTTTATTTAATTATATGTATTTCGATTCTTAAATGCAACTCAAATAATGCAAATTAGAAACTCCTTTCTAATTTCATTCGCTTTAACCAAGGACTACTTGGGTTGTCATTTATCGAATCACATAGGACATTTCTCTTCTTTTATTAAAGTGGTAGATTCTTTATTGATCATACATTATCTCCATGCATACAACTTATTATACCCAAGCATACCCTTTGATATACCCTAAGGGTCTTAAGGAATAAGTCAAAGTATAACTCATCATACACAAGATACTATGATGATCTCAAGTCCAAGGATTACTTGTACTACTATCACTCACTTCTGAATTCCTATCGACAGTAAATAAAACTCCATTAGGTATTTCTTAGCGAGCCACGTTCAAAGTGAACTTATTCTCTAATAAGCACCTACATACTTGCTTTAGTGTCTCCACACAAAATGATCGTGATCAATCATCCTCATCCAACGAAAGCAAACAGCGTATGTACCAATCTATCCTGATTTACTAATCCCCAATTTAGTAATCCAACGATTGGGAACTATTTTAGTTTTAAGCTTTCTAAGAATTTAGATCTCATTAGAATGATCATCATCATTATTCTAAAAGCATTGCTTAAAACTATGGGTTTATCACATATTATAAAACAGCATCATGTAGATAATTAAAAGCCTTTAATAAATTAATACTTTTTATTAATAAATGAATAAGATTGTTACAAAGTATATGCTTTATCATCAAACATGATTGGCTTGTGTGCATACTACTTTCAGATTCGTGGAAGGATTTTCTCTAATCGTTACTCCATTAACTCAACTGACTCGAAAAGATACAAAGATCGGTTTGGAGTGAGGAATGTGAGAAGAGTTTTCAAGAACTCAAGAGGAGACTCATTTCAGCACCTGTTCTGACAATACCATCTAGCTCGGAGGGATTTGTCATCTACAGTGATGCTTTAGGCAAAGGGTTAGGATGTGTTCTCATGCAACATGGGAAAGTCATAGCCTATGCCTCACGAAAACTCAAAGAATATGAGAGGAATTACCCTACTCATGATCTAGAGTTAGCGGTTTGTTGTTTTTGGCGCTTAAGATTTGGAGGCATTACATATGGAGAGAGAAGGTGGAGATCTACACGGATCATAAAAGCCTCAAATATTTCTTCACCCAAAAGGAACTCAACATGCGACAACGACGTTGGCTTGAACTATTGAAAGATTATGATCATACCATCCAATACCATCCTGGAAAAAGCGAGCGCGGTAGGTAGACGCGACCTTAAGTGAGTAGAAGATCATTTATGGGCACGAAGTGCAATATTGTCAACGCAAAGGCCCATTTTGTATGACACAGCAAAGGATGGAGTTAGAGATAAAGACTCCGGGGACCCACATGATGATTGCAAACATACGAGTAGAACCGACTTTAATCGATAAAGTTAAAAGTTTGCTTCAAGCTACGTACATGGAGATAATGCGTATGAAGAAGAAAGTGCAAGAAGGTCTTTATGTCGGAGCAAGAATCGATGAGGAAGGAATACTTGAGTCAACTCCAGACTTTGTGTTCCTAACAACCACGATTTAAAGTATAAAATCATGATGGAGGTGCAACACACAGCTTTGTAATCCATCTCGGAGTACCAAAATGTATCGTGATCTTGACATACATTTTCGTGGAGCAATATGAAGAGAGATATAGCGAGTTTATCTCAAGGTGTTTAACTTGTCAACGAGTCAAGGCGGAGCATCAAGTACCAAAAGGTCCATTCAACCACTTGAAATTCCGAATGGAAGTGGGAACACATTACTATAGATTTAAGATTCTTGGTCTTCCCAAGGTTTCTCAAGGCATAGATGCAATTTGGGTCATTGTTGATAGATTGACCAAGTCCGCTCATTTCCTACCTATACGTGAAAACTTATACACTTGAACGTCTTGCTCAGTATGTACATAAACGAGATTCTAAGACTTCATGGTATGCTTTAAGATCCATAGTTTCGATCGAGACCCAAGATTTACTTCAAGATTTTGGGTTAGTTTGCAAAAAGCTATGGTACGCGGATTTACGATTTAGCTTCGGCATATCATCCTCGACGGACGGGCGCGGTCGGAGAGGACCATTCAAACTCTTGAAGATCTATTAAGACTACGTGTCCTTGACTTCAAGGAAGTTGGGATAAGTTCCTACCATTGGTGGAGTTTTCCTACAACAACAGCTTATCAAGCAAGTATTGTACGGGCTCTATTTGAGGCGTTGTATGGAAGAAAGTGTTGTTCTCCGGTATGTTAGGATGAGGAGGTGGGTGAAGCAACGTTGTTGGGACCGGGAGTTTATGCGTATGACTACGGAAAAGATTCAAACGATCCGACAACGATAAAAACCTCACAAGATCGACAAAAGAGTTATGATGATCTTCATCGAAAGGATGGAATTGATATTGGAGATCACGTGTTATTACGTGTTGCTCCATGGAAAGGAGTTACGAGATTTGGAAAGAGAGGAAAGCTCAACCCTCGATTCATTGGCCCATTTTAATCCTCGATCGAGTAAGAATTGTATGTATAGACTCGCCTTTTCCTGCTTATGTATGTCTCGTGTTCATAACGTTTTCACATATCTATGTTACGTAAATATGTGAAAGACCCGAACCACATTATTAAATTAGAACCGGACGAGATAGAGGAAGATTTAACGTATGAAGAGTTACTGTTAAAATCTTGGATAAAAGGATCATATTCTACGCTCCAAGGTTATACCTCGAAGTCAAAGTTTTGTGGAAAAACCACGATGTGGAAAAAATGACACGGAGTTAGAATCGAGATGAAATCAAGATATTCTTACCTCTTCGACATACCAGGTACGCACCCTAATTTCGAGGACGAAATTTCATAAGAAGGGGAGGTTGTAAAACCCCAACTTTTTGAATAAAGATTAAATTTTCTCGAAATATATTTTTGAATATTATGGTGTGGATTTGATATAATGTTATAGTTGTGGGTAATATTTATAAATTTTACAAAGTACGCAAGTTGTTATATAATATTCGATTGGTCGGGGAATATTCGTTTTAACAGGGAATATTCGTACAACGACACAATCATTGGTGGACCCCCACAACGGAATTATTATCGGATTGAGAAAATGACAAAAATACTTTATGAAAATAACAGCGAAAGTTTTACCATTAACTGTTTAACTACCCTAGTAGTAAAAAATACGATGTCTACGCGTGGTTCCATAGTAGCACACGGTATTGATTATTGATGCTTACGTGAGAAGTCACTCAGTTATACTCAATTATTGCTATAGTAATTACTACACATATCTCTCATATTATTGATTCGATTATTGTCATAGTATCATCTGCATAATATGTTATTTTATTAAATCAATAATTGAGACGACAAAGTTATTAATATTATTAAATTGTAATATTTACAATGTCTAGAAGTTCTGTCAAGGAGAGGTTTGGTCACCTAATTGCGCGCCAATAGGGAGAAATCCTTATTGAAAAGCCCCCTCTTTCCTGGGAACGACCTGGTTGATAAATATTGTGAGTTGTAATATTAATGACGAATGTTATTAAAATTAAAGTTATGTTCGGAGTTGAATTTGGAGCCGCGGACGTGATATTTGAGTCCGGAACGATGAAATTAGAAAAAATAGTCTATAAACACAAAATTTTCCGAAATTCACTATTTGGTCAAAAAGTCAACAATTGACTTTTTTGGAAAAATCAAACATCAAAATTTCAAAATTTTATTTTTGATAAAAATGGTTTCATTGTGTTGGAATTATTTGTGTTAGTGAAAATCGACAATTATTTCGATAATAATTGATGTCCGGAGGTTATATTGAAGCGATCCAAGTATTTAACCTGATAAATGAGCAATTGATTGCTATTATTTCACATGATTATAACTATTTGTTCACATGTGTATACTATTATTTCACATTCTTGTTACTATTAGGGGAGTTGGTGCAAGATTGATAATACTTGCGTGACTATTTTAAAAATTGAGGTATAGATGGAGGTATTATACCGTAATTAAGTATTTTCACATGTCTAGAACTATTGATTCACATAATTTACTATTGAATCATATTATTTACTATTAGTGTGAGACCCCAGATTTTATCAATAAAGATTTAAATTTTGTCGAAATAATTTTTAATATTATGGTGTGAATTTGAGATAATATTATAGTTGTGGGTAGTATTTATAAATTTTGCAAAGTATGCAAGTGGTTATATTATATTCGATTGGATGGGGAATATTCGGTTTAGCAGGGAATATTCGTACAACGGCTCAATATTCGTACAACAGAATACTTTATTAAAGTTATTCTATAAATAGAATATATTATATTTTATTATGCATAGTGTTGCATAGTGTTTTGCATAGTGTTGCATAGTGTTTGCATAGTAAAATGTTTTTATATAAATAGAATATATTATATTTTATTTAAAAGATTTTGCTTTAAATATGGATCGTCCGATTAAAGTAAATCAATCTGACCGTTAATAGATTAATTACTATGCATTCTATTTTCCTATAAATGAAAGCTCATTCCTTCATTATTTTCTTTACGAATTCACCAAACTCTAGAGAGAAATTATAGAGAGAAGCTATAGAGAGAAAATCTATAGAGAGAAAGAAGAAGAGTATTTTTGGTACTTCACTACTTTGATATCCGATTGTCTTTTACGGTAAAGGGTATTATTTGTTGTGCCCGTAAGGGATGTTATTCTTTCTTATTCATGAAGAGAACTTCATTATTCCATTCTTTATTATTACATTGGAATAACTTTTGTGTCTACGCCAGATACCCTATACTTGGTGAAATCCTCTCATTATTCCATTCTTTATTATTCTGTTGGAATAACTTTGTGATACGCCAGCATACCCTATACATAATCAGATACGTGGTTTACCCTATACTTGGTGACATTCTTCTATTATTACATTGGAACATCCTGTGCACATGTGTTTTACACCTACTGGTTCCGCTTTATTATTATTCATTGGAACATCACGTATGCATGTGTTTTACACCTGACCGGTTCCGCTTTTATCGATTCATTGGAATATCCTATCTCGTGTGTTTTTTACAATCGGATCCGGTTCCATCTTTATTATTCTTTGGAACATCCTGTGCTTGTGTGAATTTCACGACTGGTTCGTTCGTTATTATTATTACTCATTGGAATAACTTTCATGTCGCAAGTACCGCATGCGTGGTGATTTCTTTGTTATTCCATTCTTTATTATACCCAAATGGTTAAAACTTTGACTTCTATACTCCATGAAATTAGTAGAATATTCTTGATATTTGCGTTTCATCCAGTATCTTTTCATGGAAATATTCTTCTGATCATTCTTGAATTTTACTCTACAAAACAGTATCTTGTTGACAAATTGGACGTTAATAATTCCTGGATAAAATAATTCTTGAACTTGTTTTATTGAATTATTATGTCATTATCATCATCCTCATGTTATATTATGTTATCTTTGGCTTACGTGCATAGATGAACTTAGTTTGATTATGACCAGGGATCATTCGGTATAATCGTGGCTTGTTATAAATGATGTGACAAAAGTCCTCAGTGGCCTGTAATGCAGTGATGGATAGTTTTTGGTATGATTATGACCAGGGGTGATTTGGTATAGTCATGACCATTGATAATTTGATGAAAATCCTTGGCCAGTAAATGCGAGGATGATTAGATATTGTGGTTTATTCATTAAACTGAGTCTTAGTGATAAAAATTGAGAAAACCTTTTAAAACCTAAAAGATAGTAGACTTTATTTTCTACTTGACTCTTTTAATGGATTGCATATTCACCGCAGATTAAAGCGGTTGTCTATTGTATTTTATCGCTTTAACATTGTTGAAGACTATTGATAATTTATTCTGCGCATTATCTTAGTCATAATATTTCTTCTTTGGGCTAGTTGAGCTCACCCTTTTCGCTCACCGTTCTCTTCAAGAAATGAGAATATAGTCGGGACGAGTCGGGAAACAGTGATGGTCCTGAAGATAACATTAGTAGTCCTCATTATTCATTAAATAAAGGTGACAATAAATGTAATGAGGACTCCTTGAGTATGGATATTGTCTAAATGACAATATTCCTATTAGAACTCTCAGTTTATGTATTGTCGTATGTTACACGACAGATGTATAATTAAGTTTGTATTTGAATTTATGTACCATGTAAGTGGCGACCCATGATGGGTGACGTATACCTAATTTTGGGGGCGTCACAATTAAGGGAAGTGGTGCAAGTTTGATAATACTTCCATGACTAAATTAAAAATAAAGAAAAAGTTGGAGGTATTGTACTGTAATTTTTCGAGCCCCAAAACGCGTGAATTATCGAAACTATATTTTTCTATAAATAAGCTCATTCTTCCTTCATTTCTCACCAATTCACAAAAAAGCTTTAAAGCGATTATTATAGAGAGAAATTATAAAAGAAGAAGAGAAGTCCGATACCTCACAATTCTAGTATCCAGCTTTTTCTAAGGTAGGAGTATTATTTCTTTCTTATCCATGAAGAGAACTTCATTATTCCATTCTTTATTATTCATTTGGAATAACCTATATACGCGAGCTACCCTATACTTGGTGAAATTCTTACATTGTTCCATTCTTTATCATTACATTGGAACATCCTGTACAATGCGTTCTACGCCGGACTGGTTCCGCTTTATTATTATTCTGTTGGAATATCACATGCATGCGTTTTACGCGGACACAGTTCCGCTTTTTATTATTACATTGGAATATCCATATCTGCGTTTTCTTTTACGGGACCTAGTTTCGTCTTTATTATTACATTGGAATATCACATGCATGCGTTTTACTGGGACTGATTCCGTCTTTATTATTTTGTTGGAATATCACATCTGCATGCGTTTCGCCGCACACGATTCTTTATTTATTATTACATTGGAATAACTGCGTGTGCGGCCTATCGCGTATGTCGGTGATTTCTTTTGTTACTCCATTCCTTATTATACTCAAATGGTTAAAGTTTTGACTTCTATACTCCATGAAATTAGTGGAATATCCTTGATATTTGCGCTTCATCCAAAGATCTTTTCATGGAAATATTCTTCGAGCATTCTTGAATTTTACTCTACAATGCGATATCATGTTGACAATTTGGGCGTTATTAGTTCTGGATAAATTAATTCTTGAACTTGTTTTATTGAATTCTTATATCATTGTCATCATCCTCATGTTTATATTTTGTTAAAAGTTATCATGGCCTATAGTGGATAGATGAACTTGGTATGATTATGACTAGGATTATTCGGTTGTAATCATAATTAGTAATGTTACAAATGATATGGAAAAAGTCCTCATTGGCCCGTAGTGCATTGATGGACAGTTGTTGACATGATCATGACCATTACTGAATACACAAATATTCTTGGCCCGTAGTGCATGGATAATTGTGGTCGTGATACTAAAAAATATCCTTGGCCGTAGTGCAGGGGTGATTAGATGATGTGGATTATTTATTAAGCTAAGTCCCAGCGATAAAATTGATGAAAAACCTTCTAAATCATAAAAGGAAGTAGATTTTATTCTTTACCTGACTCTTTTAATGGATTGCTTGTTCCGCTGCAGTTAAACTTGGTTGTTATATTGTATCAGTTTAACACTGTTGAAGGCTAACGATAATATATTCTGCATTATCTTAGTCAAAATATTTCCTATTGGGCTAGTTGAGCTCACCCTTTTACTTTTATTGTTCTCTTCAGGAAATAAGAACGTAGCAGGGACTAGTCGGAGAACGGAGTGACGGACCAGATGATAGTATTAGTAGTCCTCACTATTCAGTGAAATAGTGGAAAATAAATGTAATAATATTGAATTTGAGTTTGAATATTGTCTAGACGATAATATTTGTATTAAAACTCACAGCTTATGTTTTGTCGTACTTTACACGACAGTTGTATAATTAAGTTGTATTTGTATTCTGTACCATGTGTTTGACGACTCAGAATAGGTGATGTATACCTATTTTGGGGGCGTCACATAAACCAATAATCAAAAGTGAGATTATTACCTTTAATCCTTGTTTATTCTTTGTTAGATGGTAGAGAACTCCTACTTGATTTTCCAACTTAGCTTTTGAAATCACAGAACCCTCAAACTCTATAATTTTCTCTTAATCTCTCTCTTCTGTTTGTTTTTTCAAACTTTGCAAATGAGCCTTATGAAACTTAAACTGACAATATATTATGTATAATATAACTGATATACCCATTATGCGTATTGCATAACATGGGTACCAGTTAAGCGCATCATGGCTCAGTAGTTGCCATGTTCCAAAGGCCTTATTTGGCTCGCTCTTAAAAGGTTCCTTTTAATTTATTTTAATAACTTACTTATTATATATTATCCAATTGTCACACTTTTAAGCAATCAAATTCATTTAACTCTAACATCAAACTAATCATTTGTCATATAATTAAATTTCTATTAAATCATCATTATTTTTTCAATTCAATTATTAAATTAAACTAGAATATAAATACCACCATCACAATAAAACATACTTATTTAACAATTCATTTAATTTACTTATCTCATTAAATTAAATCTTAAAGCTATAAAATTATAAACATTAATTTAATTAATATAACACACTTAACTAAACTACTCCACAACAATTCCATCAATTATTTATTTAATATAATAAATAAATCAACTAAAAATATTTATTTAAATTAATAAATATTTTAAATTAATAACAAAATTCTCAATCGTTACAAAGCTAAACAAATGTGAGGTGAGATAAACGAAAAATTAAAGAGAAGATGAGGAATAAATAAGGAGTGTTTGGTTGGTGTGTGTCAAAAGCCTGGACTAAAAAACTTCAATTCTGACCCAACTAATTTAAGTTATTATTTGTACAGAAAAACTTTATTTTTTAAAAATAAATTGATTAATTTTACATATTTACTAAATATTATATATAATAATTAATATATTTAATTATTTATTACATAATTACGTCACTAGGTCAATAACGGTTCGACCACTAGTTGGACCAGTGACCTATCCACCTAGTACCTTTTTTGATTCGATAAACGGTCTGGTTATGAGAAACTTGGTTTCAACAATCTAAAAATTAGAATGAATTTGAACCGTACTTGTGTTTATCCGCCAAAATCTATTAGAATAACTCTGAATCGTCCTTGTGCTTTTCCGCCTAAATTTAAATTAGATTATATCCTATTATTATAGATTTTTATACCCGGTCTTTGATCATTTTACAAATTGGTTCGCAACTTTAAATGAACTTTAGTGTTTGCTGGGCAGGAAACAAATTAGAAGAAAAATAAAATTTCAATTTATAAAAATAGTATTATTCTTGGATGTATCTGTTAAATATTATGTATTACTATGCACTTTTAGTTAATTTTGATTGCATTGATTACACTTAATTCAAAAAAAAGATTCAACAAGTAAAAATTGATATTTTCACAAGTTCTCTCACTAAGTGTGAGATCCAATTTCTATTTATATAAGATGAACCTTGTGGAACCATGGTTTCAAAAATCGGACGGGACTTCCAGTTCGACCGATAAAAACCAGAACCGGTGACACTCTGGTTCGATTTAAAAAAAATAATGATTTTGGCCAAAACCCGGTTGACCCACCCGGTCGAATCGGTGGTTCAACTGGTAAAATCGGTTATTGACCAAGTGTCCCGTTTTTGTTTTTTTATAAATACTAATTTTCTTTTAATATTAGGAATTAGGATTAACCACTTTTAGTAATATTGTAGCTCAACTTATATTTTAGTTCATAAAAAATGAGTTTTTATAAAATTTCATTAATTACTAATAATGTATATTTTTAGATATTAATGACGTTACTAAGTCAACAATGGTTTGAGTACAATGATATGTTCATCCGATGCCTATTTGGTTTCGATAATAGGTCTGGGTCTCATAACTATCATTTTTATTTAGGGTCCTTAACACTATTATACAACAATTAGAAAGTATTTACAAAAATAAAACATACACAACATAATTATAAAAATAACGCAACATAATATTACGTTGCTAAAATTAGGGATCATTATCTCCCTACACGTCAGTTATCGACTTTCATAATTCCAACCAACCGCACCTAAATTCAAGCAACTGAACAAAATATGCAACTTTGATATCAAAAAAATAGATCAACGACGTATCTACCGGAGAAGACGAAATCTCTTGTCGCGACGCAACTATGAGATTGGAGAAGAACATAAAAGATCAACAACAACTTCAAGATCTGTAACCAGAAACTTACTGCATTGATTATTGATCGTACTGCACTGATTGTTGATTCGTTACAAATCACCATGACTGAGGTTAATCTTCTCATAGTGTTACCCCGTGTTTACTACGTATTCATCTATTAGTTATTTTTCTCAATTTTTTCGCTCTTTAAATGGTCACAAAGTCAGAATAATGAATGTTTTGAATGCAAAATGTATTTGAAAATATGTTTTATATTCTGGTTACTAAATACATATAAATTGGTTACTGTTTATTATTGACTTGGTTGTTGTATAATGTTTATTTGTTTACTTTATAATTTTAAAGTTTATTCTACTGATGTTTTTTATATTAATGATTACTTATTAAATACATTGGTTACCTTCCTGCAATCGTTGTTGTTACCGCTTCAATCTGGATTTGGTTAATATATAATGTCGACTTGGTTATCAGTAAAAATTGCAATGGTTCTTGTATAATATTACCTCGGTTCATGTTCGGTTACTAATATTATGTAGTTTGTTTCTTTGTCAACATTGAGTTGGTTACTTTACGACCGTAAGCTACTAAAGAATCAAAAACATATTAAACGGTTACTTCATCTGATATACTGGTCGGTGGAATATCGCTTATAATCTGAAATTTAATTGATAATGTTGTTGTGTATTATACAGTTGAATGATTGACAATGTAAAATGCATTTGAAAATATGTTTTATATTATGGTTACTAAACATATATAAATTGGCTACTGTTTATTATTGATTTGGTTGCTGTATAATGTTTATTTGTTTTCTTTACAATTTTAAAGTTTATTCTACTGATATTTTTTATATTAATGATTACTTATTAAATACATTGATTACCTTCCTGCAACTGTTGGATCTTTAAGTACATATTGATGTTTTTTATATTGTTTGTTTTTGGTGTAAAATGCATGGAAAAATATGTTTTATATTATGGATACTAAGTAAATATATGTTTAGTTCTAATTTGGATTTGGTTAATATATAATGCTGACTTGGTTACTGTATAATATTACCATGGTTATTGTAAGACCCCAACTTATTATTAATGAAATTTAATTATCTCTATTTATTATTTTGAAATAGTAAGGGTTGATTTGATTAATATGGATAGTTAGGGGTAAAATATGCAAATATTTCAAAATAAGCAAGTGGTTATAAAATATTCATTGTTGTCGAGGAATATTCGTTTGGTCGTGGAATATTCGTCATGTTGGGAATATTAAATGCTATCGCAGTATGACCATGTAAGGGCCCCATAACTGAAAGCGATTGGATGAAGAAAACGCAGCAAATATAAGTTGTTTAAAAATAACATCGTAGTTATTCTGAATAATCTTGTTTAAAATACTTTAGTGGTTAAAACACGTATACACGCGTATTGCACCAATTATTGATTCTTACGTAAGAAGGCACTACTTAATAATGGTTACGATAATTCTTGCTCGATATTTTATTGATTCAATAATTGTCAGATTGATATTTTATATTACCGTTGTTTCAATAAATTGTCATTACACAAGATTTCCATTATCTTGAGCAATAATTCATATTATCCTAATAATATTATTGGATAACATTATTGGCAATGTCTAGAAAGTTCTCCCTAAGGAAAGGTTTGGTCACCTAATTGTGCGCCAAGAAGAGAAATCTTTATTGGAAGCCCCTCTTCCACTCGGAACCGCTTTGGTTTGTCAATATTGTGATTCTCGTAATATTATTTGTGAATAATAAATTATTGATTCATATGATAAGTAAAATATTGATTTTATGTGGATATAGATGGAGAAAATTTTTAATGTGACAATTGTTGAAAATTGAAATTTTATATTTTTCCGATAAAATAATTCATTTAAATATATTATTATATTTTAATAATATAATAATGGTGATATTTTTACAACGAATGTGGGATATATGAGTATCTGAGGAGGAAGAGTATTTTTGTTGCAATAAATATTTAAAACATGTTAAACATGTCTGCGGACCCCATTTATTGATCAAATTTGATTATAGCTTGTAAAAATCGCCTGCTTTTGTGGATTTCAATCAATTTTTGTTTGGAATTTGGAAAAACTTTCTTCGCAAGTTGTAGAGAATTGAATTTCCTATAAAAATTTGCTAGATTCGAATTTTTTGATAAAAGGGCTATTTATTATGAATTATTGAAGTTCCAAGTCAAAATAATTGATTTTTGGAAGTTTTAATTATTTTTATTAAGAAAAACGTTTTAATTGTTTTTGGCAAATGTGTGGTGAAGTTTGGACCAGATTTATGTGCGTAGGAAATTTGATTATATATATTATTATTATATTAAATTTTCTCGCTTTGGTGTTCTAAGCATTTTCCTATAAATAGGGTGCTTGGGTTAAATTGAAAATCACACCGTAAACTTAAGTTTTCTCTCTATATTATTGAAATTTATTCTTGTGAGTATTTTGAGTATAATTTGAATATTGCTATACTGATTGCAAGTTCAAGTCATCATTTATATCCGGATGTTTCAAATGTAAAGTCTTGATCTTCGAGGTACGTAAGGGATATTTTTTTTTTCAGAATGATATTATTTCTTCAATATCATTATGTTGAAATATTGATCCGAAGTTTTTATCAAATTTGAAACTTTTGGTGTCTGAGTTACTATTCACGATACTAAGACTATTCACGTGATCTGATCTTATTCACGAATACTGCATTATTCATCAAAAAATAAAAATTTTCTTTTAAAATCTAAATATACTATTCGGATCCTAAATTTTGATTATTCTTGAATTTTATTATTTTTGAGGTATTTTTGGACATGGATAAAACAAAGTACGAATCCTTAATCCTTAATCCTTGTCATTTTGTTTCAATGGATTCGCTTTCTTTAAAATATTTTCATTATCCTCGCCTTAAATGATGATATTATTGAATATCTTTGGGCCCGTAGTCAAAAGATGAATGATTTTTGATGAATATCTTTGGCCCGTAATGCAAAGATGAAACAGTGTTTAGATGAACATGACTAACTGATGAATATCTTTGGCTCAGAAAGCAAAGATGAATATTTGATTCGGATGTATGTTGATTGATGTTACAGGGATAAAAGATAGATAAAAAATTCATATAGAAGATAGTAGTTTGATTCTTCTAATGAATTAACTTTTAAATTCATACATGTAAGATAGTAGTTTGCATTCTACTTAACTCTTCTAATGAATTATTATTTCACTGCCAGAATATTGGTTTAAAAACTTGTTGTCTATTGTATTCTATTAGTTTTTTTCCCTGTTGAAGACTAATGATAATTTGTTGTATATTATCTAAGTCATAATATTCTTTCTTCGGGCTAGTTTAGCTCACCCTTTTCCTTTTTGTTCCATTTTTCTTCTCGTGAGGCGAGAAATATAGCTTAGCAGCTCAAAAGTGGGGTATGGAATGAAGGTTCTTACAGAGAGAGTTGTTTAGTAGTCCTCACCATTTTTGTAAAATAATGTATCAATAAATGTGATGAGGATTTATTTGAGTATAGATATTGTATTGTAAGATAATATTTGTATTCAAACTCAGCAGTTTTCTGTTGTATAATAATAAAGTTGTAGTTGTTTACGTATCAATGTAACCTTAATGCGTGGACAACCTCGGAATGGGTGAAGCTGTAGCGCTAAATGCTGAAAAGAGGATAGGGGAGCTTTCAACCGCCTGGGTACACAGCTCAGTACAATTTGAAAGGAACTAATAGTCGAGATCCAGACAAATTTACCATCGTATTATTCATCACATTCAATTTTTATAACTGCGATCTAAGTCAAGTAAACACCATCACCACTGCTTATATACCACCGCTAAAATTATTGTTTTCAGTGGTGTCATAGTTTTCATATTCAAGCAATTCAAACCATTAAAATCAATCATCGCCAGACGTCTAATCAGTGCTATTCATGCATGGAAAACTTGGATGTCAAGCTTTTAAAGCCCACGCGCATAGGGATTCAATAAAGGGGATTTCTCAATGATTTCGTCGCTACCCCTTCTCTCGTAACGTTTGAATCTTTATTGATCTCTAAATCAGTACAAAGCCCATTTCTATTGTCTTTCTATCAACTTCAGAGTTAAAGGTCCAACTTCATGAATCATTGACATTTGCTTATCTGGCTCCTGGGGAATAGAAGAAGAAAGATGGAGTATGCGATGATCATTATCTGGAATTGTCACCGTGAACTTGATTTTGGGAGCATAGAAGGTGGCTGGCGCCAAGAGAAAGAGTTGCTCAAAGCCATGTTTTATGCGTATGCAAAGTTACCATCGTGCATTATATTATTGTGTTTTATACCGATTTTTTTATATCGATGGTTACTCGATTAACTACATCGTTACCTTCATACATTTGTTAGTCTTTAATTTGTAACAAATTCATTATTGATTGTTTTGGTTGTAAAATGAATGTAAAATATTTTTTTATAATCTTACTAATTACATATATTCGTTATCGCCTAATATGTATTTAGATATCGTAACGCCTTTATTTATTTAATCAGATAATGTTATTGTGTTTTACAATTATTATTTTTATATCAATGGTGGTTACTTATCGATTACATCGGTTACCTTCATACAACCGTTAATCCGATTATATATATTCAAGTATCAGATACTATTTAATTGTTTTATCTATTGTAAAATGTTAATTTGGTTACTCAATAATATTAATGTACACTTGTTCAAGTTCGATTTGGAACTCTTACTGAACGTTAACGACAGTCCATTGAAGTCAAACACATGGTACGGAAAATAAATTCATAAGTGCTGTAAATAATTGTCGTATTAAAATACATAACAACAACACATACGATTGTGACAATTTCCCATCAAGGACAAGACTCACAATGATAATTTGCACATAAAGGTATAGTCAAACCTTAAAATTCATAATTGAAGTACTGAAGGAACATTCAAGAGTCGCCAATAAGCACGGTATGGAACAACTACAACTTTATTATTATGTCAACAAGAAATAGAATTCTCATTCACATTTATCCATTAAAAAATACATTTTCATTCCATACCCCTAATTGCATCGCTTATATTCTCGCTTCCCTAGAAAATGCAGCGTATACTATTTAATTGGTTATTGTATAATGTTAATTTGGTTACTGAATAATATTAATGTACACTTGTATTGGTGTTTTTTATAGTTATGGAAAGATTTGATCAAGTGGCAATTTGGTAATTTCATTCAAGTTTGGAGTGTCGGATTTTGGCGTTTTCGGAGCCTAATTTCATTGGAAACGGGTTAACGATTGTGACAACCCCAAAATAGGTCCATTCCATCCAACCCATTCTGAGTTGTCAAATACATGGTACGGAAAACAACTACAACTTTATTACAACAATTGTCGTACAAAATACAACAACACATATGCTGTGAGTTTGGATACAAATATATACCAACCGCGACTCGTGTCCCAACCATAATGTGAAAAATGTCCCATCAAGGACAAAGACTCACAATGATACCTACATAAAGGTATAGTCAAAAACTGTTTTAAAAATTATAATCTTTGGGAAGTGCTCAAGGAACCTTCGTACATGGGAGGCCATGCTTCCAGGTTATGATAGATATCAACTGTGATGCCCCCAAAATAGGTCCATTCCATCCAACCCATTCGAAGTCGCCAAATACATGGTACGTAAAACAACTACAACTTTATTATTACAACAAGAAACTGTGAGTTTGAATACAAATATTATCTTCTAGCATAATATCTATACTCAAATAAATCCTCATCACATTTATTGATACATTAAAAAAATGGCGAGGACTACTAAACAACTCCTTTCTAAAACCTTCATTCCATACCCCGACTCGTACTTCGCTTATATTCTCGCCTCCTAAAAAAATGGTACAAAAGGAAAAGTGGTGAGCTCAACTAGCCCAAGAAGAATGTTATGACTAAGATAATATACAACAAATTATCGTTAGTCTTCAACAGGAAAAATCGATAGAATACAATGTACAACAAGTTTCCTGATCAATATTCGCAATGAAATAATAATTCATAGTAAGAGTTACGTAGAGAATGAAATCTACTATAATCTATGAATTTAACAAATTCATCATCAATATTTTATCCTCAGAACATCAATCAATATTCATCTCAAATCAAACATTCATCTTTGCACTACAGTGCCAAAGATATTCATCACTTCATTCATGTTCATCTCAACACTGCTCATCTTCTTGCACTACAGCCCAAAGATATTCATCACCGTCATGTTCATTTAAACACCTATTCATCTTCAGCACCACAGTGCCAAAGATATTCTTCAGAAATCATTCATCTTTTGCACTACGTGCCAAAGATATTCAATAATATCATCATTTAAGACCGAGGATGATGAAAAATATTTTAAAGAAACGAATCCAAAGTGAAACAAAATGACAAGGATTAAGGATTCAGATTCTTGGTTTTATCCACGCCCAAAAATACCTCAAAAATAATCACAAATGGTGTAAAATTCAAGAATGATCAAAACATGGATAAAATCAAAGCTAGTATCTCGAATAGATATTTTGCATTAAAAGAAAAATTTCATTTTCTATGAATAAAGTCCGTATTCGTGAATAAAGGTCAGATAATCAGATACGAATAAAGGTCAGATACGTGAATAATAACTCCGACACCAAAAGATAGAAATTCCACAAAAAACATCTTCACGCTTACGTTTAATAGTAGACTCGTGAATAAGAACTCGTGAATAAGAACTCATGAATAAGAATCTCGTGAATAAGAATCTCATGAATAAGAATCTGACATGAAAAAGTTCCAAATTTGATAAAAGTTCCAACCAATATTTCAAAGATAATGATATTGAAGAAATAATATCATTCGAGAAGAAAATAACATCCCTTACCTCGAAAGACAAGATTTCTAATGAAACACCTGATATAAGGTCAAGGAACTCAACTTTCAGACCGCCTAACAATACTCAAAGTATACTCAAAATACTCACAAGAATACGCTTCGATAATATAGAGAGAGAAAAGAGAAAACTTGTTTCGTGTGATTTTCAATTCTAACTTAGCCCTCTATTTATAGGAAAATGTTAAGACGCTTGAAGCATTTTAACTCGCAACTCGATGGCTTTACTGCTACTATTCCCACCCACCACATTTGAAATAAAATTCAAAGACATTTCTTCACCAACCACAAGTGGGGCCCACTCAATTCTAGAATTTTCCACCAAAATCAATTATAAACCTAATTTCCTAATCACCACCTCTTAAAATTCATAACAAATCATTCGTTCATTTTAATCTCGCTCAAAATTTGTGGACATATACTCAACTTATGTATGTATGACATATCCAAAATTACAACGATCCAACTATTTGGATTAAAAATTATAACCCCCAAGAATATATCTCAAAACCCCGATTTGATTTTTAATACCTCCAATCCGATAAAATACTGATAAAACACCTCAACATTAATTTCTTCATTTATAACCACATAAATAAATCCATCATTTATATCCACATAAAATAAATATTTCTTTATCATATAAATCAATAATTAATTATTCACAAATAATATTACAGAATCACAATTATGACAACCAGCCGCTCCTGTGAAAGAGGGGCTTCAGATAAGGATTTCTCCTTACTTCTGCCGCAATTAGGTGACCAAACCTCCTCGATGTAACTTTCTAGACATTGCCAATAATGCTATCTAATAATATTATTTAAATAATATGAATTATTGATCCGATAATGGAGATAATGCAAAAGGATAATTATCGAACAACAATAATATAAAATATCAACGCAAAGAATTATCAATCAATAAAATAAAATATTGAATAAAGAATTCATCGTGAAAATTATTGAGTAAAGGCCTTTCACGTAAGGATCAATAATTCAACAATATCATGCAATACCGCCAGCGCCATCGCCAAAACCAATGCCAGACATTATATTTTAACCACCGGTATTCCAATAAATTTAATCTGTAAATAACTACGCCGTTATTTTTTTAACCAACTTATATTTGTCGCTTTCTTCATCTAATCGCTTTCCGTTATGGGCTCCACACATGGTCATACTACCACGCATTTAATATTCTCCGACAATAGATTTAATATTCCACTTTACCAAACGAATATTCCCCGACAACAATGAATATTTTATAACCACTTGCTTATTTAAAATATTTACATGATTTTACCCATAACTAACCACATTAATCAAATCCACCCTTACTATTTCAAAATAATAAATAAAGGAAATTCCTTTTATTTAAAAAAATTTCGGTCTTACATCATATGTCCACGTAATTATCCTCGATCAATCTAATAGACCAAGAAAAAATGAGAAGATTACTATCATATTCTTTCCAATGGTGAGTCTTCTCGACATATCATTATCTCCACTGCCTCTAATCGAGAATTATACTTCAAACAAACACCAAGATCATATAGTAGTAAGGCAGAGATATACTCAAGAAAGTGGATGCGCACAACCCCGCCTTATGACGATGACGTGAGGTCAGTATGCCTTTAGACATCTTGTAGATGATAAGAAGCAAAACACCTTCCAACGTTGGGTTCACTTTCACCCTATTTGATTCACCAAATATAACTACTAAATGATGACCACCGCTCTATTCCCCTCACATCTCGCTTCAACCCAAATACACTTTTATTACTCCGAAAGAAATTGTAGAAGCAAAAGGGTGAGCACAACTAGCTCAAGAAAGAATATCATGACTAAAGATAAATAAATTATCAATAGCCTTCAACAAGAATAAATCGTAGATTTAGAACATACGGTAGATGATAAAAATTTTCAACCATAGTTACAATGTGAACGAAGAATCCATTAGAGAGTCAAATAGACCATAAAGTTTATTATCTTCCACATTAAAAGTCCACCAACAATGTTTTATCCTCGTAACATTAATCAATAGCTCTTTTCCACAATTATATTTAATAACTCATAATCATAATTGTAATTCTAAATTCCTCTTCGCATCCGTGACGAAGATAATTTTCATCACATGTCTTTACCCCAAAACATCAAAGATCATGGTTATACCAAATCACGCCCTCGCTTATAATCATATTAATAATTTCATCTTCAGACTACGACCAAAGATATTCATCAATGCACCATCTTTGCACCACAGTGCCAAAGATATTCAACAATGTGTCATCTTTGCACTACGGCCAAAGATATTCATCAACAATTCATCTTTGACTACAGCCAAAGATATTAATATATCAAAGAAATACATAATCATTTCGTAATTTATATAACAATAATTATAACCATGTTGATCAATTCACCTTTACTTAAGTTAAAAATATTCAATTGTAAATTTAATGGTCATGATCATACCAGTCACAATTCAACTTTGCATTACGAGCCAAAGAGAACCCATAGTCACGATCATACCAATAATCTACCCATCTTTACACTAAAGTCAAAGAGAAATTCCATCACCAAGGTTATACAAATGTTATATATGATAATAAAAACAATATAATCAAAATATAGATTTAATCTCAAGAGTAAGATTCATAAATCAACGATAATTTGGTCTAAAAGAAAACTAATTTTTATCGTAAAAGACCCATGAATAAGAATCTCGTGAATAGTAATCGTGAATAAAGATCAGATTCGTGATATAATACCGTATACGTCGTAAATAATGTCATATACGTAAATAAGATAATATACATGAATAAATGATGACGATACGTGAATAAGAACTCCCGACTCAAAAAGGTAGAAATTCCACAATAAAATCTATACCAATATTTCAAGATAATGATATTGAAAGAATAACATCATTATGAAGAAAATAACATCCCTTAATATCCTTACAATCCCTTTACTATCCTTACCTTAAAAGAGCAAGATTTCATCGGATATCTGATATGACAACAAGGAAACTTCAGACCGATGAATAAAGAACTCACCAAGTATCTAAATACTCACAAAATACGCCGATAATATAAAGAGAGAAAGAGAAAAGCTTATGTTTTTGTGTGATTTTCAATTCTAACTTAGCCTCTATTTATAGAAAATGTTAAGACGCCAAGCAGTACTTGACCAAGAACCTCGATGGCTTTACTCAAGCTATTCCACCCACCAAAATCACCATCTTCCCCAACAACCAAAAAGTGGGGCCCACCCATTTCTAGAATTTTCCACCAAAATCATTTATAAACCTAATTTCAATCATCGCCTCTTAAAATTCATAACAAATCATTCGCTCATTTTTAATTCGCTTTTATGAACATATACTCAACTTATATACGTATAACATATCCAAAAATCACATCGATCCAACTTATTAAAAATTTGAAATAAAGTCGTAAGAACACCAATTTGATCTTGATACCTCCAATCCGACAAAAATATCGATAAAATACCTCAACATTAATTCCTTCATTTATAACCACATAAATAAATCCATCATTTATATCCACATTAAATAAATATTTTATTATCATATAAATCAATAATTAATTATTCAAAATATATCATTATGCACAATAATAACAACTTGAATATTCCGATAAGGATTTCGTCACTGCGCAATAATTCGTGACCAAACCTCTCCTCGATGTAACTATCTAGACATCGTAAGACCCTCAAATTTTTAAATAAAAGGAATTTCCTTTATTTATTATTTAAATAGTAAAGCGATTTGATTAATGATGAAGAAAATACGACAAATATAAGTTGTTTATAAATATTCATTATTGTTTAGAATATTCGTTGTCGTGGAATATTCAGATCGCTTGGAATATATTCGTACCAAGTAAATTGTGGGCCCATATAACGTTGAATATAAGTTGTTTATAAATAACTACAGTAGTTGTTACTAAGGTTAAAATACACACTAATAACACACTAATACGCCATTGTCGAACAAGAAGATACCAGATTGCACCAATTATTGATTCTTACGTAAGAAGGCACTACTCAATAATTGTTACAAAGAATTACTATTCAAGATTTTATTTTATCGATTCAATAATCACGATTGATATTTTATATTATCGTTGTTTCAATAAATTGTCATTACACAAGATTTTCCATTATCGGCTAATAATTCATATTATCCTAATAATATTATTAGAAAACATTATTGGCAATGTCTAGAAAGTTCTGCTAAGGAGAGGTTTGGTCACCTAATCAAGCTACCAAGAAGAGAAATCTTTATCGAAAGCCCCTTTCCTCGAACCTACCGGCCACAAAGATCGTGATTCTCAGAATATTATTTGTGAATAATTAATTATTGATTTATATGATGAGGAAAATATTGATTTTATGTGGATATAGATGGAGAAAATTTTAAAATGAAAATTGTTGAAAATTAATATTTTATCATTTTCCGATAAAATAATTCATTTAAATATATTATTTTAATAATATATTAACTATGATATTTTTATAATGAATGTGGGATATATGAGTATATGAGAGGAAGAGTATTCTTGTTGCATTAAATGATTAACACATGTTTTGTGTGTCATGGGACCCCATTTCGACCGAAATTTGATTATACCGTAAATCATCCGCTTTGTGGATTTTGGCCAATTTCTGCTTGAAATTTGGAAAACTTTCTTCCGCAAGTTGTAGAGAATTGAATTTCCTATAAAAACACGCGAGATTCGAATTTTCTAATAAAAGGCTATTTATTATGAATTATTGAAGTTTCTTGATATCTTCAAATAATCGATTTTTGAGTTTAAATTATTTTTGTTAAGAAAACGTTTTTGTATTTTTTTTGGACATCATTAACATGTGTGGCTGTGTTTTGACCAAAAGGTGGGCTAAGGAAAATTTGTATAATTATATTAATATTATATTAAATTTTCTTTTTTGTGTTTCTAAGCATTTTCCTATAAATAGGTGCTTAGGTTAGAATTGAAAATCACACCGTAAACTCAAGTTTTCTCTCTATATTATCGAGCGATATTCTTGAGAGTATTTTGAGTATACTTTGAGTATTGCTATACTGGTGCAAGTTCAAGTCATAGCCTATATCCTGTTTCAACTAAAGACTCATTTTCGAGGTAAGTGATGTTATTTTCTTCTCAAATGATATTATTTCTTCAATATCATTATGTCAAATATCATTGAACTTTTTATCAAATTTGAACTTTTTCATGCTCTGGGTTACTATTCATGAGTTACTATTCACGAGTTACTATTCATGAAGTTACTATTCACGAAGTTACTATTCACGAGTACTATTCACGGTTAAGCATGAAGAAGATGTTTTTTTGGGAATTTCTATCTTTTGGTGTCTGAGTTACTATTCACGATACTTTAATACTATTCACGATACTAAGACTATTCACAATCAAAATATTCACCTAAAAAAATGAAAATTTTCTTTTCGTCTAAAATATCTATTCGGATACTAGCTTTCGATCAGATCCATGTTTTCGATCATTCTCAATTTTACACCACTACGATTATTTTTGAGGTATTTTTGACATGGATAAAACAAAGTACTAATCCTTAATCCTTAATCCTTGTCATTTTGTTTCACCGATTCGCTTTTTAAAAATATTTTTCATCATCCTCACCTTAAATGATGATATTATTGAATATCTTTACCCGAGTAAGCAAAGATGAATGATTTCAAGAATATCTTCGGCCAGTAAGTAAAGATGAACAGTGTTTAGATTTAATACGATTAATCGATGAATATCTTCGCCTCAGAGTGCAAAGATGAATATTTGATTCCGTATGATGTATATCGATTGATGTTACAGTGATAAAAGATAGATGATTTAACTTTTAAATTCATACATGTAAGATAGTAGTTTGCATTCTCTACTTAACTCTTCTAATGAATTATTATTTCACCATGCGAATATTGATTTAAAATTTGTTGTCATTTATCAGATTCTATTAGATTTTTCCCGCTTGAGACTAACGATAATTTGTTGTATATTATCTTAGTCATAATATTCTTTACCGGGCTAGTGAGCTCACCCTTTCCTTTGTTGTTCCATTTTTCTTCTCGTGAGGCGTAGAATGTAAATGAGTACTAGCTTGGGTATGGAATGAAGGTTCTAGAGAGAGTTGTTTAGTAGTCCTCACCATTTTTGTAAAATAATGTATCAATAATTATGATGGGGATTTATTTGCGTATGTGGATATTGTCTGTCTAGATGGCAATATCTCAGATTTAAACTCACAGCTTATATGTTGTAATAATAAAGTTGTAGTTATTTCGCATCTATGTATTTGGCGACTCGTAATGGGTCGATGGAATGGACCTATTTTGGGGGCGCCACAAATGGTATCGTAGCTAGGATATGATCTCCCATGAGATCGGGGAATAGAACTAGAGGGAGAGACGAGTAAATCCTTCGCTAATGTGTCCTACCTAAGCTTATTTGTTAGTTGTTAAGATATAGGGATATTATGTGATATATCGATTTCTTAATTAACCCTTGCTTTTATGACAAGATTTGAGAAATGTCGAATCGAGAATATTAATGGGAGTAAATGAGACCGTGGAGATGCCTCAGATTTACCAACGAGGAGAACGTGCAACAGTCGGCAAATGTACCTCCCCGTGAACAACACCACCGAGCGTATGATGAACGAGGATGTTTAGAAGCTTTTTGCGCTCATGCAAAATCGCATTTAGGGAGACTCGTGTTCAAAATACAGAGGAAATGATAGCAATTCACCAGTGGTCACAAACAAGTAGTTCAAAGAGTCAACCACCGCACTTCGGGGGAAGCCGATCCGATTAAGGCGAGAGACGCACGGTCAAACAAAATTACCAAGATATTCGATGTCTGGGATGCACGGAGGAACAGAAAGTTCCATTCGCTACTTTTATGTTCCGTAACGAGGCAGACATCGGGGGAATCATGAAGCGCACTCCATCCAACCGCACTCAACATGTCACGGGAGACATTTCAGAATAGCTTCAACGACAAGTACTTCCCCGAAAGTATTCGGCTATACGAAGGAAGTGGAGTTTATTAGAATGGAGCAGAATAATAATACGATTTGTCTCCAAAGACGAGGCGCTAAGTTCATGAGTTATCCAAGTTCAGCACCTCATTTGGTGGAGAATGAGGAACGATGACGCGATGTTTCGAGAGGTTTGAAACCCAAAGATACGCCAAGATCTCATTTCTCATAAATTTTCTCTATTCAGATGTTGTCAATGTGGCTCAAATTGTTAGAGCGAGATAACGAGTAATGCTCAACCGAGGGACCATAACCAGTGGATTATACCAAGATAGCAACCATCGTAATAACGATAACCAATGGAGAAAGAAGAATACGGACAGAAGGCAGAACTACTCCGTGGTAATCGTGGCCATGAAAATAGAAGAAGCGTTTAGCCCGAGAGGAGATTTTAAAAAGAGGAGATTCAACAACCACCATTCAAGACGCCAAATACCAAGAAATAACTAGTTCCAAGGAGGAGAAAGACCACCGGTCAGATGTTACAAATGCGGAAAGAGGGATATATCACCAAACCAAACCTTCACAATACAGCTTTAAGGTATGCTATAATTGTGGAAAAGAAGGACATATCGCCGAGATCAGACGATATCAAAACCATTCCAAATGGAATGGTGACTCAAAAGGATGTCCTGTAAAAGTCAAAGACAACGATTCCTCGAAGAGCGCTTGTGTGTGACCGTCATTAAATGCGCAAAGAACCCGAACGGTTAGTACGTTAGTTAATTATAAATTTTTGCAAAAGTTTATACCTTACTAGATACCGGTGCCTCTACCCATTCTTTTATCTCTTGCGCTATACCAACGCTTGAACTCGACTACGAGAAATTAGATTTGACCTATTTATGGAGACTCTGCTAGAGAAACTTTCATTACATCCGTTGTTTAGAAATCTTGCTTGATTCAGTCAAGCACTATCACATTACTTGTTAACCTTATTTCTATAGAGATATTTGTTTTTGATGTGATTTTAAGGTTAACTACTCATCACGCCGAAATTGATTTCTTTCGTAAGGTCATAGTTTTCATATTCCTAAGCAACCTCGTTATTCAATTCAAGCAATCAAACCATCAGTAATCAAACATTTTCATATCAAGCCATGAAGTCATTCGCTTATTACGGATGTCAAGTTTTCTTAGTCCATGTTATGGATTTGAATAAAGACACGCCGATTTGAATAATATTCCTCGTTGTTATTGATTTTCCCCGACGATTTCAAAGAATTTATCGCTTACTCCCAAAGCTCGATATTAAATTTTGTATCGACTTTGAACCCGATACAAAACTCATTTCTAAAATCTCATATCGAATGGCTCCTATCAACTTCGTGAGTTAAAATTCAACTATAGAATTTGGTACCGAGCCTTTATCCGTGATTTCCTTTGTGGAATGCACCGGCCGCATTCTCCGTAGGGACACCATATTCGCAAGGCGATAAGAAACTGACAGTGTCATTGTAACGCATATCCAAGGTCGATATATGAGTCACAATGAGAACAACCTAAGCTTGTGAATCGAAATACGAGCTTTCTGTGCTTAGTTGGTTATTATCGGAGATTCGTCAAGGATATTCTCAATCGCTATTCCATTAACGCAAATTGACTCAGAGAGATACAAAATTCAAATGGAGCAAGGAATGTGGAAGAGCTTCAAGAACTCAAGAGAGACTCATTTCAAAGACATGTTCACCTATGCCATCCTCGAAAAGCGAACGCGGTAGCCGACGTGTTCAGTAGAAGATCGATACAAGCACGAAAATGATATCACAAAGACTCATTTCAGATAATTTACAAATAATAGAGATGGAGATGAAAACTCTAGTTACCCACGTGATGATATACGAGTATAATCGATTTTAATCGATAAAGTTAAAGTCGTTCAAGCCACACACCCGAGTCGATGAATTTGAAGAAGGAGGCGCAAGAAGTCATATTTCAAAAGCGAGAATCTGGAGAGGTGAGGAAAGCTCAAACCTTCGATTTATTAATCCATTTGAAATTCTCGATCGAATAGAACCGTGGCCTATAGACTCGCTTTTACCGCCAAGTACGACGCTGCGTTCATAACGCTTTTCACGTATCGATGTTACGTAAATATGTGGACGAATTCAACCACGCTATCGAAGTTGAACCCCATTTGAGATAGCCAAGACTTAACGTATTTAAGAGGTACCACAAGATCTTGGATAGAAAGAACACGCCCCATGTATCGAGGTTATACCACAAGTTAAAGTTTTGTGGAGAAACCATGCTATCGAGGAAATGACCTGGAGTTGAAATGGAAATGAAAGCGCAGGTATTCTCATCTTTTCAAACACTGTACGTACGCCAATTTCGAGGACGAAATTTCATAAGGAGGGAGGTCAGAAGACCTCAAATTTTTAAATAAAAAGGAATTTCCTTTATTTATTATTTTGAAATAGTAAGGGTGGATTTGATTAATGTGGATAGTTATGGGTAAAATACGCAAATATTTCGAATAAGCAAGTGGTTATAAAATATTCATTATCGCTTGGAATATTCGTTGGTCGTGGAATATTCGTATCGCTTGGGAATATTCGTATTTACGACAAGCAGCCTTTTGTGGGCCCCCATAACTGAAAGCGATCGATGAAGAAAACGACAAATATAAGTTGTTTATAAATAATCTACAGAAGTTGTATACAAGTAATACATCGCTTAAAATACCCTGCGGTTAAAACACACTAATACGCTGCTTGTCAACAAGAAGATACTAGATTGCACCAATTATCGATTCTTACGTAAGCAAGGCACTACTCAATAATTGTTACAAAGAATTACTATTCAAGATTTTATTTTATCGATTCAATAATTGTCGCATTGATATTTTATATTATCGTTGTTTCAATAAATTGTCATTACACAAGATTTTCCATTATCGGCTAAATAATTCATATTATCCTAATAATATTATTAGAAAACATTATTGGCAATGTCTAGAAAGTTCTCGCTCTAAGGAGAGGTTTGGTCACCTAATCATGCCACCAAGAAGTGAGAAATTCTTTATCGAAAGCCCCTCTTCCCTGAACTACCGTCACAAGATCGCGATTCTCAGAATATTATTTGTGAATAATTAATTATTGATTTATATGATGAGGAAAATATTGATTTTATGTGGATATAGATGGAGAAAATTTTTAAATGAAAATTGTTGAAAATTAATATTTTATCATTTTCCTCGATAAAATAATTCATTTAAATATATTATTTTAATAATATATTAATCTGGTGATATTTTTATAATGAATGTGGATATATGAGTATATGAGGAGGAAGAGTATTTTGTTGCATTAAATGATTAACACATGTTTTGTGTGTTTGCGGACCCCATTTCTCGATCGAAATTTGATTATAAACAGTAAAATCATCCGCTTGTGGATTTCTGGCCAATTTCGCTTGGAATTTGGAAAAACTTTCTTCCGCAGTTGTAGAGAATTGAATTTCCTATAAAAACACGCGAGATTCAATTTTCTAATAAAAGGGCTATTTATTATGAATTATTGAAGTTTCGTATATCCAAATAATTGATTTTTGAGTTTAAATTATTTTTGTTAAGAAAACGTTTTTTATATTTTTTTTGACATCATTAACATGTGTGGCTGGTGTTTTGACCAAAAGGTGGGCTAAGGAAAATTTGTATAATTATATTAATATTATATTAAATTTTTTCGCTTTCGTGTTCTAAGCATTTTCCTATAAATAAAAGTGCTTAGGTTAGAATTGAAAATCACACCGTAAACCAAGTTTTCTCTCTATATTATCGAGCGTGTATTCTTGTGAGTATTTTGAGTATACTTTGAGTATTGCTATACTTGGCAAGTTCAAGTCATAGCCTATATCCTGTTTTTCAACTAAAGTACTGCCTTTCGAGGTAAGTGGATGTTATTTTCTTCTCAAATGATATTATTTCTTCAATATCATTATGTCAAATATCGGTTGAACTTTTTATCAAATTTGAACTTTTTCATGCTCTGGGTTACTATTCATGAGTTACTATTCACGAAGTTACTATTCACGAGTTACTATTCACGAAGTTACTATTCACTTAGTACTATTCATTAAGCGCGTGAAGATGTTTTTTTTGTGGAATTTCTATCTTTTGGTGTTTGAGTTACTATTCACGATACTTGACTATTCACGATACTGCACTATTCACTTAATACTAAGACTATTCACCAAAAATGAAAATTTTTCTTTTCGCCTAAAATATCTATTCGGATACTAGCTTTGATTGTATCCATGTTTTGATCATTCTCGAATTTTACACCACTACGATTATTTTTGAGGTATTTTTGGACGTGATAAAACCAATGCAAAGATGAATGATTTTTGAAGAATATCTTCGGCCCTAGAGTAAAGATGAATGTGTTTAAATGAATACGAATTAATCGATGAATATCTTTAGCCAAAGAATATCTTTGCTCAAAAAAGATGAATTATCGATGAATATCTTTTGCTCGTAATGCAAAAGACGACTGTTGTTGAATATCTTTACCGGTAGTGCAAAAGATGAATTATCGATGAATATCTTTCGTCAGAATGCAAAGATGACTGTTGTCGAATATCTTTAAATTTGTGAAGTAAAGATGAATTATCGATGAATATCTTTGCTCAGTAATGCAAAGATGACCCGTTGTTGAATAATCTTTAAATTTCAGAGAGTAAAAAAGATGAATTATTGATGAATATTTTGGCTCAGAATGCAAAGATGACCCGTTGTTGAATATCTTGAGCCCAGAGTGTAAAGATGAATCTGTTGATGAATATCTTTGGCCCGCGGCAAAAAGATGAATTTATTAGTATGATTATGAATGTGAATCGATTTGGTATAACCACGATCTTCGATGTTTCGTAAAGACAAGTGATGAAAATTATCTTTGTCTTCGAAGAGGAAAGGAATTTAGAACTACAATTACGATTATGAAGTTATACACGTGATCGCTGACAGAATTGTTGATTGATGTTACAAGATAAAACATTGTTGGGTGGATTTTAACACGGAGAAGACAATGACTTTTATACTATTCGACTCTTCTAATGGATCGCTTCATTCCACGCAAATACGGTTGAAAAGTTTTATCATCTACCATATGTTCTAAATCTCCGATTTATTATCGATGAAGACTATTGATAATTTATTTATCTTTAGTCATAATATTCTTTATAAGACCCCAATTTTATGAAATAAAAGTATTCAATTTTTCTATTCAAGAAATGGTTAAATTGATAAAAGTTAAAGTTAAGGGTGATATATGAAATTTTTTTTCAAAATACGCAAGGGGGGTATAAAGTATTCATTATCGTTTGGAATATTCGCTTCGTCGTGGAATATTCTTTCCGCTTCTGGAATATTCGCATTTACGCCAAGCAAATAGCCTATTTGTGGGCCCCATAATGTAATAACCGCTTTATGAAGAAAACGATAAAATTAAGTTTTTATAAATAACGACGTAATCGCTATCAAGTAACACCGCTGAATACCCTATTGGTAAAATAAAGTAATACGCTATGTCAGACAAGAAAGATTACCAGATTACACAAGATTTTTTTTGAATTATCGATTCTTACGTAAGAAGGCACTACTCAATAATTGTTACAAAGAATTATCGCTCAATATTTTATTTTATCGATTCAATAATCGATGCGCTGATATTTTATATTATCATTGTTCAATAATTGTCACCGCACAAAGATTCCATTATCGATCAATAATTCATATTATTTGAATAATATTATTAGATAACATTATTGGCAATGTCTAGAAAGTTCTCACAAGGAGAGGTTTGGTCACCTAATCATACTACCAAGAAGGAGAAATTTTATCGAAAGCCCCTCTTCCCTCGAACCGCCTCGTCATTATTATCATGATTCTATAATATTATTTATGAATAATTAATTATCGATTTATATGACAATGAAATATTTATTTGATGTGGATATAAATGATGGATTTATTTATGTGGTTATAAATGAAGGAATTAATGTTGAGGTATTTTATCAAGATTTTGTCTGATCGAGGTATTAAAAGATCAAATCAAATTTTTACAAATTTATTATGTGAGTTATAATTTTTAATCCGACCGCTGATCGTTGGGATTTTTGGATATGTTATACATATATAAGTTGAGTATATGTTCACAAATTTTGAACCGTTAAAATGAACGATAATTTGTTATGAATTTTAAGAGGTGACCGATTCGTAAATTAGGTTATAAATGATTTTGGTGGAAAATTTAGAATCAGGGGGCCCCACTTTGGTTGGTGAGAAATGTGCTCAATTGAATTTTCAAATGTGGTGGGTGGGATAGTAGCAGTGTAAAGCCATCAAAGTCATAGTGTTAAGTCCGCTTTCTGCAAGCTAACATTTTCCTATAAATAGAGGGCTGTTAAATTGAAAATCACACCGTAAACAAGTTTTCTTTTTCTCTCTATATTATCGAGTTTATTCTTGTGAGTATTTTGAGTATACTTTGAGTATTGTTAGATCGCAAGCAAGTTCCCTTCAAAGACTATATCCTGTTTCAACTAAAGTACTGCCTTTCGAGGTAAGTGGATGTTATTTTCTTCTCGATGATATTATTTCTTCAATATCATTACGTCAAATATCGGTGGAACTTTTTATCAAATTTGAACTTTTTCATGCTCTGGGTTACTATTCATGAGTTACTATTCACGAAGTTACTATTCATGAGTTACTATTCACGAAGTTACTATTCACGAGTACTATTCATGAAGCGTGAAGATGTTTTTTTGGAATTTCTATCTTTCGTGTCTGAGTTACTATTCACGATACTAAGACTATTCACGATACTAACTATTCACTTAATACTTAAGACTATTCAATCAAAAATGAAAATTTTTCTTTTCGCTCTAAAATATCTATTCGATACTAGCTTTGATTGATCCATGTTTTGATCATTCTCAATTTTACACCACTACGATTATTTTTGAGGTATTTTTGACGGATAAAACCAATGCAAAGATGAATGAATAAATAATCGATTCGCTTTTAAAAAAATTTTCATCATCCTTATGCAAAAGATATTGAATATGAATGATTAAAGAATATCTTCGGCCTGAAAGTGATGAACAACTAACCGATGAATATCTTTAGCCAAGAGGCAAAATGAATTATCGATAATATCTTTTAAATTGAATATTTTTAAAGAAAGAATCGATCAAAAAAGATGAATTATCGATGAATATCTTTTTCAATGCAAAGACGAATGTTGTTGAATATCTTTAAATTTAAGTGCAAAGATGAATTATCGATGAATATTTTGCTCGTAATGCAAAGATGACCTGTTGTCGAATATCTTTAAATTTAGAGCAATTATCGATTTTTGCAGAATGCAAAGAACCGAAGTCTTTAGGCAAAGATGAATTATCGATGAATATCTTTTGCTCGTAATGCAAAGACGACCATTGTTGTCAATATCTTTAAATTTCAGAAGTGCAAAGATGAATTATCGATGAATATCTTTTGCTCAGAATGCAAAGACGACTGTTGTTGAATATCTTTAAATTGAAGGCAAAGATGAATTATCGATGATGAATTATCGATGAATATCTTCGCTCAGAATGCAAAGATGACCCGTTGTTGAATATCTTTAAAGTGAAGTGTAAAGATGAATTATCGATGATGAATATCTTCGCCCGTGTAGTAAAAAGATGAATCGTTGAATTTATTAGTATGATTATGAATTTTTATTACCGATTATGAATGAACCGTGATTTGGTATAACCATGATCTTTGATGTTTCGTAAAGACAAGTGATGAAAATTATCTTTGTCTCGATGAGGAAAGGAATTTAGAACTACAATTACGATTATGAAGTTATACACGTGATCGTGGATGTGAATTGTCGATCGATGTTACAGTGATAAAACATTGTCAGTGGATTTTTAACACGGAGAAGACAATAGATTTTATACTATTCGACTCTTCTAATGGATCGCTTCATTCCACGCAACTATGGTTGAAAAGTTTTATCATCTACCATATGTTCTAAATCTCCGATTTATTATCGATGAAGACTATTGATAATTTATTTATCTTTAGTCATAATATTCTTTATCGAGCTAGTCAGGCTTCACCCTTTTGTTTCACAATTCTTTCGTAATAAAAGTGTAGCCGGGTCGAGCTGGGATAATGAGGAATAGAGTGGTGGTCTATAGATGTCGAGGGTGAGGTGAATTTAACTTGAAGGGTGTTTTGTCACTATCATACAAGATGTCTAATGACATACAACCTCGTGTTATCATAAGACATACGGTCAGTGCTTTCATCCACTCACCGAGTATATTTACAAGCACTACCTATATAATCTCGTGTTTGTTTGGAGTATAATACCCAATTAGAGACAAAAGGAGATAATGATATGTCAAGAGAAGACTCACCATCGGGAAGAATACGATAGTAATCTTCTCGCTTTTCTTTTCGGGGTTTATCAATCAACCAAGGATAATTCTGCGGGCCATACGATATCTACCATAACCTAAAAGCACGGCCTCCCATGTATGAAGGTTTCCTCGAGCACTTCCCAAAGATTCTAATTTCTAAAACAGCTTTTGACTATACCTTTATGTAAGGTGTCATCACGTACACGTACATACAAACTCACATATATATTTGTATCCAAACTCACAAAGATACGTGTTGTTGTCATTTTTGCACGACAATTGTTGTAATAAAGTTGTAGTTGTTTTTCGCACTACATATATTTGGCGCATCGTAATGGGTCGATGGAATGAACCTATTTTGGGGTCATATATTTGGTATCGTAGCTAGGATACGATCTCCGCGAGATCGGGAATGTAATCTAGAGGGAGAGATGAGTAAATCCTTCGCTAAAGGTGTCCTACCTAAGCTTATTTTTTGTTGGTCACCATAATATCGAGATATTACGTGATATGTTAATTTGCTCAATTAACCTTTGTTTTGAAGTCGATTCTAGAATGATATCCAAATACAGAGATGAGCAATGGAGAAATCATGATGACAGGGGAGATAGAATCAAAATGAAAACAAGGTATTCTCAACTCTTTCGAATACTGTGTACGTAAATTTCTGGGACTAAATTTCATAAGAGGGAGATCAGAAGACCCCGAATTTTATGAAATAAAAGTATTCAATTTTTCTATTCAAGAAATGGTTAAATTGATAAAAGTTAAAGTTAAGGGTGATATATGAAATTTTTTTCAAAATACGCAAGGGGGTATAAAGTATTCATTATCGCTTGAAATATTCGCTTGGTCGTGGAATATTCTTTCCGCTTGGGAATATTCGTATTTACGACAGCAGCCTATTTTCAGGGCCCCATAATGTAATAACCGCTTTATGAAGAAAACGACAAAATTAAGTTTTTATAAATAACGACGAATCGCTACTGCTAACACCGCTGAATACCCTATTGGAAATAAAGTAATACGCTATTGTCAGCACAAGAAGACACCCAGATACACAAAGATTTTGAATTATCGATTCTTACGTAAGAAGGCACTACTCAATAATTGTTACAAGAATTATCGCTCAATATTTTATTTTATCGATTCAATAATCGATGCGCTGATATTTTATATTATCATTGTTCAATAATTGTCACCGCACAAGATTCCATTATCGATCAATAATTCATATTATTTGAATAATATTATTAGATAACATTATCGGCAATGTCTAGAAAGTTCTCACAAGGAGAGGTTTGGTCACCTAATCATGCCACCAAGAAGGAGAAATTTTATCGAAAGCCCCCTCTTCCCGGAACCGCCTCGTCATTATTATCAGGATTCTATAATATTATTTATGAATAATTAATTATCGATTTATATGACAATGAAATATTTATTTGATGTGGATATAAATGATGGATTTATTTATGTGGTTATAAATGAAGGAATTAATGTTGAGGTATTTTATCAAGATTTTGCCTGATCGAGGTATTAAAAGATCAAATCAAAGTTCTTACAAATTTTATTATGTGAGTTATAATTTTAATCCGACCGCTGATCGTTGATTTTTGGATATGTTATACATATATAAGTTGAGTATATGTTCACAAATTTTGAACCGTTAAAATGAACGATAATTTGTTATGAATTTTAAGAGGTGACCGATTCGTAAATTAGTTATAAATGATTTTGTGGAAAATTTAGAATCGAGGGGCCCCACTTTTGGTTGGTGAGAAATGTGCTCAATTGAATTTTCAAATGTGGTGGGTGGAATAGTAGCAGGTAAAGCCATCAAAGTCACAGTTTAAGTCCGCTTTGCAAGGCTAACATTTTCCTATAAATAGTAGGGCTGTTAAATTGAAAATCACACCGTAAACAAGTTTTCTTTCTCTCTATATTATCGAGTGTATTCTTGTGAGTATTTTGAGTATACTTTGAGTATTGTTAGATTCATGCAAGTTTCCTTCAAAGACTATATCCTGTTTCAACTAAGTACCGCCTTTCGAGGTAAGGATGTTATTTTCTTCTCGATGATATTATTATTTCTTCAATATCATTATGTCAAATATCGTTGAACTTTTTATCAAATTTGAACTTTTTCATGCTCTGGGTTACTATTCATGAGTTACTATTCACGAAGTTACTATTCATGAGTTACTATTCACGAAGTTACTATTCACGAGTACTATTCATGAAGCGTGAAGATGTTTTTTTTGTGAATTTCTATCTTTCGTGTTTGAGTTACTATTCACGATACTACTAGACTATTCACGATACCAAGACTATTCACTTAATACTTAAGACTATTCAATCTAAAAATGAAAATTTTTCTTTCGCCTAAAATATCTATTCGATACTAGCTTTGATTGTATCCATGTTTTGATCATTCTCAATTTTACACCACTACTATTTTGATTATTTTTGACGTATTTTTAACGTAATCCTTTAAACCGATTCGCTTTTAATGCAAAGATGAATGATTTCAAGAATATCTTTTCGCCTCAGAAGTCAGATGAACAGTGTTTAAAGAATGAACAACTCGTGTTTAAAAGTAATACGGTATGATCATGACAATCGAATCGATATTTTTAGCTTTAAAGATCTTTTATATAAAAAGATTTCTTTTCGATATATGAATATCTTTCGCTCAGAAAGACGACTTGTTGATTAATATAATTATCTTATCTTTTCGCTCAAATGCAAAGATGACCGATTTATTGTTTGCGAATATCTTTAGTTGAATAGAGATAGAAAATATGAATTATCGATGAATATCTTTCTCGATTATCGATGAATATCTTTACAGATGAATATCTTTTGCTCAAATGCAAAGACGACCTGTTGTCAATATCTTTAAATTCAGAGGCAAAGAGATGAATTATCGATGAATATCTTTGCTCAGAATGCAAAGATGACCTTCGTTGTCAATATCTTTAGCCCGTAGAAAGAGATGAATTATCGATGAATATCTTCGCTCAGAATGCAAAGATGACCCGTTGTTGAATATCTTTAGCCCGTTGAGGTAAAGATGAATCTGTTGATGAATATCTTCGCCCGTGGTGCAAAAAGATGAATTTATTAGTATGATTATGAATGAACCGTGATTCGGTATAACCATGATCTTTGATGTTTCGTAAAGACAAGTGATGAAAATTATCTTTGTTTCGATGAGGAAAGGAATTTAGAACTACAATTACGATTATGAAGTTATACACGTGATCGTGGATGTGAATTGTCGATTGATGTTACAGTGATAAAACATTGTCAGGTGGATTTTAACACGGAGAAGACAATAGACTTTTATAGTCTATTCGACTTTTCTAATGGATCGCTTCATTCCACAAGCAACTATGGTTGAAAAGTTTTATCATCTACCATATGTTCTAAATCTCGATTTACATCGATGAAGACTATTGATAATTTATTTATCTTTAGTCATAATATTCTTTATCGAGCTAGTCAGGCTTTCACCCTTTTGTTTCACAATTCCTTTCGTGTAATAAAAGTGTAGCCGGGTCGAGCTGGGATAATGAGGAATAGAGTGGTGGTCTATAGATGTCGAGGGTGAGGTGAATTTAACTTGAAGGGTGTTTTGTCACTATCATACAAGATGTCTAATGACATACAACCTCGTGTTATCATAAGACATGGTCAGGTTTCATCCACTTGCCGAGTATATTTTTACAAGCACTACCTATATAATCTTGTGTTTGTTTGGAGTATAATACCCAATTAGAGACAAAGGAGATAATGATATGTCAAGAGAAGACTCACCATCGGGAAGAATACGATAGTAATCTTCTCGCTTTTCTTTGGGGTTTATCAATCAACCAAGGATAATTTCGCGGCCATATGATATCTACCATAACCTAAAAGCACGGCCTCCCATGTATGAAGGTTTCTTCGAAGCACTTCCCAAAGATTCTAATTTCTAAAACAGCTTTTGACTATACCTTTATGTAAGGTGTCATCAGACGTACATACAGCTTGGTATATATTTGATCCAAACTCACAAAGATACGTGTTGTTGTATTTTGCACACAATTGTTGTAATTGTTGGGGTCATACATTTGCATCGAAGCTAGGATATGATCTCCCAAGATCGGGTTGGGAGAGATAAAATAAAGTTCCTAGTTATTTTTTTTGTCATCTATAATATCATATTATTGATATGTTAATTTGCTAAATTAACCTTTGTTTTGGGATTCTAGTGATATGGGTCGATGGAATGAACCTATTTTGGGAGGATTCTATAATATTATTTATGAATAATTAATTATCGATTTATATGACAATGAAATATTTATTTGATGTGATATAAATGATGGATTTATTTATGTGGTTATAAATGAAGGAATTAATGTTGAGGTATTTTATCAAGATTTTGCCTGATCGAGGTATTAAAAGATCAAATCAAAGTTGTTCTTACAAATTTTATTATGTGAGTTATAATTTTTAATCCGACCGCTGATCGTTGGGATTTTTGGATATGTTATACATATATAAGTTGAGTATATGTTCACAAATTTTGAACCGTTAAAATGAACGATAATTTGTTATGAATTTTAAGAGGTGACCGATTCGTAAATTAGGTTATAAATGATTTTGGTGGAAAATTCTAGAATCAGGGGCCCCACTTTTGGTTGGTGAGAAATGTGCTCAATTGAATTTTCAAATGTGGTGGGTGGAATAGAAGCAGTAAAGCCATCGTTGTCAGTGTTAAGTCCGCTTCAAGCTGCATAACATTTTCCTATAAATAGAGGGCTGTTAAATTGAAAATCACACCGTAAACAAGTTTTCTCTTCTCTCTATATTATCGAGTTTATTCTTGTGAGTATTTTGAGTATACTTTGAGTATTGTTAGATTTGCAAGTAAGTTCCCTTCAAAGACTATATCCTGTGTTTCAACTAAAGTACTGCCTTTTCGAGGTAAGGATGTTATTTTCTTCTCGATGATATTATTTCTTCAATATCATTACGTCAAATATCGGTTGAACTTTTATCAAATTTGAACTTTTTCATGCTTCAGGTTACTATTCATGAAGTTACTATTCACGAAGTTACTATTCATGAGTTACTATTCACGAGTTACTATTCACGAAGTACTATTCATGAAGCGTGAAGATGTTTTTTTTGGAATTTCTATCTTTCGTGTTTGAGTTACTATTCACGATACTTAAGACTATTCACGATACTTGAGACTATTCACTTAATACTTAAGACTATTCACCTAAAAATGAAAATTTTTCTTTTCGCTCTAAAATATCTATTCGATACTAGCTTTGATTGTATCCATGTTTTGATCATTCTCAATTTTACACCACTATGATTATTTTTTTCAGGTATTTTTGGACGTGATAAAACCAATGCAAAGATGAATGATTTCTCAAGAATATCTTCGCCCCAGAAAGATGAATGTGTTTAAACTTTAATTAACCGATGAATATCTTTAAAGATGAAAAGATTTAATTATTGAATAATACTAATCGATGAATATCTTTAAATCTTTTCGAAATGTAAAAAGATGAATTATCGATGAATATTATTCGCTATTTTCGTCAGAATGCAAAGATGACTTCGTTGTTGAATATCTTTAAATTTCAGAGAAAGGCAAAGATGAATTATCGATGAATATCTTTCGCTCAGAATGCAAAGACGACCATCGATGTTGTTGCAATATCTTGTCGAATATCTTTAAATTGAGAAGTGCAAAGATGAATTATCGATGAATATCTTTAGCTCAGAATGCAAAGATCGATGACCCTTTGTTGAATATCTGTTATCTTTAGCCAGAAAGCAAAGATGAATTATCGATGAATATCTTCGCTCAGAATGCAAAGATGACCCGTTGTTGAATATCTTTAGCCTCGAATTATCGTATCTTCGTAAATGATGAATATCTTTACCATTGATGAATATCTTCTTCGTCCGTGGGTAAAAGATGAATTTATTAGTACGATTATGAACAGAACCGTGATTCGTATAACCATGATCTTTGATGTTTCGTAAAGACAAGTGATGAAAATTATCTTCGCTTCGATGAGGAAAGGAATTTAGAACTACAATTACGACATTAAGTGAAGTTATACACGTGATCGTGGATGTGAATTGTTGATTGATGTTACAGGATAAAACATTGTCAGTGGATTTTAACACGGAGAAGACAATGTACTTTTATACCTATTCGACTCTTCTAATGGATCGCTTCATTCCACCGCAACTATGGTTGAAAAGTTTTATCATCTACCATATGTTCTAAATCTCTCGATTTATTATCGATGAAGACTATTGATAATTTATTTATCTTTAGTCATAATATTCTTTATCGAGCTAGTCAGGCTCACCCTTTGTTTCACAATTCTTTCGTGTAATAAAAGTGTAGCCGGGTCGAGCGGGGGGATAAATGGGAATAGAGTGGTGGTCTATAGATGTCGAGGGTGAGGTGAATTTAACTCGAAGGTGTGTTTTGTCACTATCATACAAGATGTCTAATGACATACAACCTCGTGGTTATCATAAGACACGGTCAGGCTTCATCCACTACGAGTATATTTACAAGCACTACCTATATAATCTCGTGTTTGTTTGGAGTATAATACCCAATTAGAGACAAGGAGATAATGATATGTCAAGAGAAGACTCACCATCGGGAAGAATATGATAGTAATCTTCTCGCATCTTTTATCGGTCAACCAAGGATAATTCACTACATATGATATCTACCATAACCCAAAAGCACGGCCTCCCATGTATGGTAAGGTTTCCTCTGAGCACTTCCCAAAGATTCTAATTTCTAAAAATGCTTTTTGACTATACTCGTGTCGTAAGGTGTCAATAGACGTATTATTGGTATATATATATTATCCAAACTCACAAAGATAGTCCTCATTAGATTATTATCACACTTATTTCACACGTTGTAATAAAGTTGTAGTATTTTTCGTACTCACCATTATTCATGCTCGTAACGGGTCGATGGAATTTATGTTCTCATTTTGGGGGTATAAAGAAATAAAAGTGAGTGGTAGCCCGTAAGCTAGGATAAGATCTCCGCATAGATCTATCATTAGACTCAAGAGGGAGAGATATAAATCCTTCACTAAAGGTATCCTACCTAAGCTTATTTTTTTGAGTCATAATAATATCTTTTAGATATTAAAAGATATGTTAATTTTTATAAATTAACCTTTGTTTTGAAATAAACAGATTCTAGAATGATATCCAAATACAGAGAGACGAAAAGGATTTTCAAATCATTATCAATTAGTCATACTATAATCAATGAAAACAAGGTATTCTCAACCTTTGAAATATTGCAGTCGTGAATTTCGTGGACGAAATTTCATAAGGAGGGAGATTTACGAAGACCTCTAAATTTTTTAAATAAAAAGAATTTCTTTTTTTATTATTTTGAAAAGTAAGGGTTAATTTGATTAATGTGGATAAGTTAAGGGTAAATATGCAAATATTTTTCAAATAAGCAAGTGGTTATAAAATATTCATTATCATTTGAATATTCGCTTGTCGTGGAATATTCTTTCCGCGTTGTGGAATATTCGTGATTTACCACAAGCAGCCATTTGTGGGGGCCCCATAACGTAAAGCGATCGATGAAGAAAACGACAAAATTTAAGTTTTTATAAATAACGACGTAAGTTGTTAAGTTAAGACCATTGCTGAATACCCCTTAAGTTAAAATAAAGTAATACGCTGTTGTCGCACAAGAAGAAGACACCAGATTGCACAAAGATTGTCAATTATCGATCCTTACGTAAGATGGCACTACTCAATAATTTTTACAAAGAGTTACCGCTCAATATTTTATTTTATCGATTCAATAATTGTCAGCGCTGATATTTTATATTATCATTGTTCAATAATTGTCACCGCACGCATTTCCCATTATCGATCAATAATTCATATTATTTGAATAATATTATTAGATAACATTATTGGCAATGTCTAGAAAGTTCTGCCTTCAAGGAGAGGTTTGTCACCTAATCATGCGCCACCAAGAAGGAGAGATCCTTATCGAAAGCCCTCTTCCTCGGAACAAATTTCCGTCATTATAATCGTGATTCTATAAATATTATTTGTGAATAATTAATTATCGATTCATATGATAAGGAAATATTTATTTTATATGAATATAAATGATGGATTTATTTATGTGGTTATTAAATGAAGGAATTAATGTCGAGGTGTTTTATCAAGATTTTATCTGATCGAGGTATTAAAATCAAATCGTGGGTTTTAGATATATCATGGGTTATAATTTTTAATCCGACCGCTGATCGTGGTAATTTTTGGGTATGTTATACATACATAAGTCGAGTATATGTCCACAAATTTTGAACCGCTAAAATGCACGAATGATTTGTTGTGAATTTTAAGAGGTGCTCTGATTCTAAATTAGGTTTATAATTGATTTTGTGGAAAATTTAGAATCGAGTGGGCCCCACTTTGTGGTTGGTGAAAAAATGTGCTGAATTTTATTTCAAATGTGGTGGTGGCAAGAGAAGCAGTAAAGCCATCAGTAGCAGTGTCAAGTCCGCTTTCTACAAGCTAACATTTTCCTATAAATAGAGGGCTGTTAGAATTGAAAATCACACCGTAAACAAAGTTTTCTCTTTCTCTATATTATCGAGCGATTTTTTGTGAGTATTTAGATACTTTGAGAGTCATTGCTCAAGATAAGTTTCATTCAAAGATCACTTCCGACCTTCCTTCCTAAGTACCGATTCTTTCGAGGTAAGGGATGTTATTTTCTTCTCAAATGATATTATTTCTTCAATATCATTACGTCAAATATCGGTCAGTACTTTTATCAAATTTGAACTTTTTCATGCTCTGGGGTTACTATTCATGAGTTACTATTCACGAAGTTACTATTCATGAGTTACTATTCACGAAGTTACTATTCACGAGTACTATTCATGAAGCGTGAAGATGTTTTTTTTGTGAATTTCTATCTTTTGCGTTTGAGTTACTATTCACGATACTAAGACTATTCACGATACTAAGACTATTCACGATCACTAAGACTATTCAATCAAAAATGAAAATTTTTCTTTTCGCCTAAAATATCTATTCTCGATACTAGCTTTCGATCAGATCCATGTTTTGATCATTCTCAATTTTACACCACTACGATTATTTTTGAGGTATTTTTGACGTGGATAAAACCAAGTACTTATCCTTAATCCTTAATCCTCGCATTTTGTTTCACCGATTCGCTTTTAAAAATATTTTTCATCATCCTCGCCTTAAATGATGATATTATTGAATATCTTCGGCCCGTGAAGAATGATTTCTCAAATATCTTCGAAAAGGCAAAGATGAATGATTTCAAGAATATCTTCGCCTCAGAAGGCAAAGATGACAGTGTTTAAATGAATACGACCGATCGATGAATATCTTCCTTTAGCCTTGTTTAAATGAATACGACATCGATGAATATCTTCGGCCTTAGTGCAAAGATGAACAAAAAGTTGAGATGAATACGACCGATTGATGAATATCTTCGCCTCAGAGTAAAAGATGAATATTTGATTCGAGATGAATATCGATCGATGTTACAGGATGGATAAATATCGATGATGGACCGTTAAATTCATAGATTATAGAGATTTCATTCTCTACGTAACTCTTCTATTAATTATTATTTCACGCCGTAATATTGATCCGAAACTTGTCATGCCTATCAGATTCTATCGATTTTTCCTCATTGCTGAGACTAACGATAATTTGTCAGATATTATCTTAGTCATAACATTCTTTATCGGGCTAGTCGAGCTCACCCTTTTCCTCGTTGTTCCATTTTTCTTCTCGTGAGGCGTAGAATGTAAAAGAGTACTAGCTGGTAAAAATGGAAACGAAGGTTCTAGAGAGAGTTGTTTAGTAGTCCTCACCATTATTGTAAAATAATGTATCAATAAATGTGATGAGGATTTATTCGAGTATAAATATTGCCTGTAAGATAATATTTGATTTAAACTCACAGCTTTATTGTCAGTGATAATAAAGTCAGAAGTTGCTTCGCATCATGATTTGGGCACTCGTAACGGGTCGATGGAATGGACCTATTTTGGGGTCGCCACAATGGTATCGTAGCTTAGGATACGATCTCCCATGAGATCGGGAATAGAACTAGAGGGGAGAGACGAGTAAATCCTTTCGCTAAAGGTGTCCTACCTAAGCTTATTTGTTAGTCGGTCAAGATATGTGATATTATGTGATCGATTTCTTTAATTAACCCTTGTTTTACGACAAAGAATCGAGAATGTCGAATCGAGAATATTAATAAGGGTGTAAATGAGACCGTGAGATGCCTCGTATTTAACAACGAGGAGAACGCAAACAGTCGGGCAATGTACCTCCCGTGAATAACACCACCGAAGCGTGATGATGAACGAGGGATGTTTAGAAGCTTTTCATAGCTCATGCAAAATCGACGAGGGAGACTCGTGGTTCAAAATACAGAGGAGATGATAAGAATTACCGTGGTCACAAATGCAAAGCTCAAAGAGTCAGGACCACCAGACTCGGGAAAGCCGATCCGATCACCATGAAAACACGGGTCAAGCAAATTACCAAGATATTCGATGTCTCGATGCACGGAGGAATGTAAAGTTCCATTCGCCACTTTTATGTTCCGTATGCAGGCAGACATCGGTGGAATCAGGAAGCGCACTCCATCCACCGCACTCAAAGATGTCATGGAGACGCTTTCAGAATAAATCAACGACAAGTACTTCCCGAAAGTATTCGCTATACGAAGGAAGTGGAGTTTATTAGATCGAGCAGTAATAATACGACGGTGTCCCAAAGACGAGGCGTAAGTTCATGAGTTATCCAGTGTTCAGACCTCATTCAAAGGAGAATGAGGAACGTATTGACGCTGGATGTTTCTCGAGAGGTTCAAACCCTAAGATACGCCAAGATCTCATTTCTCATAAATTTTCTCTCTATTCGATGTCAGAAATGTGGCTCAAATATAGAGCGAGATAACGAGTAGACGCTCAACCGAGGGACCATAACCAGATCATACCAAAGATAAGAAATATCGTAATAACGATAACCAAAGGAGAAAGAAGAATACTTGACAAAGGCTAGAACCACTCCGTGGTAAATCGTGGCCATGAAAATAAAGAAGCGAGTCGGGAGGAGATTTTAAAAGAGGAGATTCAACAACGACTATGCGAAGACGCTGCCACCAAAGAAGCAAATCGGGTTCCAAGGGAGGAGAAAGACCATCTGGTCAGATATGTTACAAAATGCGGAAAGAGGGATATATCACCAAACCGCCCACAACAGCTTTAAGGTATGCTATAATTGTGGAAAAGAAGGACATATCGCCGAGATCAGACGATATCGAAACCTAGTGCAATGAATGGTGACTCAAAAGGATGTCCCGTAAAAGTCAAAGTCAACGATTCCTCGAAGAGCGCTTGTCGTGACTTCATTAAAATACGAGGAACCCGAACGGTTAAGACTCGTTAGTTAATTATAAATTTCATGGGTTTATACCTTACTAGATACCGTGCCTCTACCCATTCTTTATCTCTCTTCGTTAAGGCCAACGCTTGAACTCGACTACGAGAAATTAGATTTCACCTATTTACGGAGACTCTGCTAGAGAAACTTTCATTACATCCGTTGTTTAAAAATCTTGCTTTGATTCAGTCAGCACTATCACATTACCACCGTTAACCTTATTTCTATAGAGATATTTGTTTTTTGATGTGATTTTAAGGTTAACTACTCATCACGCCAAATTGATTGCTTTTGTAAGGTCATAGTTTTCATATTCCTAAGCAACCCGTTATTCAACTCAAGCAATCAAACCATCAGAGTCAAACATTTTCATATCGCCATGCTAAGTCATTCGCTTATTACTTGATGTCAAGTTTTCTTAGTCCATGTTATGGATTCAATAAAGACACGCCGATTTGAATAATATTCTTGTTGTTATCGATTTTTCCCGACGATTTCAAGAATTTATCGCTTACTCCCAAAGATCGATATTAAATTTTGTATCGACTTTGAACCCTAGACAAAACTCATTTCTAAAATCTCATATCGAATGGCTCCTATCAACTTCGTGAGTTAAAAATTCAACTATAGAATTTGGTACCGAGCCTTTATCTCAGCGACTTTTCAGGAATTCACCTGCCGCAATCACTCTCGTAGGGACGCTATATTCGCAAGCGATAAGAAATCGATAGTGTCATCAGACGCATATCCAAGATCGGGATACGAGTCACAAATGAGAACAACCTAAGTCAAGAATCTAAATACGAGCTTTCTAGGCTTAGTTGGTTATTATCTGAGATTCGTCAAGGATATTCTCGAATCGCTATTCCATTAACGCAAATTAACTCGCAGAGAGACAAAAAATCAATGGAGCAAGGAATGTGGAAGAGCTTCAAGAACTCAAGAGAGACTCATTTCAAAGACATGTTCACCATGCCATCCTCGAAAAGTGAACGGGTAATTGACGACGTCGAAAGTAGTAAGATCGATACAAGCACGAGTACGATATCATCAAAAAGACTAATTTCAGATAATATACAAATAATAGAGACGGAGATGAAAACTCTAGTACCCACGTGATGATATACGAGTACGTGATGATATACGAGTATAATCGACTTTTAATCGATAAAGTTAAAGTCGCTCAAGCTACACAATCGAGTCGATGAATTTGAAGAAGGAGGTGCAAGAAGTCATTATTTTAAAAGCGAGAATCTGTGAGGTGAGGAAAGCTCAAACCTTCGATTTATTAATCCATTTGAAATTCTCGATCGAATAGAACCGCGGCCTATAGACTGCTTTTTACCACCAAGTACGACGCTGTTCATAACGCTTTTCACATCGATGTTACGTAAATATGTGGACGAATTCAAACACGCTATCGAAGTTAAACCGGACGAGATAGTCAAGACTTAACGACGAGTGAGGTACCACAAGATTTTGTAGAGAGAAAGAATACGACCCATGCATCGAGGTTATACCATAAGTTAAAGTTTTGTGGAGAAACCATGCTATCGAGGAAATGACCGGGAGTTGAAACGAAAATGAAAGCGAGGTATCTTTACCTTTTCAAACACTGTGTATCGCACGCCAATTTCGAGGACGAATTTCATAAGAGGGAGGTCAGAAGACCCCAAATTTTTTTTAAATAAAAAGGAATTTCCTTTATTTATTATTTTGAAATAGTAAGGGTTGATTTGATTAATGTGGATAGTTATGGTTAAATACGCAAATATTTCAAAATAAGCAAGTTGGTTATAAAATATTCATTTTTGTTTGGGAATATTCGTTGGTCGTGGAATATTCAGATCGCTTCTGGAATATTCGTATTTACGACGCAAATGCATGCGTGTAAAATTTCATAACTGAAAGCGATCGATGAGGAAAACGACAAAGTTTGGGTGGTTATAAATAATTCTGCAGAAGTTGTTACCAAGTAAGACCGTTGAATAATTCTGAATACCCGTTAAAATACAAGAATACGCTGCTATCGCACAAGAAGACACCTGTGATTGCATGTGATTGTTGAATTATCGATCCTTACGTAAGATGGCACTACTCAATAATTTTCACAAAGAGTTATCGCTCAATATTTTATTTTATCGATTCAATAATTGTCATATTGATATTTTATATTATCATTGCTTCAATAATTGTCACCGCACAAGATTTCCCATTATCGATCAATAATTCATATTATTTGAATAATATTATTAGATAACATTATTGGCAATGTCTAGAAAGTTCTGCTCAAGGAGAGGTTTGGTCACCTAATCATGCGCACCAGAAGAGAGATCCTTATCGAAAGCCCCTCTTCCTGAAAATACCGTCATCATATAAATGTGATTCTCGTAATATTATTTGTGAATAATTAATTATCGATTCATATGATAAGGAAATATTTATTTTATATGAATATAAATGATGGATTTATTTATGTGGTTATTAATGAAGGAATTAATGTTGAGGTGTTTTATCAAGATTTTATCTGATCGAGGTATTAAAATCAAATCGTGGGTTTTAGATATATCATGGGTTATAATTTTTAATCCGACCGCTGATTGTGGTAATTTTTGGGTATGTTATACATACATAAGTTGAGTATATGTCCACAAATTTTGAACCGTTAAAATGCACGTAATGATTTGTTGTGAATTTTAAGAGGTGCCTGATTCTAAATTAGGTTTATAATTGATTTTGGTGGAAAATTCTAGAATTGAGTGGGCCCCACTTGTGGTTGGTGAAAAATGTGCTGAATTTTATTTCAAATGTGGTGGGTGGCAATAGTAGCAGTAAAGCCATCAGTAAAGTGTCAAGTCCGCTTTACACAAGCTAACATTTTCCTATAAATAGAGGGCTAAGTTAGAATTGAAAATCACACCGTAAACAAAGTTTTCTTCTTTCTCTCTATATTATCGAGCGATTTTGTGAGTATTTAGATACTTTGAGAGTTGTTGCTCAAGATAAGTTTCATTCAAAGATCACTTCCGACCTTTCCTTCCGGCAATCGATTCTTCGAGGTAAGTGGATGTTATTTTCTTCAAAATGATATTAATTTCTTCAATATCATTACGTCAAATATCGTCAGTACTTTTTATCAAATTTGGAACTTTTTCACGCTTCTGGGTTACTTATTCATGAGTTACTATTCACGAAGTTACTATTCACGAGTTACTATTCACGAGTTACTATTCACGAGTACTATTCACGGTTGAAGATGTTTTTTGTGGAATTTCTATCTTTTGGTGCGTCTGAGTTACTATTCACGATACTTCAAGACTATTCACGATACTAAAGACTATTCACGATACTACTAAGACTATTCAATCAAAAAAAAAAAATTTTTCTTTTCGCCTAAAATATCTATTCTCGATACTAGCTTTTCGATCAGATCCATGTTTTGATCATTCTCAATTTTACACCACTACGATTATTTTTGAGGTATTTTCGATACGGATAAAACAAAGTACTAATCCTTAATCCTTAATCCTCGCTATTTTGTTTCAATCGATTCGCTTTTTTAAAATATTTTTTTCATCATCCTCGCCTTAAATGATGATATTATTGAATATCTTCGGCCCAGAAGGCAAAAGATGAATGATTTCAAGAATATCTTCGGCCCAGAAGAAAAGAGAACAGTGTTTAGACGAATAATGACCGATTTAATGAATATCTTCGCCCGATCGATGAATATGTTTAAATTTACGACCGATCGATGAATATCTTTGGCCTTTAGTGCAAAGATGAACAGTGTTTAGATGAATACGACCGATCGATGAATATCTTCGGCCTTTAGCAGGCATGAATATTTAATACGATTGATTCGAATATTTCAGAATAAATATTTGATTCGATAATATCGATGATGTTACAGTGGATAAAATATCGATGATGGACCGTTAAATTCATAGATTATAGTAGATTTCATTCTCTACGAACTCTTCTATGAATTATTATTTCACCGCGAATATTGATCCAAACTTGTTGCTTATCAGATTCTATCGATTTTTCCTCGCTGGAGACTAACGATAATTTGTTGTATATTATCTTAGTCATAACATTCTTTATCGGGCTAGTCGAGCTCACCCTTTCCTCGTTGTTCCATTTTTCTTCTCGTGAGGCTAGGGTATGTAAGGTGAGAGAGTTGTTTAGTAGTCCTCACCATTACCAATAAATGTGGGTAATGGAAATATGAAGGTTCTAGAGTCAGAGTCAGTTGTTTAGTAGTCCTCACCATTATTGTAAAATAATGTATCAATAAATGTGATGAGGATTTATTTGAGTATAAATATTAAGTTCTGTAAGATAATATTTGTATTTAAACTCACAAGCTTTTCTTCACAGACACAAGAATCCAGGATGATGGCAAATTTAAACAAGAAGAAAGAATAAGACCCTCAAGTCAAAGTTTTAAAAAAATAAAGAACCTCAATATGTAAGAAACATAAAATAATAACGTAATACTCTTCTTCAGATTAATAAAGATGTAAACCTCCGCCATAATTTTTCTCTCTATAAAGATTCTCTCTATAAAATTATCTCTAACTCCTGTAGTTTCAATCATTGTAATTCGTATACAAAAGTTATTCCAAATAATGAAGATTTCACCAAGAATGAGCTTCTATTTATAATTCCAACAAAAATGAACAATAACACGTTCTCTCTCAAGAAAGAATAACACCTTACCGTAAAAGAACCTAATATGTAATTATAATTTTCTCATAGCTTTCTCTATAATTTCTCTGTAGTTTCAAATGAATTGCAAGAAAAAAAATGCAAGAACGAAGCTTCTATTTATAGGAAAATGGAATGCACAAGAATTAATCCATAACTCATCTGCATTGATTTACTTTAATCATATTCATATTTAAAGAAAAATCTTTAAATAAAATATAATATATTCTATTTATATAAAAACATTTTACTATGCAAACACTATGCAATACTACGCAAAAAACACTACGCAACACTATGCATAATAAAATATAATATATTCTATTTATGTAATAACTTTAATAAAGTATTCTATTTTATATAAAGATGTTTCGCTTTTATTACGCTAATAATACTTAATAAAATAAAACGCCATTATCGCTATAATAATTCATATTATTAATCGACAATAATGGAATCAAACCGAGTGACTTCTCATAAGATCAATAATCAATACCGCAGTGCTACTACGCAACCACACGACATCGTATTTTTACTACCGAAAGTAGTTCAACAAAGATTAACTGTAAAAACTTCCGCCGTTATTTCAATAAAATATTTTTGTCATTTTCAATCCGACAATAATTTCGCATGTAGGGTCCACCAATGATTGAGCCGCTGCATTTAATATTCCCCGCTAAACCTAATATTCCCCACCAATCGAATATAATATAACCACTCAGATACTTTTGCAAAATTTATAAATACTACCCACAACTATAATATTATCTCAAATTCACACCATAATATTAAAAATTATTTCACAAAATTTAAATCTTTATCGATAAAATCTGGGTCTCACAATCTCCTCTCCTTATGGAATTTCGCTTCCGAAATTGTGGTACGTACCGGTACGATAAAGAGATGAGGATACCTTAATACCTTTATCGCTGAAAATATTAAATTCATCTTCGCAATCCCCAAAGATATTCATTAACAATTCATCTTTGCACTACAAAAGCAAAGATATACAATCAGTGAAACCAATAATGCTAAGACGCAATTTTAATAAGATATACTAAATTATCCATGAAACCGCCAAGGATATTCGTGTTTTCAATTACTAGATTATACCAATAATCCGTCGTCATAATCATACCAAGTCTATCAATGCACGCACGGCCAAATTTACTTTTAACACATCCATGAATTAATATTTCATCACCGAGACTCACTTTCAATAATTAATCCATATCATCGAATCATCCCCGCACTACAAAGCCAAGGATATTCATTAAGATCACCACCACAAATTATCCACGACTACGCCAAAGATAATCAAGTTTTCATTACTATTATGATTATACCGTATCAATCCTCGGTCATAATCATACCAAGTCCATCTATGCACGTACTACGTGCCGATGATTTGAACGCATCCATGATTAATATTATCATATTTAATTAATCACGAATCATCCCCGCAAATTATTCATTAAGATCACACCAATAATTAATCCACATCATCTAATCAAAGATAATATACCAAGGATATTCATTAAGATCACGACCACAAATTATCCATGCACTACTACCAAAGATAATCGTGGTATTCATTAAGATCCCCACTAAGGAAATTATCCACGCACTACTACCAAAGATAATCGGATATTCATTAATCATGATTATGTCAATCAATCCACAATTATAATCATACCAAGTCCACTACCACGATACTGTACATTTTCAACACATCCATGAATTATTATTTCATCACCAAGACTCATTTCAATAATTAATCCACATCATCGAATCATCCCCGCACTACAAAGATAATCGATATTCATTAAGATTACGACCACAAATTATCCATGACTACGCACCAAAGATAATCGTGGTATTCATTAAGATTTACGACTTAATAAATTATCCATGCGACTACTACCAAAAGATAATCAGTGTATTCATTTACTATGCTATGATTATACCGAATAACCCGTGGTCATAATCATACCAAGTCCATCTATGCACTACAGCCACGTATTTACTTTCAACATAATATAAATACGAGGATAATGATATAAAGAATCAATCAAATGAGATAAAGGATAAATATTAAACATTTATAATATAATTTATCCAGATTCAAGAATATCCCCATGTTATCAATCACTTAATAATCTCATAATCTAATAACATTAATATTATAACAATATTTTAATCACTTCTTAAATTTATAAACAATTTATCTCAATTGTTTACGCTTTTACCATATAATGCATTTAATCATTCAAAATGCCATACTCATAAGATATCATCACCAATTATCAAATCTCATCAAAAAATATGCATATACTATATATAGATTTCTCTAGCCATAAAATCCTATTTTCAACTTTCATACTTCACATAACATATTTAACTCATATGTTCAGAATTAAACTATTTTCATGAAAATACCAAATCAGTCCCAAAAATATTTCTTTTCTGGGATTTAGCATAATATAGTCCCATAATGAAAATATATTTTTCTAATTTTTAAAATTCATTTACTATTTTTCAAAAATCAATTTCTAATTAATTCCTTAAGAAATTAGCTACCTCAAGTTTAACTCCAAAAATTCCCAAATCTTGGCAGGACTCTTACACATGTTAACGTGAGCTTCTAGTTTAAATTTCATGGTCATCTGAGTTATAGAACTCCTAAGTATAGCGTTTTTTTAAAAACCTAAATATTGAAATAGTCATAACTTGCTCATTTTAAGTCGTAATGAGCTCATTTTTGGACAGGAGGTACTTTATACCATATACTTTCATGTCCCAAAAGGCCAGAATTTTTCTCATAATTTAAGTGGCCGAAACAGTCCCTCTAAAGTTTCATGGCAAGAGCATTTTCAAAATTTACAGCTTTGGCCTCCTTTGCTAAAATCAGTCCACACAAAAAATCTACAACACCTTTTCCAGTAATTCCACTTGGATTAGTTAGGTAACTCATAGATCTAACTCTAGGACTTGACCACATTCAAAATTCAAAATATAATAGGAGATATGGTCAATTGAATTTCATGTTACGCTTTTCACCAAAATCTGATTTTCAACTCTTTGTGATTTCTAAGAAACTTTCATGTTTTCACATACTAACCAACATAACTCATCATAAAACTTACTAATACTTCACGTATACCCATGATTTTCATTATTCCAATGCTTTTATTATGACTTTCATCATAAACCACGAAAACTGCTCATTTTAGTCAAGAAATATTCGAGGGTTTAAGAAATGGTTTTCAGATCGGGGTCAATACAAAATTCGATTTCACGCCTAGGTAGGCTAGGAAATCTTCAAGAATACGCCAAGAAATTTATTAATGATAGAAATATCATTCAAAATCGCTACTCTTATCCAAGACTTGATAAGACGTTACATCGATACCAACCGTGACTTCTATCCCTTAACCTAGATAAAGACCTCACAACGATACCTATAAACTTGCCATCTTCATTCACGATGTCGCCACGTAAAGTCCGCTTTGCAGCATTCCACACAAGGAAGTCAACAAACGAAAGGATCGGGCTCTTTACTTATGGCTTGATATAACAAAGGATTAACTTTAGGGTTGGTTACTTTGAATTCAGATAACAAAGTCAAGTTAGAATATAAAAGCTAACAACCTTACAAAAAGAATACGAGTAGTTAACCAATCGATTCCTAAAATCACATCAAAGGCAAGTATTTTCAAAAAGATAAGATCGACAGTAACGTGAAAGTGTTTATTTGAATCAAACAAGATTTAAAAAATAAAGTAGGTAACGGCGCTCCTACTAACGAAGTTTCAACCAATAAGTCAAAGTCTAACTTCTCCTGAGTCAAATTTAAACGCTGAACGCAAGCAAAGAGAGATAAAAGAATGGGTAGAACCCAGATTCAATAAGGTATAGACTTCATAAGAATTTATAATTAACTTACCCGCATAACTTCGCTCGGCTTACTCGCTGGAGAAGTCATGAAAATGCACTTCCTAAAACCAACGACTTTGTTTTGTCCATATCCATCTTCGTGCCACCGCCCCAACTAGATTCGACTTTGGTGCACAACAAAATCGAGCTAAATGATCTTCTTTCTTCGCAATTTTCACTTCTATTATTTTTGCCATGATTACCACCAAGTGGTTACCATTCTTATTCTAGCATGATAATTTCCCCACGATGGTTATCATTGTTCGATAAATTGCTGCCACCAAAGATGATTATTATCGTATTGTTTGGTCGTTACCTTTTGTTCGAGCTCAATCAACACTCATGTGCTTCATTGCTTATCTCAAAGATTTTCACAATGCCATTCTCAAACACCGCCACAAAACAAGGGTTAATTAATATATCACATATTATCCCTATACTCTCGACCAACCAATTAAATACCAAATAAATTTAGTAGGTCATACTAAATAAGGAATTTCCCCGCCTCCTCCTAGTTCTTATCTCACATCTCAGCCAGGATCATATCCCTAAGCTCGATACCAACCGCGACGCCCCTAAAATTAGGTATACGCCACCCATCTTCGGGTCGCCACTTACATGGTACATAAATTCAAATACAACTTACTAACCTAATCTGTCAGGTAATAATACTTACATAAACCGTGAGTTTGAATACAAATATTGTCTACTAGATATTATACAAACTCAAAAGGAGTCCTCATTACAACTATTATCACACTATTTCACTGTAATAGTGAGGACTACTAATGCTATCCTCCTCGACCATTACTTCGCTCCCCGACTCGTCTCCAAATTTATGTTCTCATTTCCTCAAGAGAATAAAGAAAAGAAAGGGTGAGCTCAATCTAGCCCAAGAAGAAATATTACGACTAAGATAATGCGTAATAAATTATCATTAGCCTTCAACAAAGTTGTTAAACCGATAAAATACAATAGACAACCAGCTTAATCAAGCAGCTTAATAAGCAATCCATTAAAAGAGTCAAGAGAGAATAAAGTCTACTATCTTTTAGGTTTTAAAAGGTTTTCATCAATTTTTATCACCAGACTCAAATTTTAATAAATAAACCACTACATCTAATCATCCCCGCATCTACTGGCCAAGGATTTTCATCAAATTATCAATGGTCACGACTATACCGAATCACCCCGGTCATAATCATACCAAAACTATCCATCACCGCATTACAAAGCCATCGAGGACTTTTGTCACATCATTTATATCAAGTCATGATTATACCGAATGATCCTCGGTCATAATCATACTAAGTTCATCTACGCACGTAAGCCAAAAGATAACATATAATATAACACGAGGATGATGACAATGACATAATAATTCAATAAAACAAGTTCAAGAATTATTTAATCCATGAATTATTAACGCCCAAATTGTCAACACGATATCGCTTTCAGAGTAAAATTCAAGAATGATCGTAAGAATATTTCCATGAAAAGATATCGATGAAACGCAAATATCAAGGATATTCTACTAATTTCATGGAGTATAAGTCAAAGTTTTAACCAACCGGGTATAATAAAGAATGGAATAACAAAAGAAATCACCACGACGCAGATTGTGATGTATGTGTTATTCCAATGTAATAATAATAATCTTAACCAGTCAAAGTGAAATTCACACCGACAGTGATGTTCCAATGTAATAATAAAGATGGAACTGCATCCGTAAAACACACATGACAGATATTCCAACAGTAATGATAAAGATTTTAACCAGTCCTGTAAAACACACGCATGTGATGTTCCAATGTAATAATAAAATTTAACTGTGTCCGTAAAAAAACACATGCATGTGATGTTCCAATGTATAATGTAAGAATGTCACCAAGATAGGGGAAACTGTGATATACAAAGTTATTCCAATGTAATAATAAGAATGGAATAACATAAGATTTCACCAAGTATAGGTACGCCACAGATACAAAGTTATATATAGGTACGCCACTTTTTACAAAGTTATTCCAATGTAATAATAATGAATGGAATAATGTAAGTTCTCTTCAAGAAGAAAGAATAACACCCTCACCGTAAAAAAGAACCTAATATAAGAAGTAGCAGTAAGTTGAAGTAATACTCTTCTTCTTTCTATAATTTTCTCTATAGCTTCTTCTATAATTTCTCTCTGTAGTTTCAAATGAATTCGTAAAGAAAATAACGGCGGAAACGAGCTTCTATTTATAGAAAATGGAATGCATAAGAATTAATCCATGAACTATCTGTATTGATTTACTTTAATCTGACTCATTCATATTTAAAGAAAAATCTTTTAAATAAAATATAATATATTCTATTTATATAAAAAACATTTTACTATGCAAACACTATGCAATACTACGCAAAACACTACGCAAAAAACACTACGCAACACTATGCATAATAAAATATAATATATTCTATTTATGTAATAACTTTAATAAAGTATTCTATTTTATATAAAGATGTTTCGCTTTATTACGCTAATAATACGAATAAAACAAAACGCCATTATCGCTATAATAATTCATATTATTAATCGACAATAATGGAATCAAACCGAGTGACTTCTCACATAAGATCAATAATCAATACCGCAGCTACTACGCAACCACACGACATCGCATTTTTACTACCGAGTAGTTCAACAAAGATCAACCAGAAAACTTCCGCCGTTATTTCAATAAAATATTTTTGTCATTTTCTCAATCCGACAATAATTCTCACTAGGGGTCCACCAATGATTGAGCTCATTGCATTTAATATTCCCCGCTAAACCTAATATTCCCCACCAATCTAATATAATATAACCACTGATACTTTTTGCAAAATTTATAAATACTACCCACAACTATAATATTATCTCAAATTCACACCATAATATTAAAAATTATTTCACAAATTTAAATCTTTATCGATAAAACTGGGTCTCAAATATAGAATCTTCTCGCTTTTTTTGGGGTTTATCAATCAACCAAGGATAATTCTGCAAATATATGATATCTACCATAACCTAAAAGCAATGGCCTCCCACGTACGAAGGTTTCCCTTTGAGCACTTCCCAAAGATTCTAATTTCTAAAACATTTTGACTATACCTTTATGTAAGGTGTCATCAGGACGTACATACAGGGTATATATTTTGTATCCAAACTCACAAAGATACGTGTTGTTGTCATTTCGCATCGACAATCTATGTAATAAAGTTGAAGTGTTTTTCGCATATATTCGGCGCACTCGTGAATGGGTCGATGGAATGAACCTATTTCGGGGTTGTTACATTTGGTATCGTAGCTTAGGATACGATCTCCACAGTGAGATCGGGAATGTAATCAGAGGGGAGAGATGAGTAAATCCTTCGCTAAAGGTGTCCTACCTAAGCTTATTTGTCGGGTCACCATAATATCGAGATATTACGTGATATGTTAATTTGCTCAATTAACCTTTGTTTTGAAGTCGATTCTAGAATGATATCCAAATACAGTGAGATGAAAGAAACGAGAAATCATAATGATAGGGGAGATAGAATCAAATGAAAACAAGGTATTCTCAACTCTTCGAAATACCAGTACGTAAATTTCGGGGACGAAATTTCATAAGGAGGGGAGATCAGAAGACCCCGAATTTTATGAAATAAAAGTATTCAATTTTTCTATTCAAGAAATGGTTAAATTGATAAAAGTTAAAGTTATGGTGATATATGAATTTTTTTTCAAAATAATGCAAGGGGGTATAAAGTATTCATTATCATTTTGAATATTCGTTTGTCGTGGAATATTCTTTCTCCGCTTGGGAATATTCGCATTTACTACATGCAGCCTATTTTGTGGGCTCCATAATGTAATAACCGCTTATTGAAGAAAACGACAAAAATTAAGTTTTATAAATAACGACGTAATCGCTACTGCTAACACCGCTGAATATCCTATTAGAAATAAAGTAATACGCTATTGTCAGACAAGAGAGACACCCAGATACACAAAGATTTTTGAATTATTAATTTTACGTAAGAAGCGCACTACTCAATAATTGTTACAAAGAATTACTGCTCAATATTTTATTTTATCGATTCAATAATCGATGCGCTGATATTTTATATTATCAGTTGTTCAATAATTGTCATCGCACAAAGATTCCATTATCGATCAATAATTCATATTATTTGAATAATATTATTAGATAACATTATCGCAATGTCTAAAAAGTTCTCACAAGGAGAGGTTCGGTCACCTAATCAAGGCCAAGAAGAGAAATTCTATCGAAAGCCCCTCTTCCCGGAACTCACCCTGTTGCTTATTATCAGATTCTATAATATTATTTATGAATAATTAATTATCGATTTATATGACAATGAAATATTTATTTGATGTGGATATAAATGATGGATTTATTTATGTGGTTATAAATGAAGGAATTAATGTTGAGGTATTTTATCAAGATTTTGCCTGATCGAGGTATTAAAAGATCAAATCAAGGTTCTTACAAATTTTATTACGTGAGTTATAATTTTAAATCCGACCGTTGATCGTCAGATTTTTGGATATGTTATACATATATAAGTTGAGTATATGTTCACAAATTTTGAACCGTTAAAATGAACGATAATTTGTTAAGAATTTTAAGAGGTGACCGATTCGTAAATTAAAGTTATAAATGATTTTGTGGAAAATTTAGAATCAGTGGGCCCCACTTTTAGTTGGTGAGAAATGTGCTCAATTGAATTTTCAAATGTGGTGGGTGGGAATAGTAGCGCGTAAAGCCATCAAAGTTGCAGTGTTAAGTCCGCTTTCTACAAGCTAACATTTTCCTATAAATAGTAGGCTGTTAAATTGAAAATCACACCGTAAAACAAGTTTTCTCTTTCTCTCTATATATCGAGTTTATTCTTCGTGAGTATTTTGAGTATACTTTGAGTATTGTTAGACGGCAAGTTCCCTTCAAAGACTATATCCTGTTTCAACTAACCGACTGCCTTCGAGGTAAGTGGATGTTATTTTCTTCTCGATGATATTATTTCTTCAATATCATTATGTCAAATATCGGTCGAACTTTTTATCAAATTTGGAACTTTTTCATGCTCTGGGTTACTATTCATGAGTTACTATTCACGAAGTTACTATTCATGAGTTACTATTCACGGTATTCACGCAGTACTATTCATGAAGCGTGAAGATGTTTTTTGTGGAATTTCTATCTTTTTGCGTTTGAGTTACTATTCACGATACTCAAGACTATTCACGATACTCAAGACTATTCACTTATCATTTCAAGACTATTCACCTTAAAATGAAAATTTTTCTTTTCGCTCTAAAATATCTATTCTCGATACTAGCTTTGATCAGATCCATGTTTTGATCATTCTCGAATTTTACACCACTATGATTATTTTTGAGGTATTTTTGGACGCGATAAAACCAATGCAAAGATGAATGATTTTTCAAGAATATCTTCGTACGTAGTGCAAAGATGAATGTGTGTTTAAATGAATACGACTAATCGATGAATATCTTTAACCAAAGAAAGGTAAAGATGAATTATCGATGAATATCTTTTCGTCAGAATGCAAAGATGACTCGTTGTTGAATATCTTTAAATTTAAGAGTGCAAAGATGAATTATCGATGAATATCTTTTGCTCAGAATGCAAAGATGACTTCATGTTGAATATCTTTACCAGAAGGCAAAGATGAATTATCGATGAATATCTTCGCTCAGAATGCAAAGATGACCCGTTGTCAATATCTTTATCCTCAGAAAAGTAAAGATGAATTATTGATGAATATTTTGGCTCAGAATGCAAAGATGACCCGTCTGTTGAATATCTTTTAGCCTCGAAGGTAAAGATGAATCTTGATGAATATCTTTGCCCGTAGCAAAGATGAATTTATTAGTATGATTATGAATGTGAATCGTGGATTTGGTATAACCATGATCTTTGATGTTTCGTGTAAAGACAAGTGATGAAAATTATCTTCGTCTTCGATGAGGAAAGGAATTTAGAACTACAATTACGATTATGAAGTTATACACGATTGTGGGATGTGAATTGTTGATCGATGTTACAGTGATAAAACATTGTCAGCGGATTTTAACACGGAGAAGACAATAGATTTTATACCTATTCGACTCTTCTAATGGATCGTCATTCATTCACGTAACTATGGTTGAAAAAGTTTTATCATCTACCATATGTTCTAAATCTCCGATTTATTATCGATGAAGACTATTGATAATTTATTTATCTTTAGTCATAATATTCTTTATCGAGCTAGTTGCAGGCTTCACCCTTTTATTTCACAATTCCTTTCGTAATAAAAGTGTAGTCATTTTGAAAGGGATAAAGCGAGGAATAGAGTGGTGGTCTATAGATGTTGAGGGTGAGGTGAATTTAACTTGAAGGGTGTTTTTGTCATTATCATACAAGATGTCTAACGACATACAACCTCGTGTTATCATAAGACACGGTTGTGCTCATCCACTCACGAGTATATTTACAAGCACTACCTATATAATCTTCGGTGTTTGTTTGGAGTATAATACCCAATTAGAGACAAAGGAGATAATGATATGTCAAGAGAAGACTCACCATCATAAGAATATGATAGTAATCTTCTCGCTTTTCTTCGGGGTTTATCAATCAACCAAGGATAATTCCTGCGGCCATATGATATCTACCATAACCTAAAAGCACGGCCTCCTATGTATGAAGGTGGTTCTCGAGCACTTCCCAAAGATTCTAATTTCTAAAATGCTTTTGACTATACCTTTATGTAAGGTGTCATCGCGACGTACACAAATGGTATATATTTCAGATCCAAACTCACAAAGATACGTGTTGTCAGATTTTGCACGCACAATTGTTGTAATAAAGTCAGTAGTTGTTTTTCGCATCATATATTACACCATGCACTTTAATGGGTCGATGGAATGAACCTATTTTGGGTTGTTACACTATTCACGATATACCAAGACTATTCACGATACTAAGACTATTCACTAATACTAAGACTATTCAATTAAAATGAAAATTTCTTCTTTTCGCCTAAAATATCTATTCCGGATACTAGCTTTCGATCAGATCCATGTTTTGATCATTCTCAATTTTACACCACTATGATTATTTTTGAGGTATTGTTGGACATGGATAAAAAACAAAGTACGTAATCCTTAATCCTTAATCCTCACATTTTGCTTCACCGGATTCGCTTTTAAAAATATTTTTCATCATCCTCACCTTAAATGATGATATTATTGAATATCTTCGCCCAGAAGTGCAAAGATGAATGATTTCGAAGAATCTTCGCCCCAGCTGCAAAGAATGAAATGTTTAGATCGAATAATATCTTCGACTAATCGATGAATATCTTCGTCTCAGAGTGAAAGATGAATATTTGATTCCGTATGTATATTTCGATTGATATTACAGTGGATAAAAGATAGATGATTAACTTTTAAATTCATACATGTAAGATAGTAGTTTGCATTCTCTACTTAACTCTTCTAATGAATTATTATTTCACTGCTAATATTGATTTAAAATTTGTCGTCTATCAGATTCTATTAGATTTTTCCTCGCTGGAGACTAACGATAATTTGTTGTATATTATCTTAGTCATAATATTCTTTATCGGGCTAGTCGAGCTCACCCTTTCCTCGTTGTTCCATTTTTCTTCCTCGTGAGGCTAGAATGTAGCTGAAGACTACCGGGGTAATGGAATGAAGGTTCTGTAGAGAGTTGCTTAGTAGTCCTCACCATTTTTATAAAATAATGTATCAATAATTATGATGGGGATTTATTTTTGCGGTGGATATCATCTTGATGGCAATATCTCAGATTTAAACTCACAGCTTATATGTTGTAATAATAAAGTTGTAGTTATTTCGCATTCTACGTATTCGGCTAATTCGTAATGGGTTGGATGGAATGGACCTATTTTGGGGGCGCCACAAATGGTATCGTAGCTTAGGATATGATCTCCCATGAGATCGGGAATGTAACCAGAGGGAGAGACGAGTAAATCCTTCGCTAATGGTGTCCTACCTAAGCTTATTTCATTAGTTGGTCATAATATAGGATATTATGTGATATATTAATTTCCTTAATTAACCCTTGCTTTTATGACAGTTTTCGAGAATGTCGACCGAGAATATTAACAATGTTTTAGAGTAAATGAGATCGTGAGATGCCTGTGATTTACCAACGAGGAGAAACGTGGCAACAGTGGGCAATGTACCTCCTATGAACAACAATTAATCGAAGCGTATTTGATGAACGAGGATGTTTAAAGCCATTTCAGCTCATGCAAAATCGCATTTAGGGAGACTCACGTGGTCAAAATACAGAGAAATGATAAGAATTCACCGTGGTCACAAATGCAAGTAGTTCAAAGAGTCGGGACCACCGTATTTCGGGAAAGCCGATCCGATTAAGAGACGCCGGTCAAACAAATTACCAAGATATTCATGTTTATGCACGGAGGAATAAAGTTCCATTCGCCACTTTTATGTTCCGTGAACGAGGCGACATCGGTGGGAATCAGAAGTTGCACCCATCCAACCGCACTCAATATGTCACGGGAGACATTTCAGAAATAAATTCAACGACAAGTACTTCCTCGAAAGTATTCGCTATACGGAAGGAAGTGGAGTTTATTAGAACGGAGCAGTAATAATAATGCGCAAGCTCTCAAAGACGAGGCTTTCATGAGTTATCCAGTTCAGACCTCATTCGGTGGAGAACTTGAACGATGACGCCGATGATGTTTCGAGAGGTTTAAACCCAAGATACGTCAAGATCTCATTTCATAAATTTTCTCTATTCGAAGTCACAATGTGGCTCACTGTTGAGAAATAGATAACGAAAACGCTCAACCGAGGGACCATAAATCAGATTATACCAAGATAACAATACCATCGTAATAACGATAACCAAATGAGAAAGAAGAATACGGACAAAGGCTAGAACCACTCCGTGGTAATCGTGCTAAAAAATAGAAGAAGCGAATGAGGAGATTTTAAAAGAGGAGATTCAACAACGCACCATTCAAGACGCCGCCGCCAAAGAATTTTCCAAGGGAGGAGAAAGACCACCGGCCAGACAAGTTACAAATGCGGAAAGAGGATATATCAGGTCAAACCCCCCACAACAGCTTAAGGTATGCTATAATCAGGAAAAGAAGGACATATCGCCGAGATCAGACGATATCGAAACCCAGTCAAATGGAATGGTGACTCAAAAGGATGTCCTGTAAAAGTCAAAGACAACGATTCCTCGAAGAACGCTTGTCACGGACTTCATTAAAATGCAAAGAACCCGAACGGTTAGCACGTTAGTTAATTATAAATTCTGCAAAGTTTATACCTTACTAGATACCGGGCCTACCCATTCTTTATCTCTTGTCATTAAGGCCAACGCTTCGAACTCGATTACGGAGAAATTGTACTTTCAATTTATTTATGGAGACCTGTTAGAGAAACTTTCATTACATCCGCTGTTTAGAAATCTTGCTTTGATTCAGTCAGCACTATCACATTACTTGTTAACCTTATTTCTATAGAGATATTTGTTTTGATGTGATTTTAAGGTTAACTACTCATCACGCCGAAATTGATTACTTTCGTAAGGTCATTAGTTTTCATATTCCTAAGCAACTCGTTATTCAATTCAAGCAATCAAACCATCAGAATCAAACATTTTCATATCGCCATGAAGTCATTCGCTTATTACGATGTCAAGTTTTCTTAGTCCATGTTATGGATTTGAATAAAGACACGCCGATTTGAATAATATTCTCTGTTGTATTGATTTTCCCCGACGATTTCGAAGAATTTATCGCTTACTCCCAAAGTTCGATATTAAATTTTGTATCGATTTTGAACCCGATACAAAACTCATTTCTAAAATCTCATATCGAATGGCTCCTATCAACTTCTGTGAGTTAAAATTCAACTATAGAATTTGCACCGAGCCTTTATCCGGTGATTTTCAGGAATGCACCGCCGCATTCGTAGGGACACCATATTCGCAAGATAAGAAACCGATAGGTGTCATCAGAACGTGCTATCCAAGGTCGATATGAGTCACAATGAGAACAACCTAAGCCAAGAATCGAATATCGTAGCTTTCAGCTTAGTTAATGTTATTATCGAGATTCGTCAAGGATATTCTCAATCGCTATTCCATTAACGCAATCGACTCAGAGAGATACAAAATTCAATGAGCAAGGAACGGGAAAGAGCTTCAAGAACTCAAGAGGAGACTCATTTCAAAGACATGTTCACCCACGCCATCCTCGAAAAGCTTAACGTGGTAAATTGACGGTTGAAAGTAGGGCATCGATACAAGTACGAAAATGATATCACAAAGACTCATTTCAGATAATTTACAAATAATAGATGGAGATGAAAACTCTAGTTACCCACGTGATGATATACGGTAGTATAATCGACTTTAATCGACAAAGTTAAAGCCGCTCAAGCTACACACCGGAGCCGATGAATTTGAAGAAGGAGGTGCAAGAAGTCATTATTTCAAAAGCGAGAATCTGCGGAGGCGAGGAAAGCTCAAACCTTCGATTTATTAATCCATTTGAAATTCTCGATCGAATAGGAATCGTGGGCCTATGACTCAGCTTTTACCGCCAAGTATGACGCGGTTCATAACGCTTTTCACGATCGATGTTACGTAAATATGTGGACGCAATTCAACCACGCTACTGAAAGTTAAAACCTGACGAGATAAATTAAGACTTAACGTACGTAAGAGGTACCCGCCAAGATCTTCGATAGAAAAGAATACGTCCCATGATCGGTGGTTATACCACAAGTTAAAGTTTTGCGGAGAAACCATGCTATCGAGGAAACGACCGGAGTTGGAAATGGAAAATGAAAGCGAGGTATTCTCATCTTTTCAAAACACCAGTACGACGCCAATTTCGAGGACTTAAATTTCATAAGAGAGGGAGGTCAGAAGACCCTAAATTTTTAAATAAAAAGGAATTTATTTTATTTATTATTTCAAAATAAGTAAGGTGATTTGATTAACGTGATAAGCATGGGTAAAATACGCAAATATTTCAATAATAAGCAAGTTGGTTATAAAATATTCATTATCGCTTTAGAATATTCGTTTCGTCGTGAATATTCAGATCGCTTGGAATATTCGCATTTACACTAGCCTTTTGTGGGCCCCATAACGAAAAAAGTTTATCGATGAAGAAAACGACAAATATAAGTTGTTTATAAATAACTGCCAGAAGTTGTTATCGTTAATCATCGCTTAAAATACCTTGTGTTAAAAAACACACTAATCGCCATTGTCAAATAAGAAGACACTCAGATTGCACCAATTATTGATTCTTACGTAAGAAGGCACTACTCAATAATTGTTACAAGAATTACTATTCAAAGATTTTATTTTATTGATTCAATAATCACGCATCGATATTTTATATTGTCGTTGTTTCAATAAATTGTCATTACACAAAGATTTTTTATTATCGGCAATAATTCATATTATCCTCAATAATATTATTAGATAATATTATCGCAATGTCTAGAAAGTTCGCCTAAGGAGAGATTTTGGTCACCTAATCATGCACATAGAAGTGAGAGATCCTTATCGAAAGTTCTCTTCCGGTGAACCTACTCGTCACAAAGATCAAAGATTCTATAATATTATTTGTGAATAATTAATTATCGATTTATATGATGAGGAAAATATTGATTTTATGTGGATATAGATGGAGAAAATTTTTAAAATGACAATTGTTGAAAATTAATATTTTATCATTTTCTCGATAAAATAATTCATTTAAATATATTATTTTAATAATATATTAATGGTGATATTTTTATAATGAATGTGGATATATGAAGATATGAGGAGTGAAGAGTATTTTTGTTGCATTAAATGATTAACACATGTTTTGTGTGTTTGGACCCCATTTCTCGATCGAAATTTGATTATATCCTCAGAAAAATCGTCTGCTGTGATTTTGGCCAATTTCGCTTGGAATTTGGAAAACTTTCTTCTGCGCAGTTGCAGAGAATTGAATTTCCTATAAAAACTCAAGGAGATTCAATTTTTTTGATAAAAGGGCTATTTATTATGAATTATTGAAGTTCAAGTATCAAATAATTGATTTTGAAGTTTAAATTATTTAAAATAAGAAAAACGTTTTATTTTTTTATGGTGTCATTAATATGTGGGGTCGAATGGTGTTTTCACCAAAGAAGGTCATAAGGAAAATTTGTATTATTATATTAATATTATATTAAATTTTCTGGCTTTGTGTTCTAAGCATTTTCCTATAAATAGGGTGCTTAGGTTAGAATTGAAAATCACACCAGTAAACGGGAAGTTTTCTCTCTATTATCGAGCGATATTCTGTGAGTATTTTGAGTATACTTTGAGTATCACATACTAAGCAAGTTCAAGTCATAGCCTATATCCTGTTTCAACTAAGTACTCGCTTCTTCGAGGTAAGTGGATGTTATTTTCTTCTCAAATGATATTATTTCTTCAATATCATTACGTCAAATATCGTTGAACTTTTTATCAAATTTGGAACTTTTTCACGCTTGGGTTACTATTCATGAGTTACTATTCACGAGTTACTATTCATGAGTTACTATTCACTGGTGTTACTATTCACGGTAGTACTATTCACGGTTGCTAAGATGTTTTTTATGGAATTTCTATCTTTTGGTGTTTGATTTACTATTCACGATACTACTATTCACGATACTGACATTATTCATGAATACTAAGACTATTCAATTTAAAATGAAAAATTTTCTTTTCGTCTAAAATATCTATTCGGATACTAGCTTTCAGATCAGATCCATGTTTTGATCATTCTCGAATTTTACACCACTACGTGATTATTTTGAGGTATTTCTTGATACGGATAAAACAAAGTACCTAATCCTTAATC